>CM055663.1:1800000-2279475 GCA_029378335.1 Agrilus mali | reverse complement strand
TAAATACAGTTACGAGAGGGCCAACAACCCTTATTTATTAAAACCATCGACGAAAACATTATTATTAATCGAAGATTCTTGGAGATTTATCCACCCACAAAACATAAAAGACTTTATTGTAAACCACCCCATCTCACACCCCATAGTATGACACATTAGATAAATAAATAGATACAATTTCGAGCTTGCAAGCAACCCTTGTTACTCTGCAGCCCTTGCGTCCTAGTCAGCTTTTTCCGTTATTCATCGTTTAAGTTTATTGACGTTTCTTTTAATAGTTTTCATTTATTTGTATTCTTATTCTTTATGTTTACGAGCTGTGGTACCTTCTTGTAATTTTCTCATATCTGGTGGTGGAACCCCCTTCTTCCTTAGCTTAGTCAAACACAAGTTATAAATGAAAGTGTCTAAACATTTAGCGGACATAATACGCGTAACGGTGCCGCAGAGGAATTAAAAGTAACAACAGTATATATATATGTATATATATATATAGTAGGATTAGTGTGGAAGGACATTTTCTGGCGAAATTCCGATTTGATATTAAATCACTGTGTTATTAAGGTAGTAGCAGCAGCAGTTCTTGTGTGGAGCAACTTTTACGTTTGTGATTATCCTTTCCTGAGGGGAGACTTACGAGAGATAAGGCTCAGGATGTTTTTGCAGAAAAGTTTGGTGAGTACATGCAGCAAGATTTTTTTAAATTATTAATATTAAGATACCATTTAAAAATTAAAACCATATTCTCCAGTAAAGATCTTGAATTATTTGTCCAATTTACTTTTACTCTTGAAGCATAATTGAAAACCGGAAATTGTGTCCATTGTTCGTAAATTTAGTAGACGAAACTTTGAAAGAAAATTTAACGAACACCAGAGATTGAAAATTACCTTGAATGCCTTTTTCCACGAGTTTCATGTTGGTAGACAATAGACAATATTATTTAAATTGTGTTAATAATTATTATAGTAGGTAATTTTAGAAGAATATATACTGGGTGTCCAATTAAATCAACCAATTTTCAACTTTGTGGCGTCCCACATTGACTGACTGACTGTGATTATATTATTAGTTATTGCCAGCTATAACGTTTTAATTAAAATAAATTGTTATAATCGCAGGAAACGGTTCATTTACGACTAGTTAAAGTTCAAACCACTTTTACATATCTATTATTTTCCAATAGGGCTTGACCTGAAAAAGTTTTACTGACAGCGGACTTAATTAATTTAAAATGACGAATTTTAAACGAAGAGTGACCTTGCACCATAGTTGTAATATTTAATTAGTCGATGTTAACGAAAAGCGTTGAACAAGTAGAGCTTTTAAAACCGCTAGGGTCATGTAATACTTGATGATGATTATAATTAGTATCTATTATATAATGACATGGACGCGTCAGACGGAACATCTCCTTGTTGTCGCAATTTCCTCATGGATTGCCTCAAAACCACAGAAGAAACGTAACGAACGAACCAAAGGTAGATAATTAATTCAAAAACCAGCAACCAAGCCATATTTTACGTCACCGTTTACAATTAGTTAAAATTATGAAGGCAATTAATTACCGTACTGCGACTAATTTATTTTTAATTTATTTTAAATCGCTTGTTGGGTGAATTTTTCTTGAAAGTGAAACTGCGAAACGTTGAAAACGAAAGTGAAAATTGTGTGTTTGTAGAGCACCATTGATTGTTCCAAAGATGGTCATCTGGCAACAATAACCACATTGCCCCTTAGATACTTTCTTTAAATGCCGTACTTGTAGGTACATATTTAATATTCCTTTCGCGTATTACGAAGAACTGTAGTATGACTTTCTGGTATGTTGTGTTTGAAAACAAGCACTCAAGGTCTATAGGCGACATAAACCTTACTAGGAAATAATTAATATTAATTCTTGAAGAAAATTGGCCCCACGACACAAATTACTAACAGACTAATTTTTTTTTGAACTTTGCCCCTTTGTGAATAATGCATTATTTCTGTGAATAATTGTTTCCTTATTTTTCAACGTTACTTTGTTGCGAGGAAGTAGACATTTCATTTCATTTCGTTTTAATAGAAAATTATGCGAAAACCACGAGCTGAATTTTACGTTAGCCGTAAAAAAATTGCTCGGCAATAAAAGTGAAAGTGCGATCGACTTTTGTTTGAGTAAGTGCACCATTTTTTTCTTTTTTCAAATTATGGTGCAGCATGTTGTCAACCATTCCGGTTATGTCGTCGTCCTCGGAGCCCATAATCAATTAAACATCGAAAGAGAAAGCTTTCTAATTAGATAATAATTTCAAATTCTTTCACACAAGACAGGCTTCTTATCGTTTCTAATGCACACGTTATGGTTTCAAAATTTTCATTAACCAATCTTTGCATTTTCCTGTAGATACCTACGACTTTTGTATAAATGATGCAATGAGGACTTTCGTTAATAAATAACTTCTTTAAAATTATTTTACTGTTGTTGTTGTTATTGTTATAATAACATTTGTTTAACAATAACCTCATTACATTTCCTTATAAGTTGCCAAGTTGTACCAACAGCGGCAGTTAAGCAACCAACGACTTCTTTCAATAGGTATATAAAAATGAAAAACAAAAACAGCTTCCCAAAGAAAAACTTCGTACCTAGTTAGTTAATAGTATAAATAACAATAAACGTAGGTGCATGTCATACAGATTTCAATTATGTACATTATTTCTTTATCGAACGCTTGGGCAATCGTTGTAATTGGGAAGTGCTAAGTAGCACACATTTTAGACGAAGTCAGCCATACTTCTAATATAATTCAAGTAAACTGCATAACTTTCTTTGCTCCTGTTGTTCTGTGTCATTACAAGGCACTTTAACACGTTTCGTTGCTGGTAGGTAGGTAGGTACTTCCGATGTGAAAGTACAACTCAACAGTACGTACTAGACAAAACTTCAATCATAATCCATAAAAACAAGTTCAACATTGGTTCGCTTTTGTCTTCGAGATGTTGCTCTGTTTTTTTACTTTTTCACGGTACAATTTGCAGTTAATTTGCAAAAAAACACCAAACGTCGTGGTGGGTTCTATGACGTAGAGGTCAAACGGGCAAGGTAAGTGCGTGGACACAAAACATGCATTTTTACGTAAGCAACTGGTGGCGGGTGTCGTACATTATTACGTGGTTGCAATTGTTTCTTCTTGCAATGAATTATTGCCCAATCTTGACCAGATTGTTGTAAAGGTTAGTTGTAGCGTTTTAACTTGAAATCGACCAAGACAATGATATGTATATGGTTGTTTTCCCACGACGCAGATATTATGGTACCATTTGGAAAAAGAGAACAAGACTAGTACAAGGAGAACCTAATACGCAGAAGGCCAAACGGCATTTCTTTCTATTATTAGAAATTTGAAAATTTTCGAAATTCATTTGGGCCGACAGACGGTCGTCTCGTCTGTGTATACGTATAACAAATGCAACTATCGTATTACTATTGTTTTCTTGTTTCCCATAATTCTTTCAAAAGTTCTTCAAAACAGTTGAGCAGCATTCGGCCACAAAAATCTCTAGAGAATTAATTGACCATTGTCTTTTCTACGACGTAATTAAAAAAGGAACATTTTTTTCACACAATTTTAATTGCACGAGGACAGAGAGATACACAATACGTGTATATTTACGAAATAGTAGCAGTAGACAAATATTCCATCCATTATATAATAGAACACTCTTTTTTTATTGTTGTTGTTAGACTTCGAGGAATCGTAGAAGAATTCAATTTTAGAAGAAGAAATAAAGCCCAGTACAAAAGTAAATTAATAATGTCGAAATTAACAAATCAGCTTCCATATTTTCTTTATTAAATACACATATAGTAGGCCCCCAGTACTAATTAAGGGCGGACGTAACAACCCTTATTAACTTATGCACAACCTGGAGACAACCCAAAAAACGTCGAATTGCTTGAATCAGCTTCCAAATTAAATTTCTATTGTTTATTAAATAGATAAGTATAAGTACATATGCAGCGGAGGCAAGTTGTTTGAAGGAAATGAAAGTTTTTTACTTTTGGATAGTCCGTGTGAACTGGAGCATGCAATAAGAAGTTAGCTCTACATACATATATCATAGGTACAAAAAATACCAAAGTGTAGAAGTGTGCATGTGCCTTTTATCACCTTTCTCCTAATGAATCGATTCGAATCCATAAACATATTTGCAAAATTAGTTCTGTATAGGTACCTAGTAGGTTTATTATTAATAATACAGTTTTACTTTCACACCAGCAATTATATTATTGTAGTGACAGACAAAAAAAAAACAAATTGTCGAATAATTGCTTTCACTTTGTTTTAAACAAAAAAAAAAATTGGCGGAAATGGAACAGAAGAATAATTGTCCGAATGCATCGACTTAATAAAGTGTATTCGACCACGCCTTTCATACTATCTTGGTATTATAGGTAGATAGATAAACTTCTGAGAGCGCGGCTCTCGATGTGTGAAGGTTGAAATGATTTCAAGAAAATCGTCGGAGGTAACACAAATCCGCAGTAAGTACCACATGGATAATATAATAAAGGTACCATTCTATACTACACTACAACAGCCATCGCCTCTTAGAAAACGGCCTTCACCTGCTGTAGCTCCGTGTTCGATCTCATAATAAGAATAAGAACCGTAGTGCAAAATTATGCAAGATTTCCATTCGCGAACAGAGGTGTATGCGTGATAGAAATGAGACAGCTCGATTACTCATTCAACGGGACCAAAAGTAATTAATTATTCTTCTAGAAGTTGCCAGTTATTTGTATGTACTTGTATATAAAATTAATCCTGAACAACCAACAACAACAACAATAAAAAACGAGCAGATTAATTATAATTAAAACCTTATTTCGTCATGAAACAGGAAGAAGTTCAATTAGTTTTACTACTATTAGCCCAAGAATGTATGATGTGGTAGATGTAATCCAAATAAGCAGGTACGTTGTTGTGATACACATCTAGTTTTAATGTCAAGGTTGATTATTATTGCAGTTCTTGTAAGCTAGGCGTGACCCAAATGATTTAATTTGAGTTTTAAATATTGTCTTGAGAAATGTACATATGTGTGTCATAAAATTCAAATCGCCAGAAGAAAATTACATTGGAGGTAATTTCAAGAACTGGAACCGGAGGATTTCGAAACCCAAACAACTTTTCAAAAATTATCAATAGGTCAAGGAAAAATTTTATTATCATCACAAAAGATTCTAATCTTCAGGCTGAGATTAGAAAACCCTTAGTACAATTAACGTATGGACATCAATTAAAAAAGCTTCCCTTTTTTTAAATATTTTATGTTTGTAAGGAGTTCTGGTATAGTATGCAACACACATACCATCATACACCTTATTCCAATTGATCGAAGTCGATAATATACTTAATATGTAATCTTATTAGAGCGCAAATGTCGGATTACGTAGTAAAGAAATACGGAAAACATATGTACTTTCACGGAACATGATAGAATTGTGACCATATCATTACGATACATATCGTTATACAACAGGAAATTTGAGAAATTATCCGCAAGTAAACAAATTTTGCAAAGAGCTGGACTTCGATCTCGTATTAACTTATAGAAATCGACAAATTGAAAAAGAAGAGCGGAAAAACAATGCACAAGAAGAACTGATTAACAAATAGTTTATAGTTCGTACAAATTGACAACCAACGATGAGTTGAGTTACAGGACCCAGGGATGGACAAACAACAAAATCAATAAACACATAATTGTAAATTAACAGCCGGTGAAAATTGTTAACAAATATAAGTATGGACCAGGCTAGGATAACCGTCTTCTTCTGGTGAATAACATGCCCATTACTTTGTAAATACTCAACAAATATTGGAATCATACATATAACAGAGGTGGTGGAAAAGTAGAGTTCCAACCTTTATTAGAGGACGTCAAAGTTCCACGAGCTGATAACACAAAATAATAAATAAGCGTTAATAGGTTTAAGGCCCTATTAAACGTAAGTGGACAAATAAATAAAACAAATAATTAAACGATGTCACAATTAAGAATTGATTTAATCCTTAATAACTGTCAATCAATGTCGAACGACAAAATCCAGGAGCTGACAAACAACACAAATTAATTGTCACAATGAACCAGGATAGGATAGCAACGTTTCATCACGAAGGTCTTCCGGTGAGTAATATGCATATTAGTTTGCATTTACTCACCAATTATTGCATTTGCATACAAGTGCTGATAAGCACAAAACTTATTAACCCATAAAAAATAATCGATGGTGGGTTTTCTGCCCTATTTGATTAGTGGGCATAATAATTTGTAGATAAACACAATAAAAAATGCAAACAGGTCAAAATTGTAGAGGATTCAGGTAAATATGCGTGGATTTTCAAAACGAACGAGGATAGGATGGCAACATTTCATCACGAAGGTCTTCCGGTGAGTAATATGCATATTAGTTTGCATTTACTCACCAATTATTGCATTTGCATACAAGTGCTGATAAGCACAAAACTTATTAACCCATAAAAAATAATCGATGGTGGGTTTTCTGCCCTATTTGATTAGTGGGCATAATAATTTGTAGATAAACACAATAAAAAATGCAAACAGGTCAAAATTGTAGAGGATTCAGGTAAATATGCGTGGATTTTCAAAACGAACGAGGATAGGATGGCAACATTTCATCACGAAGGTCTTCCGGTGAGTAATATGCATATTAGTTTGCATTTACTCACCAATTATTGCATTTGCATACAAGTGCTGATAAGCACAAAACTTATTAACCCATAAAAAATAATCGATGGTGGGTTTTCTGCCCTATTTGATTAGTGGGCATAATAATTTGTAGATAAACACAATAAAAAATGCAAACAGGTCAAAATTGTAGAGGATTCAGGTAAATATGCGTGGATTTTCAAAACGAACGAGGATAGGATGGCAACATTTCATCACGAAGGTCTTCCGGTGAGTAATATGCATATTAGTTTGCATTTACTCACCAATTATTGCATTTGCATACAAGTGCTGATAAGCACAAAACTTATTAACCCATAAAAAATAATCGATGGTGGGTTTTCTGCCCTATTTGATTAGTTTGCATAATAATTTGTAGATAAACACAATAAAAAATGCAAACAGGTCAAAATTGTAGAGGATTCAGGAAATATGCGTGGATTTTCAAAACGAACGAGGATAGGATGGCAACATTTCATCACGAAGGTCTTCCGGTGAGTAATATGCATATTAGTTTGCATTTACTCACCAATTATTGCATTTGTACAAGTGCTGATAAGCACAAAACTTATTAACCCATAAAAAATAATCGATGGTGGGTTTTCTGCCCTATTTGATTAGTGGGCATAATAATTTGTAGATAAACACAATAAAAAATGCAAACAGGTCAAAATTGTAGAGGATTCAGGAAATATGCGTGGATTTTCAAAACGAACGAGGATAGGATGGCAACATTTCATCACGAAGGTCTTCCGGTGAGTAATATGCATATTAGTTTGCATTTACTCACCAATTATTGCATTTGCATACAAGTGCTGATAAGCACAAAACTTATTAACCCATAAAAAATAATCGATGGTGGGTTTTCTGCCCTATTTGATTAGTGGGCATAATAATTTGTAGATAAACACAATAAAAAATGCAAACAGGTCAAAATTGTAGAGGATTCAGGAAATATGCGTGGATTTTCAAAACGAACGAGGATAGGATGGCAACATTTCATCACGAAGGTCTTCCGGTGAGTAATATGCATATTAGTTTGCATTTACTCACCAATTATTGCATTTGCATACAAGTGCTGATAAGCACAAAACTTATTAACCCATAAAAAATAATCGATGGTGGGTTTTCTGCCCTATTTGATTAGTGGGCATAATAATTTGTAGATAAACACAATAAAAAATGCAAACAGGTCAAAATTGTAGAGGATTCAGGAAATATGCGTGGATTTTCAAAACGAACGAGGATAGGATGGCAACATTTCATCACGAAGGTCTTCCGGTGAGTAATATGCATATTAGTTTGCATTTACTCACCAATTATTGCATTTGCATACAAGTGCTGATAAGCACAAAACTTATTAACCCATAAAAAATAATCGATGGTGGGTTTTCTGCCCTATTTGATTAGTGGGCATAATAATTTGTAGATAAACACAATAAAAAATGCAAACAGGTCAAAATTGTAGAGGATTCAGGTAAATATGCGTGGATTTTCAAAACGAACGAGGATAGGATGGCAACATTTCATCACGAAGGTCTTCCGGTGAGTAATATGCATATTAGTTTGCATTTACTCACCAATTATTGCATTTGCATACAAGTGCTGATAAGCACAAAACTTATTAACCCATAAAAAATAATCGATGGTGGGTTTTCTGCCCTATTTGATTAGTGGGCATAATAATTTGTAGATAAACACAATAAAAAATGCAAACAGGTCAAAATTGTAGAGGATTCAGGAAATATGCGTGGATTTTCAAAACGAACGAGGATAGGATGGCAACATTTCATCACGAAGGTCTTCCGGTGAGTAATATGCATATTAGTTTGCATTTACTCACCAATTATTGCATTTGTACAAGTGCTGATAAGCACAAAACTTATTAACCCATAAAAAATAATCGATGGTGGGTTTTCTGCCCTATTTGATTAGTGGGCATAATAATTTGTAGATAAACACAATAAAAAATGCAAACAGGTCAAAATTGTAGAGGATTCAGGAAATATGCGTGGATTTTCAAAACGAACGAGGATAGGATGGCAACATTTCATCACGAAGGTCTTCCGGTGAGTAATATGCATATTAGTTTGCATTTACTCACCAATTATTGCATTTGCATACAAGTGCTGATAAGCACAAAACTTATTAACCCATAAAAAATAATCGATGGTGGGTTTTCTGCCCTATTTGATTAGTTTGCATAATAATTTGTAGATAAACACAATAAAAAATGCAAACAGGTCAAAATTGTAGAGGATTCAGGAAATATGCGTGGATTTTCAAAACGAACGAGGATAGGATGGCAACATTTCATCACGAAGGTCTTCCGGTGAGTAATATGCATATTAGTTTGCATTTACTCACCAATTATTGCATTTGATCAAGTGCTGATAAGCACAAAACTTATTAACCCATAAAAATAATCGATGGTGGGTTTTCTGCCCTATTTGATTAGTGGGCATAATAAATTGTAGATAAACACAATAAAAAATGCAAACAGGTCAAAATTGTAGAGGATTCAGGAAATATGCGTGGATTTTCAAAACGAACGAGGATAGGATGGCAACATTTAATCACGAAGGTCTTCCGGTGAGTAATATGCATATTAGTTTGCATTTACTCACCAATTATTGCATTTGCATACAAGTGCTGATAAGCACAAAACTTATTAACCCATAAAAAATAATCGATGGTGGGTTTTCTGCCCTATTTGATTAGTGGGCATAATAATTTGTAGATAAACACAATAAAAAATGCAAACAGGTCAAAATTGTAGAGGATTCAGGAAATATGCGTGGATTTTCAAAACGAACGAGGATAGGATGGCAACATTTCATCACGAAGGTCTTCCGGTGAGTAATATGCATATTAGTTTGCATTTACTCACCAATTATTGCATTTGCATACAAGTGCTGATAAGCACAAAACTTATTAACCCATAAAAAATAATCGATGGTGGGTTTTCTGCCCTATTTGATTAGTGGGCATAATAATTTGTAGATAAACACAATAAAAAATGCAAACAGGTCAAAATTGTAGAGGATTCAGGAAATATGCGTGGATTTTCAAAACGAACGAGGATAGGATGGCAACATTTCATCACGAAGGTCTTCCGGTGAGTAATATGCATATTAGTTTGCATTTACTCACCAATTATTGCATTTGCATACAAGTGCTGATAAGCACAAAACTTATTAACCCATAAAAAATAATCGATGGTGGGTTTTCTGCCCTATTTGATTAGTGGGCATAATAATTTGTAGATAAACACAATAAAAAATGCAAACAGGTCAAAATTGTAGAGGATTCAGGAAATATGCGTGGATTTTCAAAACGAACGAGGATAGGATGGCAACATTTCATCACGAAGGTCTTCCGGTGAGTAATATGCATATTAGTTTGCATTTACTCACCGATTATTGCATTTGCATACAAGTGCTGATAAGCACAAAACTTATTAACCCATAAAAAATAATCGATGGTGGGTTTTCTGCCCTATTTGATTAGTGGGCATAATAATTTGTAGATAAACACAATAAAAAATGCAAACAGGTCAAAATTGTAGAGGATTCAGGAAATATGCGTGGATTTTCAAAACGAACGAGGATAGGATGGCAACATTTCATCACGAAGGTCTTCCGGTGAGTAATATGCATATTAGTTTGCATTTACTCACCAATTATTGCATTTGTATACTAGTACTTATACTCATAAAAAATAATCGATGGTGGGTTTTTTGCCCTATTTGTATAGTGGGCACAACAATTTGTAGATAAACACAATAAAAAATGCAAACAGGTAAAAATAAATTGTAGAGGCTTCTGGGAAAATACGTGGATTTTCAAAACAAACGAGGATAGGTTGACAACGTGTCATCAGGTAGGTCTTCCGGTGAGTAAAACGCTTATTAGTTTGCGATTACTCACCAAGTGTAGGATTAGTGTAAAGGTTACGGAAAAGCATTTTTCCAACCTTTATTGGAAAACCAAGACAACAAAAAATAATTATCCCATTGTATATTTACAGAATTGTAAAATAAAAAATACAGATGATGAACAAATCAAGTTGATGTAGGATTTTCAGGACCAATGTTGTCATAAACACAGTTTGTTTATGTGGAAAACAGGAAACAGAAAGAACAAGCGTCATAAAGAAGGAATCGCAGGTATATTCCAAAACCAATGGTGGAGCAAGTGGAAATTAATGAAAGGATGAGTAAAAAACCAATTGATTGAGGAAAACGGACAAAATGAAGAAGGAACGACAATAACATAAAGCACAAACAAAACAGCCAACGATGAGAAAGACGGTGGACGACCTCAAGGCACCATATTCTTCCAAAACCATTCGGACCAATTATCCATTCCAATAACACTTGGAAGAGTCTTTGTATGACAGGTCTTCTGGATTCTTTTCCATCTCTTTTGAAATTGAAGATTAGTCACCTGAAACAAAAAGAAAATATATTAGTAAAACAATCGCACAATACATATTATTGAAAAAAATATTGAGAAATAATAATCATTAAATTAAAAAACTTATATTTGTATTAATAAAATAAAACACATCTTTTGTTTATTTATTTTTTAATTTATTCATTTATTTTCAGAGCGTAACAATTTTAATATGCTTCTCCGTGCTTCTTACAACATTAGAAGCAAGAAGAGTCCGCGTAAGACCAACATCAGACGAAGAAGACGTTAATGTACAATATTATTCAGCTCTAGAGCCCGACTCAGCCGACGAATCTGAACAAGACCCTAACCAAAGAGTTGTTTTAGTATCAGCTGACCAATACAACGGATATTATGGTCAGCCCACAGCAGCCGCCCCCACCAGGTCTTCACCAACGCGAGACAACTACTACCAACCCTCTAGAACTGCAGCTTACAAGGCTGCAGCAGCCCAAAGACAACGAGAATCAGTCCCCAAACAACCCCCCGTTCAAACTATAAGAAACTATAACAAAGTGAACGATGATGGATCGTTTACGTTCGGTTACGAAGCTGATGATGGAAGCTTTAAAGAAGAAACGAGGGGAACTGATTGCGTAGTTAGGGGTAAATATGGATATGTAGATCCTGATGGTAATAAGAGGGAGTTTACGTACGTTTCTGGTAACCCATGTGACCCCAACGCTCCTAAAGACGACCAAGACGAAGAAGAGAAAGGAAATGGAAGGGACGAAGACGAAAATGTACCACAGAATTACCCTGTAAGACCTATAAGACCTTACAAACCCATTCCCACTCCTAAACCAGCCGTTGCACTATTCCAAAATACCTACAATTCTGAAGAAGAAGAACAACCCGAACCAGAGCAAGTGTTGCGACCAACAATTACGGTAAATAAAATTCTATATTTAAAGATCCACAAACATCTTAAAATTTTTTTTGCAGAGTTACCGCACAAGTCCATCGTACCAAACGCAGTCCCAATACGAGACAAAAGAACCTCCAAAAATATACCAACGAATACAACCAACGACCCCAGCGTCTATAATCTTCAAGCAAAGCATAACACCAGTGTCTGCGACTACCAGGCCCAGGCCAACACCGCCAGCAAAGGTCGAGGCACCAGCTACCACCTACAGGCCACAACTTCTCCAAGTAGCAGTAACTCCAACCCCTCCAGTACTCTATACCAAACAAATTTCGGTGACCCCAAGACCTCACTTCTTGCCCTCCAGCACCCCCTCGCCACTCATCCTACACCCAAGACCCACCTTCGATCTGGAAGCTGAACTTCGAAAATACCAACAACCCAACAATTTTATTGCAAACGAAAACCTATCACCTAAATCTTTCAAACCCCAAACTCCAACTCCTTTGGCACCTGCAAAACCTGAAAGTTTAAATGGAAACCCTATTTACTCATCCGAACTAGTCTTCGACCCGTCCATTGGTCAGTATAAGACTCAGTTGTACCAAACTCTGCCACAAACCGAAGGTGATTTCAAAGTAAGTCAAAATATTCAACCCTATGTAGAACAGCCTAGACCACAGTACCTTCAGCAACCATCAGTGTTTAGACCTAGACCTGAAATTCCTCCCCAAACCCTTTACAAACAGCAGCAGTCAGGATTGCAGTTCCAGAATTCTGCAGAATTGTTTGCGCAGCAACAAAGGGTCAGAGCTCAACAGCAACAGGCCCAGGCACAAGCCCAAGCCCAGGCACAAGCCCAAGCTCAGGTACAAGCCCAAGCAACTTCTCCAAGACAGTATTATTTCGTTCAGCCCCAACAACAACAACAACGATACAATAATGGACAAATAGACTCTTTCTTAAGAGGATCTAATATTCAATTCTAATATCTATAATACTTATATTTTTTATGAACTGATTTAGAAAAGTGATACAAGTGTATGTATGTAGTTAACAGAGACGATAATTACCTAATGTCAGAAAAAGGTTGTTAATTATAAGTAGTGTGTTTCCATTGGAAAGATTCGAATCTTTACATTTTTTTCCCTAAATTTTCAAATAATATAGTTTATGTATTTTAATGTAAGTAATGTACCTACAAATGTCTATTTTGTTTTTTCTATATTCAACCAAAGTATTAGTAGACTATTGTGTTTTAATTTCGTAACAGTTATTCAAAAGATTTGTTTGCTTATGTGCCATTATGGGGCAACTCGTTAAACAATTGCTTTTTGAAAAATCCTTGCCCTATTGTTTTTCAAAAAATAACAAAATCTTTGTACATACAAAAACAAATGTTTTTTTTTGTCGCTTATTTACCTATAATTTTGTAATGCTTTATTTTAAAAGTGTAATTTAATAGATTTCAAAGTGTATGTGTAGATGTGTGTACTTCAAACATGTGTGTAGGTGATATTATTGCAATAATACCTGCACTTATATCTATTCACCCTGTATATACCACAATATGTAATCAAATACAAATAGAAGTCTATTAGTTACGATTTCTTTTTATTTTATCTTTTACAAAATTAAGAACTTTAAATTTATTTAAAAACTTTGCTTTATTGAAATTTAAAAAGAGTTATATTTCTAGTGTTGGAAAAGTATTAAAATCGTAATTAATATCGTGACGTAAACATAAAAGTCGTGATGTGTAGGCAACCCATCATACACCGAAGTCTATATAGTGAGCTGACAATAGCTAATATACATAGTCAGTTGTCGGCAACTCCTATAATTGCCAACAACATACCATATAAACTTTGGTGTATGATGGGTTGCCTACATATCAAGAGCTTTTATGTGCTCGTTATGATATGTTCAAAATTGCCAGGAGAAAAAGCTCACCTCCAATATTTTGACTCCTTTCAATCGGCCCTTTGCGAAAAGTGAAAATACCAAGCAGGAGGATGAAGCAGGAAACGGATAATAGCTGAACTTCCAATATTTCTCCCAAATTGCATTGATGTATTGGACTTGGCCATTTATTTCCTGAAAAACACAAAAGACATTAATATATAGGTTTAAATTTTTTATTATTTAAAAATATCAAGTTTATCGTTATTAAATAATCGAATATTGATTTTTAATAACGATTACCTTAATATTTTTGTAAAATAACTCCTGAAATTGTATAAAATAAATAAAACAGTTCAATTTTTTGTCTAAACGCCATCTTGAAGTTAATAAAAAATAGGTATTTTCAAAATTACCAAATGAAAAAAATTTAACAACCGTGAGTATTAATTAGAAACATTTTAAAAATAAATTTTAAACGTTGGCCTGAAAAAATACCTAAAATAATAAATGAAACTCACCTCAAACTTTCGACGCCATTGCATTCTATTTTCACAGGTAAAAATTTGAAGAGGATGAAACAGGAAACGGAAAATGGCCGAGCTCCTCCCACTTTTTTCTCCCTTAAAGCATTGATGCCTTGGACTTATTCTTTTATTTTCTGAAAAACAAACAAAATTAATATTGAGTTTTTAATTTCGCCATATTTATTTTAATAAATTTCGAAAAAATCATCAAAATAAATAATAGTTACGTTTTTAAACCAACAATTATTAAGTCCAATAAATATTTCGAAATTATTTTTTGAAAATAATTTCATAATATTTAAAAATATTAAACGATCGCCAGTAAATAATCGACTTTCATATATTTAATAACGATTGCCTTAATATTTTTGTAAAATACCTCCTGAAATTGCATAAAATTAATAAAAAAGTTCCATTTTTTGTCTAAGCGCCATCTTGAAGAACCAAAAAATTAATAAAAAATAGGTATTCTCAAAATTACCACAAGAAAAAATATTAACAATCGCGAGTAATAATTAGAAGTAACATTTTAAAAATAAATTTTAAACGCCAGCCTGAAAAAATACCTAAAAAAATTAATGAAAACTCACCTCAAAATTTCGACGCCATTGCACTCCATTTGCACAAGTAAAAATGTGAAGAGGATGTAACAGGAAACGGAAAATGGCTAAACTCCTCCCACTTTTTTCTCCCATAATGCATTGATGCCTTGGATTTATTCTTTTATTTTCTGAAAAACATAAAAAATATTTTTAAGTTTTCAGTTTCGACTGATTATTTATTTTAATAATTTTCGAAAAAAATCATCAAAATTAATATTGGTCACGTTTTTAAACCAACAATTATTAAGTCCAATAAATATTTCGAAATTATTTTTTGAAAATAATTTCATAATATTTAAAATATTAAGACGATCACCAGTAAATAATCGACTTTCAATTATTTAATACCGATTGCCTTAATATTTTTGTAAAATACCTCCTGAAATTGCATTAAATTAATAAAAAAGTTCCATTTTTTGTCTAAGCGCCATCTTGAAGAACCAAAAAATTAATAAAAAATAGGTATATACAAAATTACCACAAGAAAAAATACAAACAATCGCGAGTATTAATTAGAAACAAACTTTTGAAAATAAATTTTGGTCGCCAGCCTATCGAAATACCTAACAAAAGAAGTGGAAACTCACCCCAGAAATTTCAACGCCATTGCACAATTTAACACAAGTTAAAATGTGGAGAGGATGAAACAGGAAACGGAAAATGGCTTATGCCCCTCCCACAATTTTATCCCATAATGCACTAATGCAATCTGACGTCATAGGTACATTAATAGGTAACCAAAAATAAAATCACAATTTCCAAATTCTAACTTAGACTATTTTAAAAGTTTCAGAAAATAACGATTGAAAATGTATTTTTAAAAGAAATACATTTTCAATGCGACCACTTTTAGGGCTAACCAAAATTTCAATAATGAAAAATTGCTATTGTTGAAATCATGGTATTTTTGTTTTTGAGAAGGTACCAGGCCAAAAAATATAAGAAATCGCAAGTATTAATTTTTAAAATTACGTTAAAAACAAAATTTGACCCCTACCCCATCGATATTTTTAAAAAATTTGGAAAAACTCACCTCGAAAATTACGACGCCATTACACCCACTAATAACAACAAGTAATGAAATCCCTCCCACTCCCATAATGCAACTATTTTTTTATTATACCAACATGCAATTATTTTTTGAAAATTACTAAAAAACAAATTTTTCCTAGTGACTAATTTTGTCACTAAATTTTCATAACAAAGGAAAACCGATAATTATATTTGCTGATATTTTTTTTCTCCTGGCTGTACCAATGGGGAAAATATAACAAACAGCGAATATTTATTTTTAAAATTATGTTGCAAACAAATTTGGGGCCGAATCTTATCGAAAACCTTATCAAAATTGTAAATCTCACCTCTAATTTTCGACGCCATCACAATTTGCACAATCCAGGGAAAGATGGGTAATTTCGTTGCCAATCTAGGAACTTCAAAAAAGCGAGTCCACAAAAAGTGACGAAAACAAGGTTAAGTTCACGAAACTCCGTTTGTTTAATAAAAAACTTCTTGTAAAGACTTCCTTTTGTGAAAATCGTTGTTCAAATGACTAAATTTTATTAGTCCTGAGTTATTTTTTAGCAATCACCTTGCAACCTTTCATGGCACTTAAAAAGGTACACTAACAACAAAGCACTGTCCCTCCTTCAACCCTTAATAGAACACCAATTAACTGGAACCCACTCGATATCCATCTGTAGATTCATATCAAAATATGGTTTGTATCAAAGAATTATTGTGTAAACCGTAACCTAACCCAACTCAACCCTTCATTACAGTTTAAATTATATACCAATAACTCAAGAAACGCTGCCCCTTCTTCATCCCTCAATAAAACACTAGTTGGATATATGCACCTGTTGATTCGTTTCAAAACAGGGTTTGTATCAAACATTCATTATGTGCCACTTCACATGTCCACTTTACTTATTTGTTTAAGGGAGGATCCAATTGATTACACCCTTAATTAAGTGGATGAAACAGGGCAAAAGTCAAACCAACGAAACCACCATAACTGTCGTTTAATATGGCATTGATAGGGTCAGGAACCTTTATTTCAAAAATCAATCGATAAAAAGATAATATTAAGTATGTATGAGTATTAGGATATGTTCTCTAACAGTTCTAGAATTTAGCAGAGTAGTCTTCAGCAGGTGATTAAGGGAGCAATTGCCCTAAAGATTCATAAATAATTTTTAATTTTTTTATGAGACTATTTTTTTTAAATAAAAAAAATTGAAGACTAAACACTCTTTTTAACTTATTGTCTAACATAACTAATTGTATTGCCTATTTACTTTCAATAATACCTTTAAATATTATTTAAAAACATTTTTTGTAGTAAACCATATTAGATTTAGAAAAAATAGTCTTTAAATTTTTTATTTATACCACCCTTAACTGTTTATGGGGTTTATTCTATTTAAAATAATTTCTTTATGATTTTGTTTGCTTTTTCTTTTATTTTATATATAAAACAAAGAAATGTTATTAAAACAAAAGTGAACATCCAATATTAACTACATAAGAAAAAAACAATAGACAACAACCTTTTGTTTAAATATTTATTTTTTTATAAGATTCGTTTTTCATTCACTGCTTATTTTATCTTTTATTCGTAGCTAGTTTTTCTTGTTCTAGTGTTTTAAAGTTCTTATATTTTTGTTATTATTATGTATCGGCAAATGACCTGGAAAAGGTAAACGGTCATGTCCCAGTATGGTAGTCGTTGGGGTCAACAGTTTAGGTCGAGAACTGGGGCTCACGTCGTGAGTGAAAGTGTTCCACCAACTGGGTATTTAAAGCCAGGGAACGCCCTAATTATTATGTAATTGGAATGCACTATTATAATTGCACATACTACACAAACACATAATAAATTAACTTCTGCTATCTGTTTCTTCTTTTTTTTTTTTAATTTTAATTTTATAGTCCTTTTTGTTCTTCTTTATAATTACTTTTAAAACGATTAGGTATAATTAAAAATGAAATTGAAATATTATTTTTTAGCAAGTTTGTCACAATTTTGTAACTCCTGCTCTTAAAAAAAATAAAAAATAAAAACAGTTGAAAATAAGTATTTTTTTTCAATTGCTTACCAGAACGTACCTATACGTACAGTTAAACCTTGTATATGTAAATGTAAATAAAAAATACTGAATTTATTAATGATGCAGTAGGAGTTTTATGAAACATTTTATACAATAATAATGAAAAGAAAGTTGCTTTTTATGTTTCAAAGAATTTTTTAATTCTCTACAATTATTTTTTTATTAATACTAATAAAGTTCATAAAATCACAAAAAAAATGCTCTTGACATTTTATCTAAACACTGATTAACATAAAAAAATAAATATTTCTTAAAGAAAAATCTTTTCAAAAATACTTACCTCCTCGGTACGTACCTATTATTAGATTCTTATGGGTCGCCTTGTAAATATAGTACCAAGTACTATGTGAATATACAGACTGTCACAATTGTCACCTACTGAAAATCTTTTTTTTATTTTACTTTTTTATTTTTTAATTAAATAAATAAAACAAAGGAATAAATCTTGGCAGATATTTATTTATTGTGTATAATTAACAGGCAGTTAAAATAAAAGTAAGTACACTATGTTAGGTATTTGAAAAATGGAATCAAGTGTCTAATTAATATTGTAATCACTCTTTGTTATAACTTTTAATATCCATTAATTAATTATTTAACTACCTAATGTCAAAGTTTACATTTTTTTCCTTTGCGTTCCATACAGATGTAAGGCTGGACCAAGGGGAACATCCCGTGGCTGCTCTTGAATACCGTCACATCCTCTATAACTTCAATAGGGCCCTTTTCTTCCTTCTTGGGACTATTCGAAGTCCCTGCACCTCCATCTGCCATTGACACCACGTGAACCGAAATTTTCTTACGTTGTTTCGCTTCTTTATCCAATAAGTACTGGAAATTGCAATAAAAAACAGTCAGAACATTTGAATGTTATTGTGTAACTACATTAAATAAAAGACTGCCAAAAAAAGATTATAAAAACATCTGACAGTTGTAACTTAATTAAAAAAGAATACAGCTAAAAGAAAATCATCACATATATACGTGCCTGATAATAGTTGATGATATCGTCTTTTGTTAGTTTTCTTAAATGAGCCACTTCTACGTTGGCCCTGTCGAAATGATACTGTTGCGAAGTGATTTCCTGCCAGAATATCTGCGACTGAGCGGATAAACGTTTCGGTTTTTCTAGTCGTTGCAGCGCAAGGGCTTCTTTATGCCTTTCGAACTCTTCGTTGCTCATATCAGTTACTTGTTTCTAAATATTAACTGATCGTTACTATCGAAACAAATTACAATCCACCTTCATCCTTCCTTACCAACATACTTTCCATGAATAATTCTATCCTTGTGTCTAGGTATTCGGGATGTCTGTCAGACTGTACTATTACCCTAAATCCCTGTACCCCATTGGATCTCCTAACACCACTGAACACTATGTATCCTAGCTGTTCCTAAAATAAAAAAGCTATCAATAGTAATTTTCTTTAATGAGCAACTGTTGTCGACGTACTTGCGTCCTTAACACGTTAAAACAGGGTACTTGGATAATTTGAGCGAATAATTCCAAGAGGACGTTATTCTCTGTGTTCTGGAGACCACACTGGAAGTAAAGTTCGATGCAGGAAAGTTTGTGAATGTTGTTTTGCACCTCGTATAGATAACTGCATCCATCTTCCAGTTTTAATTCCCTATTAAGTAAAAGTTGGCGAGGTAGCAGAGGGGACATGGAGAAACTCGATGTTAGACTAGACTCGACAATATCCACAAGCTCAAGAGCCCTCTTTTTAGTCAAGTTACCATGTAAAAGACATTCAATATGCAACTTGGATAACATCTGTGGAATAAATGCTTCGAGCCTTTCAATTGTTAACTCTACAACAAAAGGAGATTTTCTTTTTCTTTGTTGTTATGCTTTTTTTTGCAAACGTACGATCTGTAGACGCCAGGAGTTCTTCTTTTGTCCACGAATGCTCTGTCAGCAAAACTGCCAAATAGTAGACTGCATGTTGATATGGTTGTTCGGCAGAAAAGTTTTTCAACTGTCGGATGTACTATATAAAATACATAATCGATTAAAAATAAAGTATAATTGTAAATTATGTAATAATTACGTTTTCCTTGAATATTTCAAATCTTTTGGGGTCTATTTTGAAACTGGTGAGCTTTTCCATTATCTTTCTAAGGAGGATGTGCTGTTTGTCATTATACCCTCCAATTTCTAGCTGAAAACCTGTACGTATTAGTTCAGATAATAATTATTTGAACTCCCACAAATATTAGCCCATAATTACTTACTACTAATTGTAAGATACAACAATTATAATTTTTTTCGGACTTACGATCAAGCCATATTTTGTATTAGACAGTTCCCATTTGAGTCCTGCTATTTCCGCAGCATAAGCGTACTCGTTTAAGGAATCCTTGAACAACTGGACCAACATATGGGTCAGATTACAGTTCATAGGATCTAAATATGCCAAGGGGCTAACCCCCAAAAAAAGAATCATTAGATAACAGGCTTTATTTTTAAATATAGCAAATACCTGACAAAATCGAACAGCAAATTAGCCTTGGGGAGTAAAAACTTATCATCCTGTTTGAACCATACTCTTGTAAGTGCTGTGTCTTGTACTATGGCGGGATGCTCTGTGACCTAAAAGAGAGTAAATTAAAGTAAATAATAGCTAATTATATAATTAATTAAATCATGTCTTACGTCTTTATCTAAAGGTTCTATATTGAAATTGGTGGGTATAAAGTCGTTCTTATCGGGCAATCTGAATTCGTTAGAAGTGCCAACGCTGGTCCAGTTTTTTAACACTTCTTGTGGAATTTTTTCCAACTTGTACTGCGTTCCATACCAAGGCTCCATATCTGTTGCCTTATCTTGAAACTTTTTCGCTATAATTCCAATCCTGTAACATTTATTTAATACACACATTACTATCTTCTTTGAAATTAATAATAATAATAATATCACCTGGCTTTATCTGGAGTAAAACCGTCAAGGATGCCGTTTATAATATCAGGCCTCCATTCCGTTAAATGATAATGGATACATAACACGTCTTCAATTGGATACTCCTGAAGACATATCATAATTAATCAATTTATTGATTAAAATAAAAGGTAATATAGTAATTATTACCTGTAAGTGGTGGACTAACCCAGAAATATAAGACCTGGGCGATTCTTTGTCCTTAAATCTGAATATCATAGCTGCTATGTCCTTCTGTTCGTCCTGGATCCATTCCAATGGTCCCACTTCTTTTAACATCTTTATATACTGAAATAATTAAATAAATTAATCACTCATGCTTTACAAATTAACATTTAAACAAGTGAATCCTTTATTTCAACTAATTTTTGTCATTCACCTGGAAAACGAGCTTAATTATATCATTCGTGTGGTTCAATCCTTCTTCTGTAAGATCAACAGTTATTCCAAAGAATCCCAAGCCTCTTCCCCCTGGCCTGCTTCCAGCTACCAAGCTATTCGACCATCCCTTCGCCTTCAGGGCCGACAAAAGACTCCCGGGACCTTCGTGTCCGATTAAATGACTTATATACCCTTCAGGCTGAAATTAAAAACAATTAAGCGGTAAATTTCAAAGCACATGACGTCACAACGTTTATTATTGGTTTTTTCATAACCTTAAAATAGTCACAGTACATGAATAGGGCTATGGACGTATATGACCCCTACGATCACGACGAGCCCCATGTACTGTACATCAAAGAGAGCATTCCGACCCTTGAAACGAGAGACGAGTTCGAGAAATCGTTTCTTGAGGGCTGTCAGTGTACTGAGACATGTCTCAAAGATGAATGTCCCTGTATACTGAAGAGCGCCACATTTTACGAAACGCACGACGCTAAAACTGCAGTTGAAATAAAAGAACGTTATAAGATCAACATAAAAGACTCAGAAAGACCCATTTATGAATGTAACGGTTTTTGTAAATGTTACGGGAGTCTCTGTGGACACAGACTAGTACAATTGGGCCCCCGACATGGCCTAATTGTGAAAAATTGTCCACCTTCGAATGAACATCCAACAACAAGTAAACGAATAAAGTTGGAATCTATTGGTGATGAAGCAGGAACAAAGGGTTTAGGACTGTTTACTTCAGAAGACATTCCTTCTGGAAGATTCATCTGCGAATACGCGGGTGAAATTATCGACGAGACTGAAGCAAAGAGAAGATATAATCATAACACAGAAAAAAGCAAAATTAATTATATATTTCGCATTTCGGAACATTTTGGAAACAAGACAGTTAAGACATACATTGATCCATCAGTTTTTGGTAATATTGGACGTTATATAAACCACAGCTGTAATCCAAACTGCCTTTTGGTACCCATACGAGTTAACAGCTCTATACCGAAACTTTGTATATTCGCCCAAAAGGATATTAACAAAAATGAAGAGATTACTTACGATTATGGAATGGAAGGATCGACTTCAAATAATGAAAATGAAGTAAAACTAAAGAAATGTCTTTGTGGGGCAGAAAATTGTAGAAAATTTATTCCCTTTTGTAATTATGTTTAGTTAATAAAATTTCTTACCGATGACTTATAGTATTCATTCAAGTCTGCAGTTGGAAAGTTGATACTTAAATTCCTTATGTCCTTTATTGGAACCATATATGTACAAGTCCTTAGCTGTTCATCACTGAAAGGATGCTCTGTCCATTTCGGCGCCTCTATATCTTTATTTTGAATATTCGAAAATAATTCCAAAACTACAGCTTCCAACTCATCTAAACTTTCTTTCCCCAAGACTGCTAGGGCCATTATATTTGAAGAATACCACTGCTCATGGAACTTTAGTAGCTCACTCCTAACATTAATTCCTTTTTGTTTGGGTATCACATCCAAAGTCTCTTTATTACCTAGAGAAAGGAATTAAAACCTATCCAAAGCATATAAAGCTTATCAAAATTACCTGTTCCAAACTTATGATATGGGTGATTAGGATTACATGTGTGTTTTTCCAACTGAGACATCCTCCACATGTCATTAGCCAAATTTTTTTCATGTTCTGAGTTAACAGCTATTAGTTCTCTTTCCGTTGCACTTTCAGTGAATAGAGGGGAAATAAAGAACTGAGCAAACCTTTGAAACATCACAAGTAACAATAAAAGTCTGATAGTTATTAAAATATTAATGAACAAACCTGTCTAATGCATCTGTAAGTTTATCTGGAGCAACATCAAAGTAATATACTGTATGATCAGTATATGTAGATGCATTACTACTTCCACTATGTTCACTTAGGAATTTAATGTAATCGTTTTCATTGGGGTACTTTTCAGTGCCCAGAAACAGCATGTGTTCACAGAAATGGGCTAAACCAGGCAAGTAATCGGGATCACTTAGAAAACCTACAGAAATTCAGTACTTAAGAAACATACAAAAAAATGATTATTGTCTTCTTACCAACGTTTACATTGAGAGCAGCAGCAGATTTATCAGTTGTGGGATCACTTACAAGTAATACTTTCATATGATTGCTAAGTTCAAACCCCCTGTAAGACCTCTTATCTTCAGGAGATTTAATGATATTCTGGTACCTCTTTAGAGGAGCCCTAGCCTCAGGTTGTCCAGTCATGCTTTTTATTCTTGAAAATGCCCTTTTAGAACTGAGACACACAAATGGAAAACATTTTACATTTTTGATAAATTCTTAAACATAACCTCAATACCTTAATAATAAGTAGTTTGTAGTTTTATTACATGTAAACCTTTTAAAAAATAGCTGCGAAACGTAGAAATGCATTCAGGTAACACTCATAAACTGTTAGCAGCAATTTTCTACAAAGAAAAAAATAATTTGAAGCAGTTAAACCAAGTGTCACTTTTAACAGTACTACCTCTTCTTATTCTGGCTTAAATACAAATTCTCAAAATTGAAAATCAATTAATTATTCATTCTTGTTCAGAATCGTTAGTGTATGCGAGCAATTATATTATTAAATTATTTGAATTAAAAAAAAATAGGGATGCAAAAAGTGAGCCGCCCGAGCAGGGACTTGAACCCTGGACCCTTGGATTAAAAGTCCAATGCTCTACCGACTGAGCTACCCGGGCGAGTTGATAAATCTCCCTGCATGTAAAAAATTCAACTTATTCACAGTTTATAACTATTAAAATTAGTATATTTATCAGTAAATTTTAAAAATGTGTTTTAAACTTTGTAATTGTTTTAATTCTAAACTGTTGTCACATTAATAATAAAATTATTATAGACAATAAAAAAATAAAAGAATGAACCAGGTCCCACCGAGATTTGAACTCGGATCGCTGGATTCAGAGTCCAGAGTGCTAACCATTACACCATGGGACCATTAAGAGTTTTTCTTTGAAATAATAGAAGATTATTCTGCTTTTATTAATAAGTGTTAATTACATTTTTTTTTTATTTTAATTTTTTTAAACAACAGTAAACATTACCTTCTTTTAAAAATAGCGACCCTATCATGTTTATTGACGTGATAAGAAAGTTATTTATTTTACCCCCCTCTTATCACGTGAAGTTAGATTTTAACTGAACAGTTTCGAACTTCAGAAATCAGAAAATTTAGTGAATGTGTAGTGGTTTTCGATTTTTTTTTCTTGTGACTTATGACAAGACAACACAGACCTCAACGACATACATTCCTCGCTTTAATTGCATTTGAAATGTAGCTGATAAGGCAATAAATTACTATTTGCTTATCAAAACAACGTAAGTGTTGGACTGTCGAAAATTGTAAGCAACGTGCTTCGTTATTCAAATTTCCAAAATTTTGAAATGTTATGCTTATAATGCGAGAGTCCTTGGAGTCCTAGAAGACATAAGGTCGTCCTAACAACATGCCACGATATTTCGAAGTCACATCCATATTTAACTTCACCTGGGACCAAGTGGCACAAGGTTTTTGGAGACGTTATCCAAATCCAAATAGGTATGTACAAGTACTATTTTTATTTTAAATTCCTAATTAGCAAAATTATAATACATGTTTTTAAGCAAACATGTATTGACTGAGGACACCGTAAGCAGAGAAATAAAAGAAGGAAGACTTATAAGCAAAAGACTAATTTCCAAGACTAATCCGTATCCAAAATGGGCTGAAAGATTTATTACCACTAAGAAAGTCTTTATAGTTGAGGAATCCATTGTAGATCCTAAGACTAAGACATTGGTGACCTACACCAGAAATCTGGGTTATGTAAAAGTCATGGTATGTCTTTGAATGTCATGTAATAAAGTCATGGTGAGATTATTAATTTGTTTCAGAGTGTTATTGAGAAAGTGGTGTATACAGAAAGTAAAGATCATCCAGGTAAAACTGTAGCAGTTAGGTCGGCTTGGATTGACTCACAAATCAAGGGATTTAGTAGGGCTATTTGTGCTTTTGGTTATGAAAGGTTCAAGAAGAATTGCAACAAGATGGTAAGAAACTAAATTGAAGTAAATTTTGTCTTTGATGTTATTTTTATAAATTTTCTATTTGCTTTGAGACAATTCTTTGTGGTTGTTTACTACAAATCTTTGTTCACTTTATTTTTAGAATGCTCTAGAAATAAAAACATACCTATCTAAAAATAAAACATTTAGAAATGAATAA
Source organism: Agrilus mali (assembly GCA_029378335.1). NCBI lineage: Eukaryota > Metazoa > Arthropoda > Insecta > Coleoptera > Buprestidae > Agrilus > Agrilus mali. The sequence goes on along the minus strand of CM055663.1, from coordinate 2,253,703 downwards.
CTTTTTAAAATATGAATATTTTTCTATTTTTTTATAACTTCCGTAGGTTGTAGGCTTCAATCATGTTCTTATAAATCTTTTTCCACCGCAAAGTGGAAATGGTTCTCTTCATCAAGAATCTACAACACGAAGTAAACTAAAAGACGCCGCTAAAAACGCTTCAGAGCATGTCAAAGCAAAAGCTGTCCCCATTTATGCCTCACTCCACCCCAATAAGTCTTAATCCTGAAATGCTATTGGTATCCCATAAACTTTATTTTTTCCAATAATAATAGCAAACCAGCTGATAAATAATCATTACAATTATTACTTATAACTGATAATATAAAGACATTCCTAAGCATTATCACTTCTGTAATTCTTTTACGTAGCCTCCATGTGGTTAAATAAATTTCTATGGACGCAGATGAGCTGGCACTCATTAAAAAAATATATAACTTGTATATAAGGTTTTTTGTAGTGTACACAAAAAAATCGTTTGTTCGGTCATTTAATTAAAAAAAGAAAGGAGGATGTGGTTAATTAAATAATAACTACGAATTAGAATTAAGCTACTCAGAGGCAAATAAAAAAAAATATATGAAACACTGCCATAATTTTACTCTTAACTTAATAAGTTTGTTTTTGTATTGTAACAAGGTACATAATTTAATATTCATTCCTGTGCAGTGGTTGGTCTCTTTTATACTTATGTTACCCTCAGTAGACTGTGCATTTGGATAAGGGTTGGAAACTGCAGTTTAAAGTACCTTGTTAACGTGCGAACGTGAAACTTTTAATTTTAGACTGAAATTGTGGGGTTAAATGAATTCACCATATTATTATTATAGATGTTTAATCGTTTATTTATATATGTATATTGATATATGAATATGTTGTATATAATAATTAATATTTGGCATTTTCGCAAAGAAGATCCTGTTGGCAGAAAAGAATAATACTTGTAATTATACAATAGGAAGTAAAATATTTATTACCTTTCATTATTATTAATGAGAAATAAACAGATTGGAAATGGCTTTCATAATTAATAAACAAATATATAAAGCAGATAAAATTAGAAATGTATTTTACCACGCTTAATATTTAAAAGACGCATTTGCAAATGCAATTTACAAACAACCTACCTACATAACTCTGCTATAAATCTTGGTATAATAGTCATTACTAATTAAACTAAATTATAGTCAATTAGTTAAATAATTACCTACTGTTAAAATATAATAATGTATATATGGATCATTAATTATTAATATGTAGCAGATATAGATGTTAAGTGTAATACAAGAAAAATATATGTAGATATAGTTTCAAGTTGTTTAAATAAATTAGATAAATAGTTTTAAGTTGTTTTATTTGAAGTTTTGATTATGTTGCTTATTCTATTTTCATTTTCAAGCTGAAATCAAAATATTTTTTTTTTGTTTTGAACTGCTATTTTTTTATGATAAAAAGAATTAAATTTGAGTTTTTAAAATCATTGCGTTTAACGAGACAATTTAATTGGATTTTTATTGTTAATATAGTGCTAATTAATGAAGGAGACAATTTGTATTGTTTGTGGTACTTATGATGGTAAGAATTTAAAACTTTATTTGTTAAGTTGTGTGCATGTGTGGAGGTGGAAACAAAAGATTTGTTTCACGGTTTATTAAAAAAAAGCAAATTTTCTGTGTTTTTGTACGTTATTTAATCCGTTACTATCATGGAATTTGTTCTTTTAATCGAAAAAATTAAGATACAACGATAAAATGGCAGAAAGGTGTAGGATGTTCATTAATTTCACGGTTTATGATATACGGATAGTAAACGTTATTGTATTTGATATGTGGGTGCATGTCCAATTAAACTGATATTAGAAGATTCAGTTCTATTCGCAGATATTATTATCTTTTACATAAATTATACATAAATATAATGTATTTTCTCTTCATACTAGCAATAGGTGATTTTTTTTTATTTAAACGTATTAAAAAATGTATCCTTTTAAATTGACAAATTATTTTAGGAATAAAAATTGTTGCTCTTCAGCCCCCCGAAAACTGCCCAGAATGTGACCCTAACGATTATTATCCCATTTGTTCCCGAGGTAAAGCATACTATAGCATTTGCAAGTTGAAGAGGGAAATGTGTCTACAAAATTACGGTAATATTTTTTTATATATTCATTATTGTTTATTAATTAATTTAATTTAATCGTTAGCTGAAAAGTATATTTATTACGGAGAGTGCACAATTTCTCATCCATTACACGGTACTTCTAAAAGTTCTAATGAAAAAATGGGAAGTTGGAACTCAATGTTTCAGGCGTTAGCCGAAAATATGGACAAAGCAAGACAATGATAAATGTAACAAAAATAAAATCGTAAAAATAAAACTTTTATTATTCATATTATTTAGTCAAATATTTTTAATCCCACTGTAGCTTAATCGGTACTTTATGGTACGCGTTACTTAACACCCCTCTTAAGTTCCATATGTTTTTAAACGATTCAGGCTGAGTATTGTACGAAGAGTCGACAGCTTTTACCCAAATTTCCACCTAAAAATTACTCATTACAATATACATACTTATTGTATATTTATCCAAAGTTTAACTTACTTCTTTAGTACTCTTTGATACAGGTATTTTAATAGTCCATAGAGACCATCCCCAATGCCGTGGGGCTTCTGCAGGCTCCTGCTGAACAATATCCGCAACTTGCCAGGTATTTCCCTTATCAATTGTCACGTCGACACGTATAATTTTTCTACCACCTCCAGACCAGGCGTAGCCTTTAAAGAAAAATGATTATGTAAATTCAAAAACAACCCGAAAGTAAATATTATTAGGTACCATGGGCTGTTATATGACCGTCTTCAACTTTAACTGTTTGATTAGGGGATGGTATACAAACAGCTGAAGTAACGGGTAATTCTTGGATTGCAGGCGATTTTGAAAAATCGGCATTATCCCAATCAGTACAGGGGCAAAACCCCTTGTAGTCATTCTGTTGCCAATGGCTGTCGCTCTCTCGATGTGAAACGATAATTCTTCCTTGAAAGCAAAAATAAATAAAAATTTATTATGTACTTATTGTCCAAAACGTACTTAGCCACTTAACATTTCGAGCCCCGACGACTCCTGGTACTATTAACCTAACTGGAAAACCGTGATCCCTGGGGATCACTTCGTTATTCATTTCGTACGCTAAAAGAACGTCCCCTCTTCGATCTATAGCTTTCCAGAAGGGAATTGAAGCACCATAAGGCTTTTTAGTTGGATCTGTATCCAAACCTTCGAACTAATTGGAAAATAAATAATTAAAACAAGTTAATAATTACTATATAAGCTTTTCCCACTTGCACATGTTGAAAATTGGAATTTTCATCGATTCCCATTGATATTAGAACGTCCCTCAGGAACACTCCCGACCACGTAGCATTGCCTAACGCTCCTACACTCCAACTTAATCCTTTTACAGGTTTAACCTGGATTAAAGTTACTTTTATTAATTCAATATTAATTATACAATAATTAATTAATTACTGTAAAATACCTCAGTCATTTCACTGCGACGATTACCAGCACACATAACGGTGGCAGTGATGGTATGTTTGGGTAATTTTTTAAGAGACTCCAAAGTCAGTTTTGCGTTTTTATTGGTCCCTTCTATAACTATTTCTAACTCATATTTCTTTGGATCCACTTCAGGAACCGGAAGGTGATTTCTAACGTAGAAAAGTTCACTAAAATGCGCCCATATAAATAATTTTCCAAAATTATCTAACATAAATTGAAATATTTTTTACTTTGGTGTAATAAAGTTTGCCACGAGCAACGAGGGTGGTAATTCGGCGTTAAAAGGTTTTTCTGATGCTGGAATTAAAGCTGGATGTCTATTGGGTTCTTTCATAAATGGATCTGAAGAATCTAATAAAGTAGTATCAGAGGGTTTTCCATCATCAACCAAATTTCCTGTATAGCAGTAAAATAAATAACTAAATATAGATATTTTTAATATATGTAGGTACATTTTTTTACCAATACGTAAAGATTCCAATATTTCATATACAAAGTCGGCATGGTGTTGCCCGTACAATTTCCAGAAGGGCTCCACAGAAGTACCTGCAGCTAAAAGTATTTGGTCTCCACCTGGGTGTGAATCCACAAACTCAGTGATATCGTAAACTCCATCCTTATAAATTACCCAAATGCGTTTTTCCCTGTATAATTTAATATTTACTCAAACCACTTATAATTATACGCCCTGTATATAACGAGAGTTGTTAGATCACCCGCAATACGTACGTGTTACACTGGTACTTAGGAAAATTATAATAATAAAATAAAATAAAAACTAGAATAATTAAAATTATATTCACCTTTTCGAATGTTCTGCTACTTGTTTTAGTGTATAATTCGGTAAATCTTGTCTTAAAATCCCGGGTTTTATTACCGTTTCTATTTCTTTAAGAAAAGTAACATAGTCCTGATCTATTAATTAATTGAGATCAAAAAAATTACAGCAAAATAAAACTTTTATGTGGAAGGAAAACTTACAGAATAATTTATAAGATAAATAAGTTAGTAGAGCTGCTCCTACAGCTAAATTACAACCTAAATTGCTTTCTTTTTTTGCATCTTGATTAGTACTTGATGAATTATGTTGGTTTAAGACTGATAATGTATAAGTTTTTTGTAACCATCTTCTTGAAAAAAGTCTAAAAAATTATTATCTCAATTTTTATTTATACAAACTGTGATTTTTTTGTAGTATTTACCGCTGTAAACTTTTCATATTGCAATGGTACATAGGTCCATGTAAGGAACGTATTTGGCACAAGGTTAATGGGTCATAACATATTACATTTGTTTGTATCAATACCAATGAAAACGTTTAACGTTTACATAACTTTAATATGGTTATTGATAAAGAAATTATTACGAAATAAAAAAATTGCTACTTGTGGTTTGAAGTTTAATAATAAATCATTTTTTAACCAATATTTTTTGGTTGATTGAAAAGTTTGAGTAGAAAAAGTTATTACGTAAAAAATCCAGAATATAGGTACCTAAAAAACAAGGAAAGTTTAAGCTTAAATTTTTTAATGGTTTTAAATATTAATACAGATACATCGTCATCTCCCGTATTTCAATATCTAGACACGTCCTCCTAGAGGAGGTGGCGACAAAAGCAAAAATTTGCAAAATGATTATGAGGGTGACAGTTAGTGACAGGAAAACATCTTTTTATGTTAAATATTCTGTGTACACTTTTAATTTCGTTTTTTGAGTGTGTAATATTAAAAATGATTGCAATTTGCATACGAAAATGTATAGTGGAAAGGGTGCAATAAGAATTATACCACTTGAAATGACAAAAACATGGGTGGGTGTATAGGAATTTCACGTGCAAGAAGTGGTACAGAGGAATCTTCTAGTTCTACTTCAAGGCCTAGTACAGGTATTTTGATAAATTATCTACGAATTTTTCAAATTCAGCTAATTAAATAGCATGACTAATTGTATTTTATGTTTGACGTTCATCCTTGTAAATTTTGAGGTTAGCTTCTTATCTAAACCTATTTATTACCAATATTTGTCAAGATAACATTACAATGTTCAGTAATTTTAACAAATTCTCAATGTATGTGTAGGTAATAGTAGAAAAAATCACCCTTTGTGCCATGAAACGATTCGATGGAAATCGGACGTTCCTCTGACCGAAGGTCAACTTCGTAGTAAAAGGGACGAATTTTGGGAAACAGCCCCAGCCTTTGATGGCCGAAAAGAAATATGGGACGCATTACGTGCCGCTGCAGTTGCAGCAGAAGCCAAGGACTATGAATTAGCACAGGCAATTTTGGATGGGGCCAGTGTGTCTGTTCCAAATGGCTATTTGACAGAGTGTTACGATGAGTTAGGGGCTAGATACCAGGTCCCCATCTATTGCCTTTCATATCCAATAAATATTGTGAAAGAGGATAGCGGCAGGGAGTCTCCAGCAGAATGTTCAGAACCATTAGATGGGGGCACAGAAACAACACTCAAATTACGCTTATCACATATTTGCAGTGATGTTAAGTTATCTGTATATACCACAGACACTGTTGGAGTGTGCAAGAAAAAGTTACAGGTACATATTTGAAGTTAATATATGTAGAATAATAAATGCCTCATTTTAAATATTTGTAGAGTCAAGAAGGGATTGAGTCTTCGAGACAAAGATGGTTTTATGGAGGTAAACTACTGGGTGATAAATTGCATGTGGAAGAAGCAAAAATTCCGTCTGGAAATGTTATACAAGTTATAATAAATCCAGAAGTGATAATACAGCCTGCACAAAATTCATGAGACTGCATTATAACGTACACAAACTTTTGTAAGTTGCTTTTTTATTATTATTTTTTTTATTTAAAAACTATGTATTTTTTGTAGTTATATGTTATGGCATCTGTGTGATTTTTCAAGCATGCAACTACGTGGACTACACCATATCAAAATAAATAAAAGAATAACAATAATAAATTAGTATAGATAAGGTACGGTTTTATATAATTATAATAACGATATTAACAATAACTTCAGTGTGGTTGAAAAGAATCAATAGTAGGTGTTTTTTTAATCATTAATTATATTATTAAATTCAGCCATTTATTATCGTTTAGTAGACAGACATTCCATTTTTTTAAATAAATTTTGATAGATGAATTTAATTAATTATAATATAAGTTTATTGCTAAAAATATTGTTTAATTTCGTTACAAGTCCAGAAAACAGGTATATTTTAATTCGTTGAATATTTTAGAGAATTCAATTTCAATTACTGCCGTTTTTAACTTAAAATATTTTTAGATTTTATTTGTAAAGAAATTCTTCATTTAATAACCCATTGCTGTGGTATTTTTTATTGTTTTAACTGGCCATTTATCGTAGACTAAATGGAGTTTCAAAACAAACAGAACTCCATTTATTCTAGGAAAAATATTTATAATATATGGCAGTGGTTTTTGTTATAAATATTTGTAAAAAACAGAATAACGTATCGTTTATTAAGGTTCAACTTCTTCAATAATTGCTATGGCACATTTTGTTGTTATGGTATTCTATCTATCCTACATGCGTGCCTAAACGGTTTAAAATTGCACAGTTTGCTCATTATTTTTGATAATTCTGACTCAATTCGGTTGCATACATTTTCTACAAGCCTTGTATTTACAGGAAGTTACTTACATTAAGGCTAACTTATTATATAACCTTGGACTGAATTATATTTTATTTCTTTTTTCTTTGTTTAGAGTAAAGGATTAGCGTTATAGTTTTTGTTAAAAGCGGCTTTTGTATCATATAATTTATTATTGCAATATAAAATAGGTCAATTACAGAAGATCCATTCAAACTATAATATAATGTAAATATTATCAAGTTGTGTAAAATTTTATTTGTTTGTATAGAAACGAAATTTCTTTTGTTTTGTTTTTATGCTTCTCATTTGTCCCGATTATTCTCTTATTTACTGGTGAATCATGTAAAATAAACTTCACAGGACAATAAAAAAAGTTGCTGTTTTTGTTTTCTTTGATGATAAAAATGAGAATAATAGGGTCGTTGAGTTTGTTTTAATAAGATCCAGTTTCTACGGCGTTACCATTTTAAAATCTATTGATAAGAATTATTTATGGTAGTGTGATTGTGTAGCTATTTTTCACACTGTTTTGTGTTTAGTTGGATTACAATTTTTAAAATAGCTTCATTTTGAAAGTAACTAAATAATTTTTTGTAATTTTACCATGTGAAGTCGTTAATGCGACCATTGTATTGTGGTATACAAGACAGAGTCTATTTTTGTACACATTGGTTTTCAGTGTGGCAATAGGAACACAGCTCTGTGCAATATATTGTAAATATTTGTATGTTATACTAAGATATTATTAAATATTTAAGTTAATTAATTTTTTTTATTCTTATATTAAAAAATAGATCAAATACAACATTCAACTATTGAGAATGGCAAAAAAAGTTAATTTGGTGTTGTGTGGGAAGTCCAGAATCTTTTATGTGAAATATTGTTCTTTTGAATAAGAAAAGTAGATCAAAAATACAAACACAAATAAAAATACATAGGTGCTAAGATAGTAATACGAAAATTAGTTAATACAGTTTATTTATCAGTACTTTCTACAGTTTTTTCGATTATGGTGTACGTAGAATACAGTATTGTATAATAAATTGAAACAGCCCCTAATATAACAACAGAAAGAGCTATAACTTTTTTTCTGGATACTTTTAAATTCGTTATCTTCTTAAACGTGATTGTTTTTCTTTCCGGAATAAACTTTAGTGCAGTTAAGTACAGCGGTCTCGAATACTACAAAAGTTTTATATAAAATACCCCATTACATAGTACAGGCGACGTAATTTGAAGTAATAGTTAACTTACATTAATTTGATTAATTATTTCCGGTTGTAAAGGGCAAAGGCTTAACAAAAAGGGCAATTTACTACCATGGATCATAAAGCCCCCATATCTTATCCTTTGATTAAATAATCTTGCGTTTAATCCAAACATGCTGATTACTTTATCAATAAGCTTCTCAATTTAAATAAACTTTTTCTCTTTAATTTAAACGATAAAATACATTTTTATGTTTTTGTTTATCAGCTATTCCTAACCTCAAAAAAGTGCTGCACCTCAGGTTTTGAGATAAAATTATTATTGTGAAGAATTATTGGTAAGTTATTTAATTAAATCAACAGTAAGGATTAAATTTAACTAAAACGTTTACCACATACTGTAATTATCTACTTGCAGATGTAAAAGGTTGATTTTAATATTCATCGAGTGGCTGATGAGCTTATTTTAAAAATCAGAAATGAATAGCAGTAACCCCTTGAAAATAAGTGAAATATTTGAAAATATGAGTTACCCTGAGACCACAGAAGACTTAAGTTGTGCAAATGTAGGCTTTATTTACATGAAATATCAAAGTAATTCATAAAGTAACTTTTAGAAATGGTTAAGACAATTAAGTGAATCTAAGAGGTACCAGGTGGATGAAGAGAATGGAACTGTGGCCTATTCCAATCTTCTAGAAGAAGAAATGATGAAGGACAATGTCGTAAACTCGAATAATTGTTTTCGAACCAAAGAGAAGATTTCATTTCTACTGAAGTAATTGCTCCCATTTTCATCATTAGCCTTTAATTGTATAAACTTTATATTTTGTTTATAGACTATCAGAGACTATTAAGAAGAATTCAGAAACTATTTGCCAGATTGAAGCTAAATCCAGAGGTATTTTAATGAGTGACACCCGGTCTCAAGCAGTACCGTTTCTTATTGAAAGTCTTGTGTACTACTCAAGTCTTGCAGTAGAAACAGAGTACAAAAAAGGCATTGCAGTATATGTACTTTGTGATGATACGTTTTTGGGCCTTTTGGGGCCTTTAATAGGAGCAGCAGTTGCAAGTGGACTTGGAATTATTTTTCAAACTGACTCCAGGATTTTCCCTGTTGTTATCTTTCTAATTAAACTAGCAAGAGAGCTTGAAAAGTAACACAAAAGGAAAATAAGATTTTCTAAAAACTAAATACTAATAATATTTTAGTTGTTCTGAGTATATGTTTACAGTTGTTCCTTATGAATACAAGATACATGGATGGCTTGTAGATCATGCTGCTAAAACTATAGTTGTTGTGGATAATTTTTTTCAGGAAAAGTATGCACGATTACACGTTTTAAGCAATAAAAATTTTGTTGCAAGTATGAATGAAATCCACTAAAATTTTCTTTTATTTATTTATTAACAAATTTTTTGTAGTGGAAACAAGTTTTCGAGCTCCAATAGTTGTTTTCTCAGACGCCGATTTAGATTCTGCTTGTGAAACTGCTATTGAAGCTGCTTGGAGTTATCGAAGTCTTGTAGGGATTTTCAGTTATTTTTAAGATCAAAAACTATTTTTATTCTTTCTTTTGTAGCTACCTTGGTCTGTAAACCTGTTGATTGTTCAAGAAAGTTCCTTTGAACGATTTCTTGGTAAACTGAAGAAACGCCTCAGTAAAATAAAAGTGGGAACAGCAATTCAAAAGTCAATCGACATAACGGTTCCGAAATATGCGGATAATGTTAGAGAAGTCGTAGCACAAGCTAAGAAGATAGGATTGGAAATTTATCAAAACGATCCTGATTCTGAGACATTTCAACCCACGTTAATTATAGGGGGAAAGGTATTTAGTAATAGGGTAATATATGAAGATTGTTATGCTCCTGTGGTCCATGTGTTGAGCTTTAGAACCGTTGCTGAGGGGGTGGCTTTAGCCAATAATAGCCGTCAAGGTTTAGCTGCTTCTGTTTGGACCCAAAACATTGATACAGCAGAAGAAGTTGCGGAAAAATTAACGGTAAAGATATAATTTGGTTAATTCGTACTGAAAAATGGTAAAAATGGACCCTTATATTTGATTTAACACCAATTAAATTTGCAAATCGACAAATTTCTAGTTTAACAATCATCATTTTTGTAAACAACTAATAAAAATGTATTTCTAGAGATTGTAGGCAAAAAATAAAATATATTTCGTGTCTTGACCATAGTTATTAAAGTAATTATTCAGTAATAATCAACTAATTAATTTGTTAAGGTGACAAACGTTTGGATAAATACCTTTGGCAATTTTACTCCAATGGCCCCAATAAACTTCCGTAAAATGAGCGGAGTAGGACATATTGGGGGTCGAGAGGGTACGTTTTTATTAAATTGTTACTTTAATAATATTAATTTATATTCTTTCAGGATACATGGAGTATTTATGGAATAAAGAAGAAGAAATTAAGAAAGAAATTTCTTTTGTACCAGCAGAGATTTCGTTTACTTATAACAAGTTCGTAAAATAAAGTACTTAGACGTAATTTGTATCTAAAAATATGTTTTTTTTTTCTAGAGATTTAGGGAAAGGGATTTTAAACGATTTAAAGAAGTATCAGGAGTCGTGGAAAAGACTAGATTTTCTGGAACGTTACAAAGTCCTTTCATATACTATTTTGGCCAATTCTTCAGTTAATCAGCTCAGTAATCTATTGAATAATAATTGCACATTTGCATCAAACCAAGGAAATTATTCTATTAAGTGTATAAAAGAGCCACGAGGTGTTATTATGATAATTAATTTTGGAACCACTAAATGGCCTCTTGTTTTAAACAAGTTATTCTTTCAAGTCTTTTGCTGGGAAACTCTGTGATAATTGTGAAGTCAAAGGGAAACACTTCACCCGACATACCGTGGCCAAAAAATGTCCCCATAAAGACTTACGCCGCTGACGAGTTAAATCTTGAAAGTATTGTAATTCAAGCAGCAAAACATAAAGAAATAGCTGCGATTGGGATTGCATACAATGAAGATAATATTTTTTATCCTCTAAGGGACATGAAAAAGATTTTTAGAATTACAGAAGACTGGGAGGCAACTTCTGCTCAATCACTAAGTGTTATCAAATGTATATGGAATACTAAACAACAAACATTTTAATACATTTATTATATACAATTGTATATGTACATAAGTCTAAAGTTAATAAGGGGTAAAAGATTCTTTTTATTAAAAAAAACAGCCCACGTTTTGCCCTATTTGCAGGGTCTTATCAAGGCAGAATGGGTACTAGAACTAGAACTTGTAATTGTTTAAATATAAATTTAAACCGACAATAATTTTATTCTACTTAATTGATACTATATTAATTATATTTAAGTTCGCAAATACGCAAAACTTTTATTTCAATAATACAAAAAAAAGTACTGTACTTAATAGTTATGTTTACTTATACGTAGTTCTTTTCTGAACGAGTCATTAATTGGGCAATATATTTTTTTTTTAATGTATTTATTATGGGCAACGAAAAGATAATTAAGTAATTTTTCAAAAAGTATTTTATTTTTCAAAAATTATGTACATAACCTAGAGAGATCGATAAATGCAATGTATGGTGCGCCAAGGTCATTGTACATGTTGCGCATGTTTTACCATTGCAGAAACAGACGTCGCGTACGCGATTACTATTTTATTAATTAAAATCATGGTTTATTGAATAAAGAAAACATAGATTTTTATTCAGAATAATGGCTTGTAAAAATAGCGTCTTGTTAGGGTACGATGACGAACTCATCACCGATAAACATGCGTCAGTTGTCAATTATATGACGAATAAAATTGGTGGAAAACCTGTAAGTGCCTCATTTTTATATAAGAGTGTAAAAAATTATTCTGTAGTTTAATACGTTTTTACATATTTCTCTTAACTACCATGTGATAAAAAAGTAAATAAAGTAACTTAAAAAAAAGTACGCACTATTTGGAGGTGCTGGGATTTGAACCCAGGACTTTCAGCATGCGAAGCAGACACTCTACCACTGAGTTACACCCCCAACGTTGATAAAATTGTTAATAAAATTGTATTTAAATGACTAACAGAACTCTTTGGTACAGGGTTCGTAACTCGTAACGAACATATTCTTTTTTTTAGTATGTAATAATTTATTTTTCTATAAATAATTTTTTAACTTATGTTTTAGGATTATCCACCTTCTCTTCATTTAGAGAATCCTGTTTGTCCTCTTTGTCAATTACCAAGACTGTTAATTCTACAAATTTATGCTCCTCTAGATAATTCAACATTTCATCGAACTCTTTACTTATTTGCGTGCATAAATCCAAACTGTTGGAACCACAGTGAGAGGTAATTGAATTTTTTAAACAAAAATTTCATTTTCAATTTTTTTCTACATAAATATTTTAGCTGGTACTGTATTAGAGTACAAACTGAAGACCAACTTGGGGAAATTTCCCACGAACCACATTCGAGTTTTAAAAGTACTTCTTTTAATACTACTGATTGGTTTCATGATGCTGACGACTGGGGGGACGCAAATTCAAATGGAAATGAAGAAAATGGGAATTTTGTTGGAAATTTTGAAAAAATTTCTGACGAGGACGACGAAAGTTGCAGTACTGAAGAGTCTCTTAGGGCAGCTTTTGGAAATATGATTGTAGATGATCGCAATGCAAATATAGAAGTGGTTTCTGGAGCCCAAGGTAACTACATATAACTGCATTCTTTTTTTATTGCCTTAAATAAAAATTGCGGATTTTAGTCAACATTAATTTATTAAAAACAACAAAAATAATATTAAATTAATCTTCACTTACTTATATAAAAAAATTTGGTACCAACTTATTTAACATATAATACAATTTATTTAAAGAAGGAAAGTTAAGGTGAGAAGATCTTATCCTTATGTTCTAAGAAATGTACTACATTTTCATAAGTTAAGAATGTTATCATGGTAGCAGGAGTAACTCTTATCAGATTTGGTCCCAGCCCCTTATAAAAGCCCTTCCAGCTTTCATATTTCCACGTTTGTTGTATACAATCCCAACATCCCTTGTATGTGTAATATTGGTTTTGAAGGCGTGCTCTAACCACTTGATAAGGGTAAGTTGTGCACACAGCTATAATTTTTGATACTGCAGCAAATGTTAAGTACTCAACTGTACCTAATTTGGTTGATATAGGGACATTCTTGTATTGGTTGTATTTATTTTTCATCTCTTCATAAGCCATAAAGTGTACAGCCCCATGTGATACACCAAAGAGACCTGGTAAAAATCCCCTGTAGTACCCACGTAATCCCTCTTGCCTGTAAATCTTGTGTAGAGCATTAAACATGCTAGTGTAGGCATTGTTTGGGTCTGTACACCCGTATTGAAGACACATTTGCGTTTTAACAACCCAAATTGGGTTAGTTATAGTCAGTGTCATAGCCCCCGCTTGAGAAGCTAAAACAAGGTGAGTCCCTGCGTTCAGGGCCTTGTTTGTGTTTCCATCTTGCACCCATCTCTTTAGTGAATTGTAGAGTAAGAAATATAGACCCCATGAACTTCCTGCACCCCATAAACTGGGTGTTACACCTCGGTACAGTCCAGTAAAACCTTCTTGGGTAAAAATAGTTTTGAAAGCGTTAAATATGCCTTTATATTGAAGTTCGCTCCTTATATGTCTGCCATCATTCACTTCAAAACGAATTTTGATGAGATCTAATGGATGTAGTATTAAAGTCGATGTTAAACCACCTGAAACACCGGCTATGAGGTGTTCAAATTTGATATGTTTAAATATATTTGGTTGTTTTGGAACAATGTCTGTAAGTTGGGGTTCTTCAAGGTTAGCCGCACTCATTTTTATAGATTGTGTTACATTTTACTATTTCTTTGCAGTTTGTTTGGGTCTTTTTCTTCTAATGTAGTATTTTGAGGTTATACAACTGTCAGATTGACGTTTAATGTGGCGTGACCTTGCAAATGATGCGGGCATTTGCTGTAAGATGGCGCTACGATGCAGGCGGTAAAATAATTTCAAATTTTTTGAAATTTTAGGCGCGGTTGCTGAAACGTACCATTCATCACCGATATCAGCTGAAATAGAGGGCGACGAAGGCGAAATTGTTACCATTGACACTCCTACCATCCCCCAAAGGGATTTACATTCTCTTTTGCAAGAAGTTTCGCCGCTGCCCCAAGAAATCCAAAGACACGCAGAAAAACTTACTAATTTGCATTTCGTTCCTCATTTTATGTCGGTTTGGGAAGAACAAATTAACAATTCTAATATTAGTGACCATCATGTTCGAGAACTGCTGGCCGAGTATCAGCAGAAGAATCAAGACGAATTGAAAGAGACTTTAAAAAATTCTAACAGTCCAAAAATTAATGATAACGAAGGAGATACGGTTTCTGAGAAGTATGAGAAAAGTCTTCCGGCTCATGGTGATAGAATGTTTCATCATTTTATCACCCGTATTCAGATGAATCCTGGGCAAATCCTTAGGTAACTAATTGGATATAGTTGTAATTATGTATTACGTAAACCTATTAAAAAATAAATAAGAATTGAATCATCTTAAAGTATTCAGTAATTATTTAATTTTTAGGTATGGAAGGGATGTAGAAGACCCCCTGTTACTCTACCCGTTGACCGAATTTCCAAAAAATTGTGAAAATTGCGGTGGTCAAAGAATTTTCGAGTTCCAAATTTTACCAACGCTTATTCATAAATTGCATTTGCCCACCGATCCAAAAACCTGTGCTCGATTAGAGTTCGGAACTGTTTTGATTTTTACATGCCAGAAAAGCTGCTGGACCACTGATAACACTTACGTAAAAGAAGATGTCATTCTTCAGGTTGAAAAATACTAAAATCCGTCAATCATAAACTTGATACTTATCATAATATCAATAGACATGATTTATTGATATTTAGATTCTATGTAATAAACTTAGGACTTCAGAATGTTGTTGTAAAACATCTAGGTACTAGAGAATCATTTACTTATCAACTATGTATTACTATCTAATAAATATACATAACTATTTTAATGTATTTTTGATCTGGAGAAAAAATTAAATAAACTCTTGAATAATAAATAGTTTTTGTTTATCTTAATAAATAACCAAGGCATGGACATGAGCAAAAATTCAAAATTTACAACTTTTGCTAATAACTCGAAAACCAAAGACAATAACATAACAATTTTTTGAAAATATAACGAATTTGTCTCAAAAAAGAGATCGAAAAATGCCATTTGTATATTTTTTGTATCCCTTACAGTAACCTAGTGTTCTCATGATACATCGAAATTTGCTGACCCTGTAGTTGAATAAACTCAAAGTTAAGTACCTACAACTTATTAGCTTCTTTCTACACAGAACCACAGCAAAACAATAAATATTAATTTTTTTTTTGTAAAAATGAGTCGTACGTTTTCAAGTGGCTCGAAAACGATTCATCATGAAGAATATAAAATAACAATAGATAAATTTTTGAAGAGAAAATCTTGTGATAAGGCTGAAGTGTCTTTAAAAAATGGCAAGAGCAAGTGTTATAAATAAAGTCGGGTGATGGATTGTACCTGCAGTTTTATCGTTACTCGTTCTCAAA
Source organism: Agrilus mali (assembly GCA_029378335.1). Taxonomy (NCBI): domain Eukaryota; kingdom Metazoa; phylum Arthropoda; class Insecta; order Coleoptera; family Buprestidae; genus Agrilus; species Agrilus mali. The sequence continues at coordinate 2,237,730 of CM055663.1, read as the reverse complement.
CTATTTTAATAAAATGTCCCTTGCCATATTACTATTAGGGGTGAACTTTGTGTTAGCAAGGGCCAGCACCATCAGATCAGGTAAATAGTTAGACCTCTGATATTCATTAATTTATTTATTTATACATTACACATAATTTATTATTTAACTTTTGGGGTTACTATTTACAGTTTGTTTTAATAGTATACAGGGCATATTTAATTATTTAATTACATATTAATTTTTCCAAAAATTATAAACATTAAATCATTATTACTGGACAGGAATTCGATTAATAAATAAATAAATATTAAGTGTGTGTGTATTTTTTTGTTTTCGTTACCATTATATCTTTAAAATTTAGGATGTGCAGTATCTGTAAATGGGGACCTTTTGGAGCCCCAGCCCCTTATCCTGAAACCCCAATTGGGCTCGTCCTCCAACGAGGCATTTTATTTGCCTGACGACACATCTGGTACCATAAACTTTTCTGTTGGGCAAGAGATTACCATTGCGTGTCCAAATAGAAGGGTTGTGGTAAATGGTACAGATCAAGGGACTGCTACAGCTACAATAACTTGCGTTTCGGCCAAAACGTTCCGATATAATGCAAGCAGTAATGTTCGTTTTGATACTATTGCATGTACGAAGTGAGTTTAGGTATTATTTCTTAACGCCCAGTATATTATTATTGCATTCTTTATTTTGACTCAAGTACCTACCTGTCCCTTCTTCACATGTCAATAAGATCGATTAGAATTAATTTGGTTTGTTATCTAGTAACAGTTAGTTTTCATGTGTCATCACTGTCATGATGATGATGATGATGATAATGAGGTACTTTCAGATAAGGGATCCAGTGACGCCAAATTATTTTTAGAAAATGCCCATGGGTTGATAGAATTATTTTTTTACCAGTTACCCTTTCCACGTTGCCAAATACAACGGGAACACCTGTTTGAATGGCAGGGGTAACGAAATAGCGATTGGATTCGAGGTCCAAAGCACTTGGATCAACCACATCACGTCCTGTTTCGACAGCAGTTCCCAAGACGTTTTGTATACCGTTTTCAACATGTCAAAGTCGATTTTGGGATACCAAGTTGGATTCCCAAGACCGTCTTGGGCAGACGGTGGCTTTTACACAACAACCACAGCAGTAAATACCCTTTACACAAGGGCAACCCAAAGGAGAACCATTAACGGTATTCTTGGACTTAGTTCTGACGACACAACTTACATTCATGGTACCAATAATTTTTATTTGGCAAGAGGACATTACGTGGCGAAAGCAGATTTTGTTTTTGGGGCCCAGCACAGATTAACATTTTATTTCGTAAACGCTGCCCCCCAATTTCAAACTTTTAATGGCGGAAATTGGAACACTCTGGAAGATAACGTGAGAAGTTTCAGCGGTAATCGTCAGCTTGATCTTGTGGTCTACACCGGTGGTCATGGGGTCACAAGTCTCCCCGACGTCAACGGAGTACAGCAAGATTTATATTTGTACAAGGATTCAAATAATAACAACGCCCTTAGCGTGCCGAGGTTGTATTGGAAGGTTTTGTACGAGCCTATCTCCAAAACTGCCATTGCTTTCGTGGGGGTGAACAACCCTTATCAGTTGATAGCAGCAAAAGATATTTTGTGTACTGATATCTGCAATCAAGTCAGTTGGTTGACGTGGAAAGCTAATAATATTACTTTAGGGTACAGTTATTGCTGTGATGTAAACGAATTGAGGCGAAACGTTGCTAATATTCCTGATTTTGAAGTAATAGGAGTTTTGTTGTAATTAATTGAGTAAAAGTATATTTTTTTTGCAATGCAAAATGTGTTTCTGTTTTGACTTGGAGTGTGGTCCAAAAATTAAATTTTTATTAGACTACCTGGTCGATTTTAATATCTTATTAGGTAAAAATAAATAACACACAATTTGTATAATAAATAACACGTTTATTTAAATTAATATAATAATAAAATAAAAACATTAAAAAGTACCTACGTACATTAAGTAAAACATTAAAAGTAAAAACCAAAATAAAAGATCGATTCCTAAATATATAAATACAAAATAAACTAAAACGTTAACTCTTGATTTTAATCAGTTTGATAACAAAACAATACGTATGTACGTAAGAAATACGAGGTTTAGTCTAAAAGAATCTGAATACGTCAACTTTTTGTAAATCTGCTTCATCTTGTGGAATGTAAGAAAAACTACAAGTTATTTCTATTAATAAGTTTATCCTGATTTCTTCCTTTCGTAACAGTTTCCTTAGGAAATGATAAATTCTTTGAGATAGACTCATTTTGAGGATTTTGGTAATTAACTGTCCTTTTAGCGATTGTTTTAATGAGTCTGTGCTGAATTTTATTGTCTGTAACAGCAGTAGCTTCATTTGTTAATAGTGTTTGTTCTGTAACAGTTTCTTTTTTGTTTGAAACAAGTGCTTTTTTGTTTTTAATTCGACAATCGAGCCCGGAATTGGTCATACTTGAATCGGTTTTCATTTTTTTACTTGTGCTTTTGTTTAATTGCGATTGGCATAAGATTCTTTTGTTTGAATTGCTTTTGTTTTTATTTGAAACATGATATATGTCGATTGTGGTCCCCGTTTTTGCTACGAGAGCTTTTGATGACAACTGTTGGGGACAAATAAAGGCACCGTCGTTCACAGAAAATACCACGTCTTCAGAATTATAATAATTTGTATTTGGCCTGATAATATTTTCGTCCTGATTATAGGTTATTTGATTAAAATCGGTGACGAGTATTTGTCCGGTTCTGTAGTATTTGGTACCGTTTTTGATTACGGTCAAAGGTTTGTTTGTGGTTATTTCGAGGGTTAGAAAACATTTTTTTAACAGTACTTTTCGGTCATTTTCGTCGGTTGTTGTGTTTTGTAAAATTTCTGGTGATTTAAAATTAAATTGACACATTCTGTACACTGTTTCTAATATATTCGATGAAATATTTGGAAAATCAAAGAGTAACCCCGTAAAATTTGTTTTCTAAAAATTTTTTAAATACATATATAGGTCCCAATTCTTGCGCAATAATATGTGCTTATTATTATTACAAAAAAAAAAAGAGTTTCTTACCGTATTTTTGGACATTTTCTGTCGTGGAGGCGCTCCCAGGGGTGTTTTGTACCTCCAAGGGCATTTTGGTTCATTAAACATTGAGAAATATCTTTTAATTATTGATAATAAAAATGAAACGTTGTGCACGCGTCTTGGACAAAATGGATTAAAGCAGTGTCTCTTTCAACACTGTATGGGCTGTGAGCTGTATTCGCAACATAAAAGGGATGCACCTTGAAGATTGTGATGTTGCCAAGTTGAGAAAATTAATGTAACTTTAGAATAAATATGTAGAACACAGAAACTGTTTGGTTAAAAATATAAATAATAACACTCGAATTACAAATAAAAATATATTTACTTAATAATGAAGAAAACAATACAGGAACTCGTTTTAAGGCTTAATAGAAACGTTGTTGTCCTGATGATGTTCAGCACTTTCGACAACATTTTTGGTACCTTAAAGAACAAGAACAACTCTTTTTATTAGTTTTTCAAAATAAAATGATCTTCATTATTTATTTAGACTTACCAACACCCAAACTTTGTACGAAAGGTTTGACGTCTTGTGCAGTAAAGGCGTCGTTACTTTTAACATTTTTGTGATCGTTTTTCTCTTGGGGCAAAAAGATAACCTTTTGGACAGGCTTTTTGGGGACGTCAGTCGGGATAATTTTGTCCCCGGTCTGGGTAAAACTCCAGTAGGGATGCTGCACGGTCCGGAGGTTATTCTGGCACATTTTTATTGTCTTCCCTTTATTACTACCCATTTGTCGAAGTCGTTTAATATACAAAAGTTTATCAACAGCACAGAAGAAGTCGTTCTTACACATAAACAGTACAGTGTGTAGAGTGGCTGGATGAACTTCGGGGAAAAGTTGCATGAGGCGAAAGAAATGGAAAAATTGGGTTGTTGAAGTCTGGGACGATAAGCATTTCGAGGGAGGAACAGGGTAATAGCTGTGCACGTTTAGCTAAAGATAGTAGAATAAAAAAAAAAAATGAAATTAAGGGACCATTTTTAGGTTAGATATCGTTTTCAACTCACTTGGTGACCGTTGTTACAAGCCATTTTTATGAGAGGACGAGAAATTTCAATTCGTCTGTTGACCCTCGTGGGATGGGGTTTAAAGGTCATCGAGGGACCGTGTCCCTTCAGTAAGGAAGAGGACGGAGTGGGGGCTCGGGAAGACCAGGGACACGACAAGGGTTGATTTATTAACGTAGTCGGTTGATTGTTGTTATTACTCGCTGGTTTGAATTTATGACCTACATAAACAAAACAATTTTTTTAGATGCACTTTTTTTGTCAAACAAAGAACAAAAATACTCACCGCTCATCCGATAACGAATTTTTTGATCAATTTATTTTTAGATGTGACAGAACTAATTGTTATAATTCAGTAGTTTTATTTACATAATTTATAAACTACTGTTGCTTTGATATAACGAATAATTATTACCATGGTTTTTATTGCTAGCTCAGTAAACTTTTCTATACTTTAAATAATAGCTACATGCAGTGGCGGTGACTCATGAAAACGAAAGAAATCGAAGGGGGGGATCGATGGGGCTGCACTTAATACAGCTCACAAATGAGCGAGTGCAGAGTATCTGTTGTTTCATTTGGAGGTCCCAAACCTTTGAAAACAAAGTAACAGACAGTCGAACGTTTTTGTTTCTCTTGTTATTGTTTCGCTCGTCTTTGTCTATTGTTCCTACTTCACTCCATTGTTATTTAGATAGATATCTGAGATGTGGATCGTCGTCCTCTAGGTGGCCGTCGTCGTGGACGGCGACCGACGCCGCGACGCATGCCGTCGCATGTAACTAAGTAAGTAGTTGTAGGCAGTAGTCTACATCTGATCAGATTAATGCGAGTTACGGTCGTGTTGAGATGAGTTTTGTGCGGAATATTTTTGGTAAACTTGGCCATGGTGAGCAGCAAAAGGACGACACCGAAACGGTCGGGCGTGAGGAAGAAGTCGATAGTGACGACGAAACGGATTCCGAGTCTTCGGACACTGGAATTGGGACGTCCGATGCTGGAATCGCCACCTCTGCCAGCGATTTAGACTGTTCAGCGATCGTCGACGTTCCTGGAGTCGACGCCGACTGCTCCGCGATCTCCAACTTCTTCGGATATTGGTAATTAAATCGATAACATTGATTTTATTAAGTGGCACTTTCTTTTGTTAATAAAGATAATTGCTCGGTATATATCTGAGTGTCGACATTCTTTTTTATAAAGCATTTATTTGTTTTCACGGATCAACAAGAAGACACTGAATTTCCTTGTGTGTAGGTAGTAGATGGTAATATTTCGTAACTCTTTTGTTTTTCTTGAAAAAGAAGAAGCGGTGGCTAAAAATATTGGCGTTTAAAGATCTTTTAGAGACAGGAATGTAACGAAATATTCAAGGAACTAACTGGGCATTTAATATCCAGATGTTTTCTGACTCATGTAACGTTCCCATTTACAATTTACTTACATACACAATAATTGTTTATTTGTGAAAACCAGCCTATAGCTGGGCTTTTAAAAGCCAGATCAGTTACTTATTTCAACACGTAGATAATTGAACACTAATTAATGTGTATCCTAAGCTAATACAAAATCGTAAGATGAGATTATTTCAAGGATTATTATAATCGGTTTGTTTCTCGTTATGCACCTGATGACTGTATTCAAAATTTATTTTAAACAGTTGTGCATGTAATTTTAAAACAAACAGGCAATTTTGGCAAAATTTTAATCGGTAGGTATCCTACTTACACGTTGAACTTATGCTTACGATAAAATGTCAACTTTTTCTGGTGGTATTTTATTTTATTATTGTGTACTGAACCTTTTTTAACAATGATGTGGTGGCGGTTTAGATTATTTATTTAGTTTCTTTGTTGGGTTTTTGGCACCCGACCAAAACCACCTCCGTGCAAGAAGAAAATATTGTCTTTTTTGGTCAAATATAGTAAATTGGGAAAGTGTCTTTATCAAATGAAAATTTGTTTGGTAGTAACTACAGCGTTTAATATAATAATATCTGTAATAATTTTTAAAAACGTATAACTGACGATTTGATTTATTTCAGATGTCAAGTTTAAATAAACATCAATCAGCTAATCTAAATTCTATTTAGAAACCGTTTGTAAAGGTCATAAAAAATTGGCACCACCTTAATGCCAAGCGTACCTGCCTGCCTGACTATTATCTAAACATAAAAAAAATTACACACCGTTTGCTGTTAAGTATCCCAATTTTATTTTACTTTTCATAAATCAGATAGCAACTGTTTTAAGAATTTTGACCCACGGTTCGCGAGAAAACAGACTTCTTTTGGAAACGATTGTCGATTTTATTGTTTTGACTTAAATTTACGTCAAATTTCCAGAGACAAAGTCGATTTATGGTCCTCCCGTTCGGTTTATGGTGTCGTTAAAATAAATCGGGATCTGACAGCGGGCTTTCCTGTAGGCACTTCTAGCCAAAATTCCAATAAAACATGTTCTACATACAGGCGTAGGTATTTAGACTGTGTAGGTGGTCGTGGACAGGTGAAAAAATGTTTTGGAGAAAATATTGACAGACAATTAAGTTGCCACATCTTTCATAACTTGAAGCAATTAATTGACAAATTAAATCCATACAATAAATAAATAATTAAAGACAATTTGTTAATAGGTATTTATTAGAAATAGATTAAGGGTGGTTACAGAATTATTATATTATATATATATATATAGTAAAATTAATTTTAGACTGACACTACCTGATCAATTTGGCGGATTCGCCAGGTTGCCCAAATACGTATTTATTTTAGCCTATAATAGGCTCTTTAATTACGCAGTTGGCTGCATTTTTATTTTGTTTACACACAGCGTCTACGCCTCTGGAATATATAACATATTCTACATATTATTAAACGATAATATAAAAACACGTGTTGAGTGACGCACATGTTCAGCTCTAAATAACTTCGCTTATAGCACCGGCTCAATTTTTGAGCTCATCATGTCAATACACTCGCTAAATCGGAAGGTCAAAAGCGCAGGACTTCAGGACGAAATACAGAAAATTTAATTGTGTAGAATTTATTGCCCATCGTAATAGTAATTTTTATAACCAACCACCTGTAGCATGTACCTACATAGATTTGTTAATAAGTTCTAGTGGTCTATTTTTGACCTCAAACTCAAAGCATTTTTTTTTGTAGGGTTTTATTCTTAGCAAGGTTGAAATAGAGTGTGTTTAAATGTTGATGGAACGGTGCCTATTTCTGCAAATCTATTTCGGACGTAGCGTATACGCGAGATGTTAAGAATTATCATCACCAGGCAGAAACTTACACGAAAATCTATTTCAAGAGCCATGGATGCGTATCAAACATACTTAACATGCAACTGTTCGTATTCCAAGTACATTTGTCAAACAAAAAAAAAGAATACGATTAGTAATTACTCAGATTTTTGCTTTTCAACTTTTTTTCTCATTTGTTTGTTCGTTCTTTTGTCAAAGAGAGGCTTTTGTTTGAGTCAGAGACGTAAAGCTGGTTGCTGGCAAAGTTTTGGTTTTCTTGCCAAAATCTATTCAAGATTCGGTTCAATCCCTTCGCATAATATAATTAAAACACTTTTATAGGTACCAAAGTGCGTCATCATGTAGGACTTCAAGAAAATTAAAATAAACATAAAAAAATACGGGGATTTAAATTCGCTATCTTTTGCAATTTATGCGAAAAGTTAACGTCATCTAGAAATACCTCATGCAGTTCACTGATTCTAATTACGCATGTTTTCCTTTGTCCCGAAGGTGATGAGACTCTTAATGCGGCGGGAATAAAAATTATCTCTAGAACGTTTAGGGTTTAAAAACCCATACGACAGTGAAAGCTGCTTTTTGGTTTTTATTTTTGGCATCTATATATAAAGTTAGAGGTACTACGGCCCCAAAACGCAAACTTCGGTTCTACAACTTACTTAGTTAAGTGACAGTCGCGACCGAAATATAAACTGACGATCGAAGTAACCGAGACTTTAAGAAAATTGAGTGTGAAAAGTTTTCAAAGAAAATGAAAGATGTGGTTTTGTTTTATAACTTTTTTTAATCAGCATCAAAATCGACAACTTGTTTGTGAAAAGTTACTAAAGTCATTTGTTTATTAAAAAAAGAACAACGAAAATAAAGCAAGTTTTTTGTTTTGATGGAAATTTGAACGAATACGTGAAAGTGACTTTTTGGAAAAATATTGTCCAAAAGAAAACATACAATTTATGAGACGAATTAATAAGAAAAGGAAACTCTGGGGTTATTTTTGGATTTGTTTGGAAAATTTTTGACGCAATAAGACTCGGTAAATTAGCTGCATTTATCTTGTTATTATAAGAACCTAAAAACCTCATTGAAGAAAGCATTTATATTTTAAGACACCGGATCTCCTTCCCGGAGGTCACGTCACTAAGTGTGCATTTAGTCGAATCCGATCCAATAAATAATAATTCTCAAGAGTGTTCAAAAATAGCGAATATTCCAGCACCCACCACCACCAGTCAGTCATGTTCAACTTTTTCAAAAGGATCCGAAAAGAACCAGACAACAATTCAAATGGCAAAAAGAACAAGGATAAAAACGGGAACGTATCTAAAGAGGTCCAGCCAGACACTGACGGGGATCACTCTAAAAATAATTCACACCAAAAGCCTCAAAGTGGGGAAAGACAGGCCTACGTCACACCAACCGGATTACACGAAACTTCTGATTGTAGTTTCAGTGTGGAAAACGAACAAAAAATAACGAAAACTATCGAAACCGACCCGGACGCTTCGGACATGGAAGTGCCTGCTAAAACGACCCCCGAAAGCGCCCCAAACAGTCGCAACCTCCCTTTCTCATACGCGTCGATCCTGAAAACTCCCGAAAACAAAATTTCTCACAGTGTTAAACCTTGTGGTCACGGGACTTTAGCCGTTTCGCCGCGAATTCCGGTACAGTATGGAAAAAGGAACGAGACCAAAACACCCCCACAGAGTCCGGAACTGGGGGTGAGACCGAAATTCAATAGAAGCTCGTCCAAAGACGACAGCAGCGGACAGAGCGATAACGAAGACAGGAGGGCGAAGATTAAGGACGACGGTAAAGATACAGTGACGGGGGTTATGAGGGTGCGTTTTGACCTGCCTAAATGTCAAGTTTCAGCCGATGCCGGAGGTGTGCTTGAAGAAAATGTTGAAGATAATAAGTAAGCTTTGTTTATCGCTTTGCAAAGAAAAACGCTTCGCTGTTATAAACAACAAATAAAAATTTTACTGACGTTCACAAAAATTTGATAAACAGTGTCTGCTACCTGTAAGAATATTCTAATTTTGGAAAGACTGTGAATCTGTGAATGTACCTTACATATATTTGATATTAATGGTTGACGTCAGTCCAATAATTCATGATGAGGATCTAAAAATTGTGTACCACTTTTTCTTCTATTTTTAAAAAGTGTAATAAAGAACCCCGCATATAAGATACGTATGTATTTCCTCTCTCAATTAGAATAAGAATATTTTATAACGATAATATTTTAAGTAGGTACTTTTGGAATTCTGAAACATTATATTTTGTGGTGCACGTATGCAGGTATGTCCCAAAAAAAAATATTCTTGGCCAAGTATTCATTCAGTAGGTATTCAGGTAAAATGTCGTCGAAAATTAGTCAGTTTGGTGACAAACAAATTGCACAATTTTGCCTTACATTAATAATAATAACAGCAACAACAGTAACAGTAACAGTGTCGAGCAGATAATTAAATATTTTGGTTCTTGAGACAACATTTGGACATGAACTGGGAAGAGTCGGTTGTAAAAGTCAAAAATTTAGCAGCTGTAAATTCAACATTTTATTAACCACTAAACAGAAATTAGTTCGAAACGTCTAAAGGTACATATTTTTTTAGAGGATCTGCAAAAAGTCTTGCCACAATTTGTTAACGAACGTTTCAATACTTGTTTCTTTATTCTATTTCAGTAGTGGTATATAGGTAGGTACTTGAAATTCCCCAAATATTTTCGCTGAGTATTATAATTAAATTCGACTACCTAAGTATACGGTTCTTGTTTCATTTCATTTTAAATATAAAAAAATATTTAATTAGTAAATACATACGTACGTAAGTTATGTATGTGCCCACGCGTAACTAATGACCTATTTTGAACTACTTTGACGCAATTTTAGTTTTATTACTTCCTTTCAAATACAATTTCACGTACGTGTATCAAAAATAGACTTTCTATTGAAAAAATAATTTGTTTTGCTATCTACTGGACTGGTAGGTACCTAGGAGGTATATGGGAGACAAACTGCGAGAACAATTGAAAAAAATAAAAGAACACAGTTGTAATGTACTTAATAATAAGAGTGTTTAAGGTCCTGACGTCGATATATTTTGTTTCAGGAAGAATCTCATAAATCAGGAAGCTAAATTCCAATGTCAGTTGAACGATTTGTCAAAACAGTTGTCCCTGAGGGATGCAGAAGTCAGTAAATTGCGTTTTCAGATCGAAGAACTGCAGCGTGATGTTTTCGCTAAATCCGCAGGGATGGACAGTAAGTAATACATAATAAAATTAGATGTAGCTAATTAGCAAAAAATCCTTGATAAAGTTCAAGATCAAACGGTAGTTGCCAAAAGTCTGGTGGTTTCTAAAAAAGTCTGGCAACATCAGAATTCCTGACTTTTTTAAAATTCAATCGATTGTCTACAAATAATGTAAATAAAAAAGCAAGCAAGAGATGCATTTTTAATTCAGGTGGTTTAAAAATAATTTCACCTGAACAAACAAAAAATCGTGTGTAGATAATGATGGTAAAGTGCCAGTTTAACTATTTTATGTATTATATTCGTTGACTGATTCAATTTCAAGGCCAATGGGGCGAAAAATAGTCGCACTTGGACATAAAAATATCCACAACTCTCTTGACAGGAAACAGATCATGACGATTTGCGTCAATTGCATGACAAATCGGGAAAAAGAAATTATCACTTTAGGAAAAAAGAAAATTTTGCGTCAATTTTTTTCAAACAAACACAAAAATTAATAAACAATGTAATATGTATGAATATTGAGTGTGATAAGAGCGATTGCGATTGTGGGACATGCGGTGGCATTAAGCGATAGCCCAATAAAAGTTTAATTAAAATTTCCGTGCCACGTTCACATTGTCCCTTAATATAAAAATGTTCCTGTTTAGTTCATGTTCACCATGGGCTGTTGTTTTTCTTATTTAGGGCTACAAGCCGAATTGCAATCGGCCAACAAAGAGTCCGATGCAGCAAAGCAAAGGCTCAGGCACCTCGAAGAAGATCTCCAAACGTCAAGGCAAAAATTTACTGAATTAGCCGAACAACTTTCTCAAAAAACTGGTAAATAATTGTATTAGGAAACTAGTAGGTACATAAAATTGTTTTTTTTTTTTGTAGACAGTTTTAGCAATTTTCAAGGGTCTGCAAACGATAAAATCACAGAGCTGCAGCACTCGATTCGTGAGCTGAACAACAAAATCGATTCGCTTGAAAGCCAGATCGAAGTTCTTGAAAAGGAGAAGGAAATTTTGGAAAAAGAGAAGTCAGAACTGATAGAGAAAATGAAAGAAGAGAAGAGGAACTTCGACGAAGCTCTGGCCAAAGCTGTCCGGGAAAAAACTTTAGTCGAAGAGAAATGGACCGCGGAATTCGAAAAAATAAGAACAGTGAACATTGTGAAAGAACAGGAACTACTGGAAGACTTTGAGTGGAAACTCAGGGAAATAGAACAGACCTGTAAGAAAAGACTGCAAGAAAAAGACAAAAAGATTGAGGAACAACTAAGAGAAGCCTGCAAAGAAGCCGAGATGAAGCTGCAAGAAGCTGAGAAGATGATGGAAGAGGTACAATAACAATTAATTACCTACCCGAATCTGCTAATTGACTGTATGATTTTAGGTTGCAAGTTTAAAGTCATACGAAGTAGAAGTCCAAAATTTACGAGGACTGACGGAGGAACAGAAGAAATCCCTCACGTTGATGTTGGACCAGCAAGAAGAGCTCAAAGTAGCAGATCAACGATTGAAGGACGAGACCAAAAGACTTCGAAAGATTGTCGACATGGAGAAGGAGAACCTCCAACACATGCAGCGTGTCCATAACCAGGAGATACTGGAGAAAGAGAGGAAACTTCAGATAAAACTGGAAGAGGCGAAAACCGAAATTGCAACCTACTGGGAGTCGAGGCTTCTGCACGAATGTGGAAGACTCAAAAGTGAACTGGAACAAATATATTTGGAGGAAAAACAGGCTGCTATTGAAAGCGTCAAGGCTAAGAAGGAACAGGAGCTTCAAGAGGCCAAAAAAGTTTGGGAGAAGAAACTTAATGAAGCTATGAAAGAGGTAACAAATATTTTGAACATCCAAAGCCTTGTTTTAAATATAATATAAAGCTTTAATATACGTGTGTTGCAACAAAGCGTGTAAATAGTAAGTAACTATGTGGTTTTGTGGTTCCAAAATAAAAAGTTATTAATACTCTAAATACCTACACATGCAAAATCTTTTTGGCACGTTTGCTGCTACAATTATTATCAGCAATGTGTGTAATAAATAAGAAGAATAATATAGCTCAAGAGATATTACATATGTACCTGCTATATATAGTGCTAACCAGAAAAAAATCTTCGTACAGGTGGAAAACTTGAACAGATCACTCGAGAACAAAGACAGCCACTACAGAAACGAAATGGAAAGGTTACAGTCGAAGAAGGACAGTGATATAATGGAACTTAGGAGAATTATGGACAAGATTGATATGACCCATCACGAAAGGTTCGAGAAAATGGTTCAAGAACACGAAGAAGAAATAGGTACCTACAGGATTTTGTGTTAAGTTCTTGAAAGACGAGTTTCATAATTTTTGTTACAGAACGAATAAATTCTGAGAATGAGAAGAAGGTACAAGAAATTGAAGCCAACTGGCAGGTGCAGGTCAATTCGATGGGGTCAAAATTGGACCACATTAGAGAACAAATAGAGTGTGAAGCACAACAGAAGGTCCAGGATCTCATAGACCAACACACGGCGGATCTAGGTAAATCTCAATACTTTTTCAGTTTACATGGGTAGGTAATTATTATTTTTATGGTAGATAAACAATGGGAGAATTTGGTCCACCAAAAGGACGAAGCCATAAGGCTCGTGGAAGACGAATACCTCACCAAATATAAACAGCTCGAGGAACAATTCTACACACAACAAAAATCACATTCTTCCAGGGAAGTCGAGCTTTTAAAAACAATTGATGCGCTTAAAAACGAAATCGTATCGAAAAATTCGACAATTGACGATCTCCAAAACAACGTCGAAGTCCTCGAGGGTGGCGTCCAAGTACTTAACGAAGAAGTGGCGTCACAGAATGATAAATTCGCGAAATATAAGACTGACCTTGAGCATCGTGTAAAGTAAGTATTTTTAATTATGTAGGTACCTATGTACTTGTAATAATTATTTCATTTTCGTAATTACACAATTGCATGAATAAATAAAAAGACATTATTTTAATTCTTAGGTGGTAATAGTACCGATTAATAAATTCATTAATTACTTAACTAAAAATAGATATTCTTTTTAATAAAACAAAAAGAACTTTCTCTTTATTATTGTTACTACCATACATAGAAAAAGTACTTAATAAAATTTCATTTCATTACATCTCACTAATAAAGCATTTTTAATTTTCTCTTTCATAGATGTGTTAAGGGTGTATCGAGGGATACAACCCAGTTAATAATCCTTTACACCTTAGTCTCATGGTTCCTATCCAGTTCCTGGCTTCACTTTTCCATCTATTTGTTCGCAATAATAATTTATGTCTATTACAAAAGCTAATAAAGCATGCCATTATTATTAACTACTCGACTTATAAATTAATAAATTAATTAATTAATTTACATACATCTGTGTTGTAGTGTATCTAGTTATTGTTGTCTTTTACATTTTTCTACGAGTTTTTTTACTATCTATATTGGTTTTATATATTTATGAAGTTTTCTACGAAATGAAAAAAAATTATACACATTAAATTTTTTTTGGGGTGCATTCGTGTGTTGGTCAAAATAATTTTGAAAAGGTTGCAGTTGTTTTTACCCCCCAAACCGTACCCTTTTTTAATTCCTCTCCTTTGGGTTCAGAGGTTTGCAAGAATACATAGTCAAGCTGCAAATGCAGCACAGAAGAGAGAACGAGGAGCATAGGGCCCAACTTGCTCAAGTCCAAAAGCAGAACCAATCCAGCATGGATCAGTTACAAAGGAAATGCCAATGTTTAACAAAATTGTAAGTACCTACAAATAATTTTTTTTAGCCAGTGATAAAACGCGATTTCTGGTAGGTTTGAAGAGGTTCGATCAAGGTACGAAAGAAGGGAATCGAGACAGGAAGATCTTAACATAATATCAGATCTCAGACAAGTGATAGCAGAGCAGGAAAAAGACCTGGCGTGTCTAAACGAAGAGAAACGCTACTTCCAAGTGAAACTGATGAATCTCGAAAAGTTCCTAACGCAATCCCCCGGTTTTGGACCCGGAAGGAACAGTCCTGAGCCACAGGAAGACCTGCCCAGCACCTCCGAGGACTCGGGAAGAAGTAGCATCGTTATACCTCCGACTATTCCAGAATGTGATGACGAAGAGTGATTTGCTGTGGATGATGTTTGTTGTATTTCTATTATTGTAAGTTTTGTTCTTTTGAACACTGTAAATTATTTTTCTTGTATATACATATAGGTATACACACACGTGGATACATCGATATATTATTAGAATTTGTATATATTGTTATTAATAAAAAAATTAAAAAATAACCCATCACAATTTTTCTACTAAGAAGGCGCAAAGTTTCAGAACTTTAGTGATGTACTACAGGGTGTTCCTTCGGGATTATTAATAATATAGTAATTGTCAAGAGTGATAATAAATTATATTTGATTTTTTGGAAAACACTTTCTTCATCAAAAATCTGGATGGAATAATGATAGTAAAATAAAATTCTGGACTCTATAGAATTAATTTCGAAATGTGTAAATTAATTTTGAGAGGCACTGTAGGTACATAGACACATAGTTTCTGACAAATTAATGCATTTTTAATACTTAATATTATAGTATTTTTGTTGTGTGTGTTCGTCCTCTATCTGTCTATAAAAAAATTAATTAATAAGCTCGAGCATCGTAGGCGATAGATCTGCTTAGTACGTGACGTAAGGGACGCAAACAAATAAAAAAAGGACTTTAACACATAGTTAGTTTGTCAGTGTTAAACAGGTCGTTGCTCGAGTAGGTTATTCTTTTAATTAAATTAGTTGAAAAGTTTTCAAAAACATTTTTGCGTTCGTGTATTAAAAGGATGTTTGAGGAGTGGGATTTTTCTACATATTTAATTGCAGAAAGGATATTTCTATGATATACTGTAATTTGGGTAAGTTATCTTTTGTATTTTTTACTTTTTGTATTTAGCAAAATGTTTTCTTCCGTGAGTCTTACATTTATGTTTTAGAAATCCTTTGTTTCTTGTCTAATTTTTTTAGAGGTTTGAAATTGTTTATTTTTTAAGACATAAACAATTGCCTAAACATTTTGTAACTTTGTTTTAAACAAAAGCAAGCTTTTATTTTGTTTTGAACAAAAGTAAGCTTTTCATTTTGTTTTAACTATAAACAATCGACAAAAAATTCATTGCTATCTATTTTGTTTTCCTGTAGAGGTAATAGTAGTTATATTAAACAAAGGCAAATCATTACCTATAAAGCTCTTTTTCCTTTGTTTTCATTTTTAAATTAACATTAAAAAGAGGAAGGTTTTCAAATTGAATAATTATATTTTTTATGGTGTACTCTGTCGATTATTATGAATCGATTTTATTGATCCATCCCTTTATTGATTAGTCTGTAACTCAAGGGTGGTCCCATTTAACTCTGAAGTAAATTCTCCATTTATAAGGGTAGAAAATTAGATGACCTCTTATTTTTTTGTACAAAAATTCTAAAGGTGGTTTTTATTTTATTGTTTTTGACGAGACTTATTTTCCTTTGGGAACTCTTTTTAGTTTTTTGTGGTCATTAAAACGAAACAATTTATCAAACGATTTTACTATAAATTAACACTTTTCTGACTCTAAAATTTTAAATTAAACTTTGAATGAACGAACATAGAAGTAGTTTATAAAGAAGTGAACTTTCAGTTACTAGGGACTTTGTTTTTCCTTTGTTTGTACATTTATTTCTATCCTATTTACTTCAGTCCTTTTGGCCCATCAACCAGAACAAAAAAAAGCAAACTCTACGATATTTTATAATCAATATATTGGTCAACAACAACTTTTACATTTATTACACATTTAGACGAGCACGCAATCATGTCAGACATTACAGTAAGTAGGGTTCAGTCAAGTCAAGAACAAAAACTTAAAGCTCTCATAAAACATCATTTAAAAAAAAAAAGAGAACACTTACCAAACCTATTACGCAACTAACAGAAATCAAACAAACAAACAAACAAAAAAGCTGCTAACTGTAGTGCCTACTTATAAAAAAAAAAGGAAATAGAAAACAGGAGTTATTCAACCGGTAAATTCGAAAACGTATCCGCTCCCAAACGAATGCGGTTTGCCAGGTTCGTCCTGATAATCCAGGTCCCTTTGCTGTTCGAGTTCATTCGAAGGGGTGAAAGCGGGTCGTACTTGAGTGTAAGCCGCCCGCGGTTGTTGGGGGGCAAATTGAGCTTTGGGCTGAGCAGACACGTACTGTTGCACAGGAGCTGGTCTGTAATAACTGGGTTCTTGGGTTTGGGCTCTTCGCGACTGTTCGGCAATTAGGGCGTGAGGGGGTGCTTTTGGGATATGGTCGCCCTCCAAGATTTTAAAACCATCCCTTCCTGCTGTGTATTTTACGGATATTTTTTTACCATTGGGGTCCACGTAGGTATATCCACCTATTAAATAATAACAATGAATTATATATTATAGTAGAAATAATAAATTTGGATATAGGGACCTGTTCTGGTGCCATCGGGGGCTATGGATTCGCCCTGGGCAAGGCCATTTTCGGCGGCAAACGCGTACTTAAAGTTACCATCGTGGTTCAGTGCCTGTTTGTGAGATATTATTTGGGGCGAGGGTGTCCTAGGGGCGCTGTAAGCGAACTGAGAGTCTTCACGGTCAGGATCATTCTGCTGAAGTTGCTGTTGGTGTTGTTGTTGGTAGTATTGGGCCTTGCACACAACAAGGACTGACACCGCGATGATAAAGGACCCTAACTGAAATATATTTTTATATTTTATTGTTTTTTTAAAATAATATCTATATAAAATTTGGAGACGTAATAAATAATAATTGTAACAATTTTTTTAGTATAAAAGTTTTTTTTGTTTTTGTAATGAATATGGGTTCTTGTATCTTGTTTTAAACAAAATTAAGTTCTTTTTTTTAAACAAAAGTAACTTTCTAATTTGTTTTTAACAAAAGTGTGCGTCTAATTTTGTTTTAAACAAAAGTAAACTTTTTATTTTGTATTAAAAACAAACGTTACGTTCGACGAATTTTCATTTCGTACTTATTTTGTTTTCGTTTTAAGTAGTGAAGATAAACAAAGGCAAATCGTAATCTATCCATGAAGCTGTTGTCTTAATTTTTAATTAACTAAATAACAGGAGGACATTTTTTAATTGGGAAGGCGTTTATTTATTAAATAGTTTCTTTTTATTTTCACCTTTCACACACAAAATTCTAATGTCCAGATTCGGATTACTCAATCTTTAGGTACCTAAACTGTTGAATTAATTTTATTTATGCAAGTTCACCCGCTGAATAATAATAATTCGCTCATTAATTACGATGTATGTACGAATGTATAATTAATTGCTCGTAAAAACACTTTCGATAACTACTCCTCGCTCCTGCGGAATGCCTAATGGGAAATTAAGTGTATGTAAATTTTATTCGCGAGTCAAAAATCTTATCGATCGATTAAAATTGATCTAGCGTTCTTGCTCTTATTTGAGATCAGACTTGGCGATTACTTATTAGTGTGGTTTTACATAACAACAACTAACAACAATTCGAAATGCACCATTGGTGTTGGGGAATGTTAGTCACTATTTTATGTAGGTATATATGTACGTACATTCGTTGGACATAACTAGTTCACTTCCGAAATGTAAAACTTATTACATACATAGGTACTTATATTATAGGTAAAGTGATATATGTTTACAATTTGCCTATTTAGTATTCACCGCGATGGAGAACAGGTTCGAAACTTGAGGACATTGCAAAGGTTTCGGATTATAAAGATATTATGTTTGTAGGTGGATTATTCCTCATAATAAAAAAAATTATATGCCTCTAGGCATTATTAAAGCATTTGTTTTGATTAGTTTCACACCGACTTTTTCCGATGGATGTTTTGTTACGCTTTTTCTTCCCAAATCGTTGATAGGTGCCTAGGCAACTTAAATCGAAAGAAGACACTTTAACTTTACTATAATACTACCGTATTTTTAATTTTCCGTAACGAAATCTGAGCGAGTAATAAGTAGGAAAGCTAAGAAGGCGGTTTATTTGTTAGAGTGCTCGATTGTTTCTTTTCTCGCTTTCCGTGAGATACATACAGGCTTCTTTTGTTTCTGCCACAATGGTTATGAGGAAGTAAATAACGAAAAATGAATATCTACGATGTGATTTTGTTTAATAGACTAGACACTTCCGATCGATCGTTTAGAGCACGTTCGATATGGATTAATGATTATTATTGTGAAACGCGCCACGTTTTCTAATAAATAATTAGATACCTAATACAAGAGACTCAATATCTAGAAATTGTCATTGTTCGTTTTTTGTTGATTAATCATTTGATAAAAACAATAAAAGTGGATTAAGAAATTTACTAATTGTTAGATAAACTTATGAAAGAACTTATTACTATTTAAAAAGCATGACAAATGAGACAATGACTCTTTGATAGAACCCTTTTTTGACTATTTAATTTTTAAAATTTCGAAAAATACAGTACTTAGGTACAAAATTTTGAAAATATTTTCTTTGGGTAACAACACCAAAGGGCAGTAGTCACAAAAATCACCATTATTTATCAAAATTGTGTTGTGTTGTGATATTATTAATTGTTTGCTAGGTACTTACCAGAAAATTCATGGTTGTGTGTTGGTAGAACTAGAACTTGCACCTGAGTGTATTTTCTCATTGTATGGTTGGGCCTTTTTATGCTCCCCGCCTTAGAATTACACCCTACAGGTGGAGAAAGTGTTTGAAACCATAGCGACTTAGAATTACTCGATTCTGTTGTTTTTAGTGTGTGCAAAGTTTAAAACGCAGCATGGAGCAGGTGCTGCAAACACACCGGCCACACTTTCTAGATCACGCTTTTGGATGTGTTATCTAAGTTTTGTCGCAAAACACCGCGTATGTAGCATAAATGCGTACACCTCTGTTTCTATATGCACATACAGTCCGTCAAAAAAAAAATTGAACCCAAAACAAACGATGCAGACGGAGAAAAAAAAA
Source organism: Agrilus mali (assembly GCA_029378335.1). Taxonomy (NCBI): domain Eukaryota; kingdom Metazoa; phylum Arthropoda; class Insecta; order Coleoptera; family Buprestidae; genus Agrilus; species Agrilus mali. The sequence continues at coordinate 2,218,082 of CM055663.1, read as the reverse complement.
ACAAGAGAACAATAATTGTTTTTAAAAGACAATTTGACCAAATTTTGACAAATTAAAATACGTTACGCCCTAAATTCATTTTCGTACAACTGTTATTTAGGTACTTTCATGCGAAAAAAAATGTTAGGTAACAACATGTATGTATATATCACAAGAAACCAAATTAATTTATTTTTAATCAAAACAAACCAAAACTTTCTTATATAAACTTTTAAAAATTGAGTTACCATAGGTGTATTACATGTTTGCAAACGTATGTACCAAAGTATATAATTAAAATGTAAATTATAATTTTAACCAAGTACGTAACAAAGTATTTAAAAGGCACTTGTAACTGTTATATAACATAAACTAAATTATTGGTGTGGATATAGGTACAACTAAAACATTTTTAATTGATAACTAAGCAATGTAGGTATGTATGTATTTCACAATGTTAACGAGAAGCATGTTGTCAATTAAAATATAGAAATTGTTAATTTAAGAAAATTAGAATTCGTTGCTTAATTACGTTCACCTATTCAAACAAAATTTAACTAAAAAGGCAATTAAGGAAAATTAAGCAACCTACCATAACTTTAGATAATATAATATATTTTAATTGTCTTTTTTTTCTTGTATTTAAAATTAGTTTTCATTTTTTTTTTTATTTTGTGATAAAATGAAAAACCCTGAATCTATACGAATAATATTTATTACATCATGAAACATATACATGTATGTATGTATTATAATATATATAATTTACACCAAACATTAACAATATCATTTATAGAGATACCCAGATATATTTCTACACACAAGATATTAATTCATTTAATTTAATAATTATATAGACGTATGTAGACTTTTAGACAAACTGCTGATAATAAGTAATGTACTAATACTGATAGGATTTTATGTAGCATGCAGCATATAGACACCCTAATATACACATAACACCAAAGAGTATGTACCTACGTAATACGTAATAACAATAATTTCGACTAAACTCTAAGACAAGTCAGCGTTTTCACGCATGCTGTTGTTGTTCGGACCCTTACCAGCTTTTTAAGCGACTTTTATTTATTTATTTAATTAATTAATTAATATTTTTGAAGAGTAACACGGACGATTATTGTCTTCTCACAATAATCTTCTATGGAGCTAGTGAGTAGCCCTTTTGAAGTAGTAATATTGCGGCGTGAATACAAAAAATTTCCTTTTAAGTATATAATATGTAGCATAAAACAACGACCGAACAGTATTATAATTATATAGAATAATAATATATTAGATACACAACAATTACAATTACTCCTATACTTATGTAGAGTATTGTACGTTACATTAAGAAGCGTTTCGTAAGGCGTGGCTTGTTAATGCATTTGTTTTTATGCGCGCGCGCGCGGCCGATTAAATAGACATTTGACAGCTTTAAGCAACGCCCCTATAAACAAAAAGGGTATAAAAGCAGGGCACACGCAATCAAATAATTTCAATACCTATGCATTAGCGAGCCGCGCAATAATATGCTTTGATAAGTGACCCCGTACTTTTAACCACATTTTTATTTTATTATAGATACTTAAGTATTTTTTTTTCTTAAGAGAGGGGGCGGAACTTAACTTGCGTTGTTGCCAAGTTTGCTGCGTCTTTGATTGGCTCAGCAATTCGTAAATTTAATACAAACAACAGTTAATAAAATATTTTTCAGTGATTAATCATTAACATGTGTCACAACTACTTATACTATAGATAGGTATACATATACATAATATAATGTTTATATGAGTAAGTAGCATCCATTGACCGACAATTGGAGGGGGATGAAGACTCTTCTGCTACAAGTATAATACCATAATACAATAGATACTTAATATTTTTCGCGAGGACCAAAAGAAGGAGGGTTTCTTATTGCCTCGTCTCCCTCTTTTGGGGAACAGACTGAAGTGCAGCCATTCACAACGGTCTATGACAAGGACCCTCCAAATATTTTATTTGTTTTAGAAAAATTTAATTTAATTATGTGAGTCTTCATCTGTTACAAGTAATATATTGTAATTGTTTATATAATTTTATATATTGCACCTATGTATCTATATATAAGAACAGTAGTAGTAGTAGTAGTAGTAATCGATTATATGGTTTTCTTTTGTTTAAATATATGTTTCGGTAAAATTAGAAAATCACTCGGTATCATCCTCGTTCTGGTATGTCACGTAGCGTACTGATGACTTTTCACCCTCATGCAGCAAATTCTACAACAACATTTACTTAAATATTTAATATATATATTTTTTTTTGGTACCTTTTTCTCTTCTTTTGTTGGCGGACTTTTCAGACTCATTAACATTGGGGCGTACATGAAATTCAAAATTGCTATACCGAAGAGCATCCACTCGAATCCAATACTTTTTACCAGGGTACCACTCAATGCCGGCCCTGACCAATAAAACAGAATAAGTTGTACCTAGGTACTTTTCTAATTGTTGTGTTATTGTTATTCATAGGTTTAGTACCTAAGTAGTGAAAATTAACAAAAAAAATCTCTATATAATATGTAGTACATAGGTAGATAATTGAGTGTTATTGGTAGTAATTTTATTTATAATTGGTTTAACTGAAAATGCGTTTTATATAATTCATGTAAAGTGGTCGAGTGCGTGTGCGCTATTAAAGCATGTTCATTACTTGAAGAAATGGGCATGTTAATAACTTACTGGAGAAATGCTGACATAATGTTGCAGAAAAATTAAAAGTGAAATTTCTTACTAAAACGTTGTCCGTTTCTACATTTCTATCGTTTCCATGTAACTCAATAAAATATGGTACTCGTATTATTAGCTGATGGTCAAAATTTCAAGACACTGTTATACTTTTATTTATTTATTTTTTAGTTTCAAGGCGTCTCCTTAATCATATATCTAACGCTTTATTTTTATAAAAAAAAAAACAGACAACAAAACTATAAAATTAATTATCACTACTATACTAAACTTTGTATAACAATTTATCTTGCAACCCTGTTTTTTATTATAGGCTGAGCCCACTTCCACTTTTTACGTAAGTCCCATAATTTGTTCTCCAATACATGCCCCAAACATTCTATCTCCCTGTTACTTACCCTACATCTTATGTCCTCCTCCTTTTTCTAATAATATGTATATCCCCCCTAAACTCTTTATTCCCTGTTCTAAACCTTGGCACCCATTTCCCTTATTTCCAGTCCCTTCATATGATTTTTCTTAGTCCTGCTGCACATCTTGATTCCCCAATTCTTTTTAAATTATCCCCTCTTACCATTTCCCAAATATTTTTACCTTTCCTCCTCCACTCCACCTTCTTCTTCTGCAAAGCCTTAATTCTCCCTCTCTATCACACCTGTTGGTTTTTCTACTATCCACCTCTTCTAATTTTCCCAATATTTCTTCATATTTAACTACCCGTTTTCTTGCTTCCTCCCACATATGGTTTCCCTCCTTATTACGTAATCTGGGGTAAAATCCACTTTATGTATTTTTTGTATATAGTTTCCACCTGTTTTATCTCTTCCCATCCCCACACCTCCTCCCCATAAAATACTATACTCCTCACTACCACATTAATCAACGTTTTTCCTTACATAGTATCAGTCCTATACCCCACACCCTCTCCATTATTTTTGTATCTACCCTAGAAATATGTCCATCATCTAGTCCCTAAATCTCCACCCTCTTCCCTACTATGTCTTTCATTTCGCTTCCTATTTTGCACCAAATTCCATAATTTTCGATTTTTCGCTGTTTAATTTGATGGCAGACCCTTCCTCAATAAATCATTTTCCAATTTTCTTACCGTTCCTTTTTAACCCTCAAAACTTGTTCCATTAATACTATATACCTACAATTATTTATTTACTGACTTTTATAGTACATAGTAGTTTTGTATTGTTGTTGCATATTTTAATTGACTCTCCAATATTTATTTTTATTTTATTTTACTTTCAAGACGTCTCGTTAATCAATTCAACAAAGATTAAACCCTCGTTCAATTTTTTTATTGGTGAATAATATAATAATTACGTATAGAAAGACTTTTTGAGCCGGTGACTCAATTGACACTCAATATCTCAATAATAAATAAATCGTATGACATTCAATAATAATCTATTCTATTGAATTGTAAAGTTGATTTATTGTCGTCGGGTGCCCGTTGAAGTGTAACCTTTTATGAAAGTAGTAATCCGCGGTATAACACAAAAATGTACCTATTGCGGCGATTTTTCCATAACAAAAAAACCACCACGCATTCCGATCGAAACTTATTGGTTACTGCCATGTTCATGTTGTAAGGCGAACAAATGAAAATTATAACGACTACGAATGGTCGTGAATTTTGTAATATTTTTTGATTATTGCTTACCTATGGCAAATCCCAGACAGAAAGCCACATCCCCAATGGCATAAACACTTCCATAAACCGCAGAATGACGAATGTCAACCAAAAAACCAAGCTCAGGCATCATGGAACTGTCCACCATACCCATAGCAAATCCTAGACCAGCATTTGGCACGATCAAGTGGTTTATGTTGGTTGCAAGGGGGATCTAAATAGATTACACCCTTACTCTTTCAATACAAATAACAATAATAGAAATTTACTTACACACATTAGGCATATGCCAATAATCACCAGGCCCAGAAGGGCCGCTAACCATCGTCCCATCCTGTGTCCCAAAGCTCCAAATAGGTTCGTCCCGATCAAATACGAAATACTAGCGGGTAAAAATGTCACCCCTTGCTTCCACCTTTCGGCACCCATCGTGTCCATCATCCATATCGGCAGGGACGGTTCCAACATTGCTATACCGGTGTTAGCAAACGTTATCGCCCCTTTGGAAAATAATTTAATTACCTGGCATACCCCTTTTAGGTAGTTATCTCACCTGCAGCAATCAAAATATAAGGGTCGCTAACTAACGCTTTCAGGGATGGTGCCTCGGCCTCTTGAAGCGTCACGGCTGGTTGTAACATCAACAATTGCAATACTAAAAAGTAATAAACGGGGTTTGTTACATTTTTTGGGGGCGTTTTGTTTTGTGTCTAGTCTTACGTCCATCTCCAAGTGCTAGTACGCTGAGTACTAAAAAGGGGGCAGATTTACCGACAAATTCGTACATGAAGCCACCAAAGGGTGGCCCCACAAGTACCCCAAGGGCCAAGCCTCCCAGGGCTATGCCCATGGCGTTTCCTCGCTCTTTATCGTCCGGATACCTTTCCGCTAACATCCCCATACCAGATACGCTTGAACATGACGAGCCGATACCCTGTAGGGCTCTTGCCAAAAATAATACGCTGTAGCTTCGGCCGAAAGCGAAAACTAAAAAATTTTTTATTAGGTAAGTATCTACACTGTTGCCACATATGATTTTATAAAACATTTATTTGAAACAATGCTTTCTTTTTAGTTAGTTAGTTGGTTGTTGTTGATGCTGTGTTTAGATTTCTCCGTTTTTGTTTTTATTTATTCGGCAATCCGAAATAACATTTATATATTACCTAATCACATTTTTATGACCCAGGGTTAGATGCGTTTCGCAAAAACCTACAAAGACGCTGTAGGCATTTATTGGCAAGATTTTCGAAATAATTTTATTGCTATTTCGTCGTAAAAAACGCGTAGATTTATATTCATTGGTAGCTAACATCACGTAGGGTCAGGTGGGGTAATTGTAAACAGGCTCTTTATTTCGATAAAATAGGACTTTTGATTATTCCAACTAGACACGGGGGGGTGGACTTTTGACGGTTGGTTGGATGCTTTAGCTTAACGTGCTAAACAGCAGAGGAAGAGTGTCGCAATATTTTATGTTAAACAGTGAAAATATTTCTATATACGTAGTATATATAATTTTTGGGGTAATTGTGAACAGGGCTTTATAAATATAATTTTCATTGGAATTCACGTTTGAAAGCGACTTGTTCACTTTTACCCCATTAAAAACCTTTATAAAGCCAGTACAAACAAGATGATTGTTCACATTTACCCCACTAAGTCTTCGACTGCGTTAATAAGTGAAGGGGTAATTGTAAACTCAAGTTTTTTTGCAAAAAAATCCGAATTTTGATATTTAACAACAGAAACTCACTTAAAACCAGACAAGTATAGTCGCCTAAATTTAATCTTCATTGAGCTTCAAAAGTCAAACTTCTTGAATCGTTCACAATTACCCTACCTGACCCTACATCCGTACGTATCACTGCCAAAAAATTTTTTCCAAACCATTTCATTAACAATGGAAATCTTGATTCAACTCATCCTACTTTCTTCCCCTCTTTCTTTTTTTTTAAGATTATTGTTCTCTCCCTCGATTTTACGGTTCTGTGGAGTCCCCAGGGACTTAGTTGCAGTTAATTCTTAATTCTTCTCCGATCAAAAGGAGATCTATTGGAGACCGTAAAGTGCTTCCGCGATATATTCTTTTCCATTCCTTTTTTTCTTGTTCCCTCTTTTTATTGTCGAACGACGACTGTAATTGAATTTTTTTGTTCTGAGCATTATTAAGGACAATTCCTTTTCTCAATCTCCATTTCAAATATTAAACCAGTTATAAGGATTTTAATGCAGGCAGGCCGAGCAATGTAGGTAAATCTTCTTGCTCGAGAGATTTATTGCAATCAAAATGTACGCCGGGTCAGAGGTCACTTTTATTACCCTATTTATTACGTACACAAAACTCAAAGACATTTCTTGGGGGTGGGTAAAACTAATGATTTTGATATTCTAAATTTAAGGATTGCGATGTTGATTTAAAACTAAATAAATGGTCGAAGAAATTATTAAAACGTCGAGCCAGGAAGAGGAAAGATAAAAAAAAACTGTACAAACTCGACAAGTTAGTAATCTAAAGCTGACGCTGTTATAAAACACTTGTGGATAATGGGCAACAAGTAGCTGGATCGCCTAAGCGACTCGTTTAATTTTGCTCTAACTCAAATTGCTCCAGAATTAAATTCTCGGTACCTCATTAAGGAAAAAGTGGGCCGCGTGATTGAAAACGACGATGGACGAGGAAGAAGGTGGAATACAGGTTAAAAAACCTATTTTAGAGATATAATTTTTAATTTAAACCTGACGTACTTACTCAGTGTCGATAGGAACATGATTACAAAACCTGTGAACATGGGTATACTGTAGCCTATTCTGGAACATAAAGAAAAACAAAAGCCGGTGTTATTTAAAGGGTGATACGTGGGACAAACAGGGAGTGCGTTACTTGTGAGTTAGAGGTCCAACAATTGGATTGGCCAGTAACTGCACAAATGCCTTCGAGGCAAACATTATACCCACAGCAACCGTTTCTTGAACTAAATCCTTATGACGTTTCTTCTTCTTGATCGCTTCAGGACTCAGAGTGGTCCCATTATCTAAATTATTATAAAACAAATACCTGTTAATAATAATATTTATTACCCCTAAAGTTATTTTTATTTTTACCCGGAATTTCAGTAACAACTGCGACGTTAGTTGCGTTATAATTGTAAGAACAGTCGCACTTTATCGGCTGCATAACCTCGGTAGGTTTCGGAACTTCCGCATTCCTGTCCATCTCCAATTCGGCCGCCAACGTTTCGTTCGGATGGTTGATGTCGTACAGAAATTCCGGAATAATCGGCACTACAACAACAAAATCTCACTACTTGCAGTACCTAGTCAAAACGCGCCAAATTCTACACCCTGTATATATATTTATTTGATATTCGGGGGATGATTTACCTAAGTAGGTAAAGCAGCTAACAAATTTGACTTCGTAAATCCTTTTCGGAATTTAAGTGCCGTATTCATCGGTCGGACAGTTAAAAAGAATAATTTATTGCGTCTCAGAAATCAGTTTGGATCGTGAAAAAGGGGGCGAGAATTAAAGTGATGCCTTCCCTCCCGCCGGGGTCTTTCCGAGACTTGGTGGTCCGTGTGTTCCGCAAAACCCTTGTCATTGTGGTGGAAAAGGTTCAGAATCAGGGAGAGAGTGTAACTTCCATTGCTAATGTCATCCGGTTTGAGTGGATAAGGCGATATGTTCTGTTCTTAGGGAGGAATCGCGCCATCAACTACCCTCATACATTTTTAACAGCTTCAACTCTTTCTCTAATTTTTTATGTTTTTTATCAGTCCAGATGCAACAAGCAATATAAATAAAAAAAGAACAATTGATTTCTAGGTTTATATTAATTAAAAAAGTACTAGTAGAAATTGTTTTACGTATCTAGACTTCCTAAGCTTTTAATAACATACGAACTTAACATTGGAGATGGTAGGAATAAAACGGGGTTGCTTCTGTTTATCGCCCTGATTTAATTTACAACTGTAATAGTTCCTGACGAATGGCCCATGCATTACGAGTTAAATAGAAAATAGAGGTCCGTGTTGAAAATGTATGAGAGACCTTGTTGGTCCGGTCTGTTCATCCTTTTCGCCCTCGGATTCTTTTATTTTTCCTCCTCGATTTCGTTCGCTATATATCTATGTATATAAATGGGGTGAAAATGTTTCCGTTTTTATTGCTTCGCACAATCTGATTGAACGGAACGATGAGCGATAGGTAACTTCTTGATGGAGGGGTGAATATTTATCCGAGTTAAGCGCCGTCTTGTGTGAATGGTTTAATCTTTTTATTGTTTGAAGTAAAATGGGAGTCGAATTGTTTCTAACAATAGCTTGATCGAAGCGATAAATTAAATTGATTTTCAATAATGAGGAAGAAGACAAAAAAGATTTTAACAACAAAAACTTCTGATAAAGGAATCTCAGGGTTGATCTCAGCGGAAATAAAAAATCGATTTTATTTTTGTCCCCTTCAAAATTGAAAATTGTAACATTGAAATATCGGCCTTTAACAGGTATTAATTGTTATTGGCAGCTGAAGAATTAATAATAAATCGCGATTGTAGAATTGAGCGAAGGGAAGTGAGCTGTGAACAAAATTCGATATCAGCGTATGACACTAATAACATTGCCAATGTCGCATTTACAGCACATCAGCCTGTTTGGCTGTTACATAGAGATACCCCGGTTTTTTTGACAAAATTATCTTCGTATTTTGAAGAGCTTTTGGTTTTGAAAAATTAACAGCACTTTACTAATCCTTATTTCTTAATTGAAACGTTGTAATTTAATAATTAGTAATCTAATCGGAATTACATTTATACCACGTAATTCTACACATATTTTTGTACATTTCAACCCCAAAGCGCCTTTTCGAATCAATTTGTAAAGTGCCGAAAATTTACGAGCGCCTTTTTACTACATTTGATTACTGTAACTTTACAAATAGTTACATTTGGATCATTATAATTTAATAATTCGTAATCAAATCGGAATTACATTTATACCACGTAATTCTACACATATTTTTGTACATTTCAGCACCAAAGCGCCTTTTCGAATCAATTTTTAAAGTGCCGAAAATTTACGAGCGCCTTTTTACTACATTTGATTACTGTAACTTTACTAATACTTACATTTGGATCGTTATAATTTAATAATTCGTAATCAAATCGGAATTACATTTATACCACGTAATTCTACACATATTTTTGTACATTTCAACCCCAAAGCGCCTTTTCGAATCAATTTTTAAAGTGCCGAAAATTTACGAGCGCCTTTTTACTACATTTGATTACTGTAACTTTACTAATACTTACATTTGGATCGTTATAATTTAATAATTCGTAATCAAATCGGAATTACATTTATACCACGTAATTCTACACATATTTTTGTACATTTCAGCACCAAAGCGCCTTTTCGAATCAATTTTTAAAGTGCCGAAAATTTACGAGCGCCTTTTTACTACATTTGATTACTGTAACTTTACTAATACTTACATTTGGATCGTTATAATTTAATAATTCGTAATCAAATCGGAATTACATTTATACCACGTAAATTTTGCACATATTTTTGTACATTTCAACCCCAAAGCGCCTTTTCGAATCAATTTTTAAAGTGCCGAAAATTTACGAGCGCCTTTTTACTACATTTGATTACTGTAACTTTACTAATACTTACATTTGGATCGTTATAATTTAATAATTAGTAATCAAATCGGAATTACATTTATACCACGTAATTCTACACATATTTTTGTACATTTCAACCCCAAAGCGCCTTTTCGAATCAATTTTTAAAGTGCCGAAAATTTACGAGCGCCTTTTTACTACATTTGATTACTGTAACTTTACTAATACTTACATTTGGATCGTTATAATTTAATAATTCGTAATCAAATCGGAATTACATTTATACCACGTAATTCTACACATATTTTTGTACATTTCAGCACCAAAGCGCCTTTTCGAATCAATTTTTAAAGTGCCGAAAATTTACGAGCGCCTTTTTACTACATTTGATTACTGTAACTTTACTAATACTTACATTTGGATCGTTATAATTTAATAATTCGTAATCAAATCGGGATTACATTTATACCACGTAAATCTGCACATATTTTTGTACATTTCAACCCCAAAGCGCCTTTTGAAATCAATTTTTAAAGTGCTGAAAATTTAGGAGCGCTTTTTTCTTTTCCTAAATAACTCTAACCTCACTCATACTCCTGTTTGAAATATCACGTCACTTCTTGGCTTTCATCATTAGAAAATTGATGGTGTCGCATGTTCCGGGTTATATTTTGAGCGTATTACATCAATGTGTAAATAATTATTCCAAAGTCCCTCTTGTGTCAACATAACACAATGTATTTAAGTGAGCATTTCTTGGCGTATAGTAAACATAGTTTCATAGTTCCAAGATCATTACGTACCTGCTAATGAGCTTTACTATGGTTGACTGTCTCGCAATTAAACGGAAAGCCTTTGATGAAGTTTTCCATTTCCACTAGGTATCTATATATATGTACATTATTAAACATTACAAGCACTACACCACCACCTTTATAGGATTATTGTTGTATCCATTATATGACCGCACGACACGACACGACTCCATAATTAAGGAAGACTAATTATATTATTTATTTATTAATTAAAAAAGTAAAAGAGGTGATGTTTTATGTATTTGGTTCCTCCCTGTATTTCGAGGACAAATGTCTTCTAATTATGTGTTCTCTACAGCACCGTAATGTTGAGATAACGAATTACACCATTGTAGCCTGTAAGTCTTTTCAAGTTCAGGATGGCATAAAATTAATTGGCTAAGCTGGAGGTCAGAAATCGTCTCGTAATGATTCTTTATTCCGATTTAATCGTTTCTGTTACAGATCGTTGGCTAACCGTCTTGCCGTTTCAATTCTCGGTCTGACCTCTTGTTCAAGATTATCTTTCGCTTTGACCATACCAAATCTACTTTGTCATTATTACTTACAAAGGCGCTCAAAGGGACCCTTACATACAAGACTACCAACTGGGGGCACAACAGGGCTTATTTTCATTAAAACTTACCATGGAATCATTTTATTATTAACATTCATAATAACAATTTTTCTCATCTGAAGTCTTGAGTGCCTCTATTTGAAGTGGTGTCGACTTTGGGTTGTGATATATTTTTTTCTTTTGGGCGATTCTGTAGGTACCAACTGTAAAAGCATGTTTTCCTTCTAGAAAATTTATGGCCATTTGGAACCATTAGTTATATACAAAAGGAAAGTGGCGTGGTAATTTTTGTTCGGTAGCTTCTTAAGCTGAATAGAATGTTAAATGTAATGTCGCAATTTGAACGAAAGCAAAGAGTGCTATAAAATCGCAGCCTTTATTCATCCCATGAAATAATATTAATGTCGTTCGATTTTTAACGGTTGAATGCGTTTAAGGGGACGAAACGAAAATTTAGTGCCGTTTTATGTTGACTATAGCTTGTATTGTGTTCAGTAATAATTTTGGTGAAGAAATGGGGCCGGACCCACTTCATCCACTAAAAATATACCTGCACAAAATAACACTAAAAATCCAAAAGTGTATTTAATATTACAACCGAACTGTAATTTTATTAAGGGGTGAAGTGCCAGAGTGCTGCTATTTATAACTATATACATAGTTAAGGGTAGTTGAGGATGCCCAAAAAAAAAACTTGACCCTGGTTTAACTAAAATTTTGTATATATAGTTGATTTTAAGAAAATAAGTTCAACCCTAGCTCTGGTCCAGAAATTTCTTTAATTAAATTTGTTTTTGACCATCTGCAAATTCTAGTTGTTAATTGTTGAAAATCATTGTATTTTTTTTTAGTTTTCACTGCTACGTCTAAAATCAACTTTTAATTAATACCTCCAGTTACTTACTTACTTACTTATTCGATTGTTCTTGAAACAATATCGTCTGAAATCTTTTGCAAGTTTAAATGAGTTCCATGGCAGAACTTAATTAGTGAAGAAGCTGCATGAACTTCCGATTGAGAAAGGTAAAAAAAATGCGGCGTTTCTTAGGGCTGTTTACCCTTTTGCTAAGTCTTCTAACTAAACAGACTGTTACACTTTACTCTTTTATCTGGTCTGCACGAAGACTTAAAGACGTAAAATGTTGTTACTTACCACCTTTCTGCCCCAGGACACTTTACAGGGTGACTTGTGTTTGTGGGGGGATGCAAATGTAAAATGCAAGCTCCTCAATTTTATGTAAAAAGATATTTCTAATTTAGGATTACATAAAGATACTTGATAGGATGATTTCGTGATTTGTGCTTGTGGGGGTTGCAAATGCACATCACTCAAGCTCAAGCTCCTTATTCAGTATTAAGGTACAATAATAATATACAGGGTGTAATTTTTATTTTTAATTTGGGGTTATATAAAGGGGTGAACTTTGTACTTACCAACTGTAGTCAGAAGCATGTTGTCCAGTAATAAAGCTATTCCGACGATGACTAGCACGAGGCGGCGCGACTCTCGACATCGCTGCACCCAGGCCCCAAACCGCGTCCCCGACACCCATCTATTTATCATTGTCATTACCCTTTTATTCGGTTTTTATTTTTCCTTTCTTTCAATTTTTTATCCACAATAGGGTGAAATAGTAGAGACAACTCTCTATCTGTAGTGCTGTTTGATTCTTAAGGATTTTAATGTCCAACTTCAGGGGTTATAAGTCAAGTCAAGTAAGAAAGGGCCCAACGGTTGTTTACCTAAAACAGAAACACATAAAAAAATTGAATACACAACTAAAAGTCTTCATTTATTTATCTTGCAATTCTTCATTTGTTTATATCGCAAGTCTTCATTTATTTATTTCACTTGTTTCTTATAAACTTTATGTACATAATTACGTACAATGAGTAATTTAAGCAATTCGTCCACTGGCATAAATCATCATTAAAAATTGCACCCGTTTGAGGACGTTCGTTAAAACAATCTCGTAACCACCCCGTTTTCCTTTTCAGTACCTAATTACGTCGGTATTTCCCACCCCCTTTTTATATATGTCTGTGTGGTTGAGGTTTCACATATGAAATACATACACTTACGTTTCCACCCCGATTAAACCCCTCGCACACGTCCGTAGGTACTAAAAGCAAGTGCTCGCGGGTACATGATTTATGGGGTAGATTTTTGTGGATGGGGCAATAATCATATTTCCGGATCAAACGAGGAATAAGAAGCACTAAGTAGATAGTTCTTTGGGAGGATGCGTGAGAACATTTTATTGTTAGTGGTGGCAATAAATTTTCGGATTCAGTACGGGGTGAACTTTTACTCATAGAATTTTCATTAAATGTTCTCTTATTGCGGATCTGCGCAAACTTAACAACAGTTGACGATCGACGAAGCGTATTAAGAATATTCACTTGTTTTTGTACGAAATGATAAACGACAGATCCGGAATAAGGAGTAAGTAATTGAATTCTCAACCCTGTGTTACAATTAATATATAGAATATAGACAATGTCTGAAGTTAAGACTAATTTATTGTAAGTTGTTTTACTGGTTATTAGTATGTCCTCTTTGGTATTAATGTGCAGTATAAGTTAATAGTAGAAGATAGCAACTAACAGGGTTAAATCAATTAGGTTTCCTAGTTGAGATGAAGCAATTATACGACATTCACTTGGCCCTTGCTACCCTCTACGTTTACTTATTAAATTGTGACTCCAGAACGTCGTTTTGCGACGTCTTTGACACCACCGTGCCGTGCCTCTCTCTCACGCTTTCTCGGTTCGTCTATTCATCTACTCACCCCTTACTGTGTTTTACACTTTTTTTTCTTCGCTCTACTCCCCTGGCGTGACGCTTATGGCGAATCCGATAGAAAGTTTACTACTATTCAAAGGGATGATGGCATTACCGATCTGCATACGCCTTTTAACAAGTTTAACCCTCGACAAATGCGTCCTTTATAAACTAAACATTTCCCTTTAAGGTGCTGGAAATTAATTTACATTTCACGAGATAAAAAAGGACGATAGGATAAAGTGCAAGTGAAGTATGTGTGCGAAAAGCACTTATGAAGACTTTTAAACTTTGGAATATACGTATATTAAATCGTATTTTTTTTTTAACTAAAGTGCAAAGTGTAAATCTGAAAGAACTAAAAAAGAAGTTAAATTAGATTGAGGCAAACGGCTTCATTATTTTCGTTTTTGTCAGTTCATTTCTTAGTCGAAGCTGGTTCTGTCAAGGGGAGTCTTACCCTTTATCATCCGTCTTGTACAGTCCCTTGGCGAGTTTTTAATTTCCTGTCAGCAAAGAGTTCTCTCATCTTTCTCAACAGTTTTTACATTTTGTTTTATAAACGGACAAAATCACGTCAGGGACAAAAACAATAAAAAAAAAAAAAAAACGATTGACCATCAACAAATTGCTAATATGCCTTAATAAATGTTGTAGTTCAATACACAAATGTTAATTCTTTTGGTTGGAAATTTTATCTAAAATATGTTTAGGTAGGTACGTCTAGTGACTTTGACTATAACAATAATCTAAGCTCTCTCTATCGTTTGTTTTGATGATGGAGGAATTATTGTTATTAAAGGGAGAGTTTATTGCGGGCTTTGTTCTGCGGCCGCTAAGCTGATGGAACAAGTCGCGAATGCAAAGAACAAATTGGCTCATTATGCAGACGTTGTCGCTGATGAAGGATTTCTGACGAATCAACAATAATGTTTTATGCAATGAAATATGGCCGTTGTTCTTTTGTTATTTGAAGCTCTATTTAAAGCAAAGCCCATTTTTAAGATTTCATTCTGAAGCAATTTAAAAGTATTTCATTGGAAATCTTACATCGACAATATGAAGTTCCTGAAGTCGTTCCTTGTGATAGATAGAGGACGAAACGTCGAAAACTTTTGACGCACCCATGATCTACCCAATTTCTTCAATTAAAAAATTGTTCCCAAAATTTAAAATTGTTGGGTGTCTAATACTGGAGGAAATTTATGACACAGGGTGCGGAGGTGGTAAAATCGTTATGAAAAGGGGTCTCAGTATCTATAAGATACAGAATACGAGCAACACCCCTTCTAATTAGGTTCCAACTTTACGCTAATTCGGTTAATTTGAACAAAGTGTTGAATCAGTGTGCGTTTCACAAGATAATGCAATTTTAACCGTTTAATTGATTTACTAATTGTATCAGGTCTTTTCTGTTCCTTTTTTTAGCCTCATCAGCACGCAAATACGTTCGTGACATTTTCTTCTATGGTACACTGATATGAATATTATTAGGTAGGTGTACCTATAGCCGAGATATCTCTAAAACTTTTACGGATGAAGGAAGTTATTCGAAAGGGAGAAAACGATCATTTACCACACAACATATTGATAAGACTAGATATCAGTTGTCTGTTTATGTCGGCAATGACTTTCATCGGGGTGACTAAATGTGTTTCTGATGAAATAAAACGAAAAATCTTCAAACTTTCAACAAGGAAAGTCAATATAAAAGTTTTGGGTGCTTAATGTTATCTTTGTATGTCCTTTGGCCATTATAAAATCATATACTTAAAAATTTTTTGGCCCTGACACCCCATCATCTAATGTGACCGTGATAATAAATTTTTTCCTTTTTCTGGCAATATTTAATGTAGAATCAATACAACTCATATTTAAATTATGATTTTACGTGTTTGTAATGAAGGGGTGCCACAGGAAACTGTTCTGTTCAAAATTAAACAAAAACAACCAAACTTTATTTTGTTTTGTTTCTATCTTATTCAACTATTTGTACGATGATTTTATCGTTTCTCCATTCATCTGTTTAAATATTTTTTAAACAATTTTAATTACTTATAAAAATATTAATAAACTTTAAAATCGTCATATACGAGGAGCGTTGGTAAAATAAAGTAACATTTGAAAAAGCCTTACCTTGAGAGTAGTTGATTCGCGTTCGTTTTGTTCGGTTTCTGGCGTGAGTTGTTTGAGTTGGTCTCGGGATTGAGGAAGTCGGTGAAGTGGACGAGACGTCGTATCGGCCGGCGTCGCTGTTCAGGTATCCATGGTGGCGTATGTCCAGAGCCAGTGCCGCCTCGTGCGGACCCTTAGCTCTGTCGACGACTTGCACCGCCACTAAAACCGACGCTCTCCTGTTTAGACCATCGCCGCCGCGATTGCGCCGACTGATTACGTCCGATGTACGTCGCGACGCTCTCATATCCGTTGGCGTCGCGACGCGATTTCACGCAACGCGCATCTCTACTCACGCGGCCCGACTTTTACCATTGGACGACCCACTTTCACGTGCACACTTGTTGATATAATCACAGGTAGGAGGGGGTGGATAGAAAAAGGGTAAATGTTGTTTTTTGGGGGATTTTAGAGACTAATGCACGTCTTTCAATAAAGAACATGCATAGTATTTTCTTGTTTTCACAGTTCTGTTATTTGAAAGATCAGTTGTCATCAATTTTTTTTTTTATATTGCACTTGAATTTTCTTTTAGATTACAGATTCGCAATTGTTCGGCGTTTCATTTTTTTTTAATTATTATTAGAAAAACATTTGGTTTCTTTCGTTTAAAAAAAATCGAAAGTTGCGCAACAGGGTGGTGACATAATTCTCAGGCTTAATGAAATATCCGATTTTCCCTTTAAAGTAAAATATCAATTAGACTGGTCATTCCCGAACGTGCTGAAGTGTTGGAAACCGTGAAGTATAAAATCTTTGAAAGACAGAAGTACAAGGAAAGTTACTTTGGATGCTGGACTTCTTGCTTTCTAACACCCCCGCCCATTATTTGTCAGTCTTACTTTATAATCAACTTTCCAGGTTCAATTTTCCTTTCTTTTGATGTTTATCACTGTAACGTTACGAATATTAAAGTTCAGGGTCCTCTTTTTCTCTAGAAATATTTACTAATTTAATTATTTCTGCTTTTACCGGAATTCATGCAATTAACACACATTTAACAAGATTAATCACCAGAAATAATATATACAAAATAACTGAAAGTGAACTTTATGTTTTTGTTTTTTTTTTTTTTCATTTGTTTAACTTTTCTTTTGTACTTATGTAGACCCATTTGTTCATCTGTTGATGACAAAAGAAACAAGAGAAATCTGTTTCTTTCGGGCAATTTGCGAAACTTTTATGCTAGCTTCAGATATTTATAAAAATGGCACAATTTGTCGTGTCTCTAACATTTAGATACGTAGTTGCAACCCGTCTTAAAACGGACCGGATTCGTCGTGTACCTAGTGACTTTATCGCAACATTTTCTGCCAATCGGCACGTTCTCATATGGAAAGACTTTCGAAATTCGTGTCTAACAACAGATGTGGCCAATAATTCCTTTTCGAAACTCAACGATCTTCTTCACTTAGGGGTGCATCCAAATTCCACCCCTAAAATAGCACAATTCCTTAAACTTTCTTAAAAAGTATCATAGTATGGAAATTTAGAATTTGTTGAAAAATGGTGAAGGCGCCGGGATACACGAAATAATTTTGGAAATTTTCCGTTTTAATGGAATCTATTGTAGAAAACGTGTGTAAATGATGATAATACTGAAGTATTTGGGTAGTTAATTCGAAATTGAACATATAAATTTTAATTAAAATAATACGTACCTACTTTAGGTAGGTACTCAAGTAATAAGGAAAATTACCATTAAAATCCGTTGGGTAAATGATTTTGTGCAGTCTAGGCAATTAGACCAGACTGCAACCGGTTTGATTACACACTATCATTATTTTATTAATTCATTACATTACCTCAAGCAGACGTGCTTTACTTTAATTAAAATCGAAGAGTTTTAAGGGTGCAAAATAATTTGGTAAAAACAGATTTTCAATTGAAATTAAATCGGAGAGTTATTTCTTGTCCTGTACATTATTCAGAGTTATTTGCAATAGAAATTATAATAAAGATGGTATTCGAGAAATATATACGTCTGCGACTCCATTTAGCTATCGAAGACACGTCCAAGTATGTCTTTATTATAGCGTTCATCTATAGAGCAGACTGGAAGCAATAAGTGAAGAATTCGACCTCATATTCTTATATTCATCCCCCATTTCGTTCCTTGCATTCTGATGAATCATTCACACCACTCGGAGATCGTTCTGTTCCTGCTCCCACTGTTCTATTCGCATATTTTATCCTAAATTAAATCTTTCCTTTATCTATTAGAACCTATCGCACCCCAACGGCCTATAAAATTAATTTATTTTTTATATAAAAATCTAATAAGTATATAATTAAAAATAGAAAACATATTTATAATTAATGTGGAGAAAATATTTCTGTAGGAGTTCTTTTTATTTTATTAATAAATAATACGTCGCGTCGTTGAAAAGGGTTGATGACAGACCAGGTTAATTTATTACATTGTATCATAAAAGTCCATTATGGTAGTAATCAATTACAATTACGTTAAAATAACTGTTCACTTTCAACCCCAACCTGACAAAATTCTGCTTTCTTATTTTCGTTTCCCTCTGTAATAACAATTATTATTTAAAAATTAAATACAATAACGTATTTCTTTTGTTTCAGGCCATAAGAACCTTTGGAGGGTGCCAAAAGAAAAAAATAAATAAATGAAGATATAATGGTAATTGTTTTAAAGATTTGTGGCCAAAGCTGCTCAATAGAGAGGGTGTCATTTTACTTAACACTCCCACACACTACACACTATGTTGTGGTGAATTTAAGTACTAAAAATAGCAGAGCTTTTGGATAAGTATGGTGGATGGTGTAGGAAGCGGATCCAATTTTTTTCAATAGTCCTCTTCTCCCCTTTAAAAAGAAAGATCTAAAATCATCTCCCGTCCGTTAACAATGTTCTCTCTGCTCCTGTCGGTGCCATCCCCGCCGCACAAATCGAACCAAAGATTCGCAATTATCGGGGTAAATTTAATTTGCCCCCAAGTACTCCACAGTTGAATTGCTTTGTATAGATCGTCGCCGGGTGTTAATAGACGGCTGAAATAAAATGAAACCACTCGAATGTCAGGTGGTTTTGTCTGCTTTACCCCTTAATACCGACGGTTGATGGTTTGTAATGCTAAAATTGGTCCGATTCAAACTGATATAATGGACCAGTAACGAATGACCCTTCCTGGCACATTTTTGATATTTCAATTATAGAAAATCTACTCAAAATAGTTTTACTAACTATCTTAATGCTACCCCTGAATTATTATTATTAGGAGATGTTCATTAGTAAACTAGTTAAGAAAAATAATAATTGGAATTTGACTTGTGGCTGGGGAAAACTATTTAAAGAAAGGGGTTGATTTTAGGGGGAAATGTAGACCACAGACTGCTCTAATAATGTCTCAAGGATGACGTCCTAATCTAATTATCCAGAATAGAAAGGGTAAAAAGTTAATAAAAATATTATCATAGGAATTCGATTTCTTGCTCAGGAAACTGTCAAATGTAAGGGGTGGATTACCGCCTATATATGAATCTATTAATGTCCCAAGTTTGTAGAGATTTATCGATTTTTTCTTTTTTTTTTTTTTTAGGAGGGATGTTATGACCTTATGATCCGAGAAAACTGTCGGAACATGAGGATGGATATCTTTGCAACGAGGGAAATTTTAGATAATTATAACATGAAAAAAATTAATTGAGTTTTTATTTTAATTGTAAATGTGTGCAATGTAAAATTATCCACAGGCTGTCCCCACTTTGCATAATAAAAAACTATTTTTTTTTTGTTTTTAATTGTTAATAATTTCCACGTTATGTATCTATAAAGATAAATAAATAAATAGATATAAATAATATATTTTGTGTTTATTACAAAGAATGTTAACTTACTAAAATTTCGATGTAACTTTTCAAATTCAATGAGTTCCTAAACGTTTATAAATAAAGATAGCATCAAAGTTTATAAAAAACTATAAGGGATATTTATCAATTCAATAAGGGATGAAAACTACCATTAAGTAAGGGGTTTTATTGATCGGATTAAATATTTCAGGTCTTTTTATTAATTAATTTGGTAGTAAATGTCGTTTTTTTTTTAAAACTAAGTTTACAACTAATCTTATGACAACATATTTTACTAAATTTTCTATAATACATAATCTTCCACAGAATTAACAATTAAAATAACAAATAATAAATACTTATAGCTTATTTTATTCCTTTGTTTATTTATATATACTTATTTATCCAAAAAGAACTATAAAAATATGTTTTGCTTAAACAAACAATTTCTTATTATATTATTAAAAATTATTTAAATTGATTCTAATTAAAGTTCTTTTAATTTAATAATTTTCTAAAAATAGTTAATAAATTCAACAAATTCAATTACCTACCTGTTAGTTTTTATTATAATTCCATTTTTTACTTTTCTTTTAATTTCAAAATGACTTTTATTTTATTCTCATTAAAATGCGTTAATTATTAATTATATTTGCAGATTTTGTTACCTTTGTGCTTTTTCTATGAAAATATTTTTAACTGTTTTAAACAATTCTCTTTTTTAGGTATCAACAACAAAATTACAGCAGAAAATTACACCTCCGAAGAAGTAAAGTATTTATTGTTTTCATTTTTGGTTGTTTATTTATGGATCTATTTTTATTTTTTAATTAAATGTATATTTTTTGCTTAATTAATTTCATTGGGCTCAAGCAATTAAATTAATTCAGGCTTCCTTGATATAATGGATGGTAGTTTTTTTTTTCAGATCAATAATTTAATAATTTTTTTCTTAATACGAAAAATTCGTAAATAAAACAAATTTCCATGAACCTCTTAATTTTTAAAAAGAAGTAGATCCAAATGTTTAAATCCCTTCAGTTTGTCACCCCTTCGTTTACAGAGAAAGACAACAGGAATAAATTACTCATCGTCACCACCACCATTTATTTCCAGTATTTAGGTCTTCCTTGGTGCAAGTAGTTATTATATTTGTTTTTCAGATTATTCATTGATTTTCTAGTAAGTTGCAAATAAAAATGGTTAATTTTAGAAATAAGAAGGCCGAAATGCTTAAATCTCATCAATTTGCAACCCCTCCAGTTACAATAGGGAAAGACAACAGGAAGAAATCTTATTTTGATCCTAGATTTGTGAGTTGTCATCATCATCACCACAATCGTGAAATCATCACTTCGAAGATTAATTAATTAATGATTACTTCACATTTTTAATTGTGATTGTAAACTTGAGTCAAATTCATATATAGGCTTTTTGTGTAAATTTAATTATTATTAAATGTAGTCATCCATAAGTAAAATAATAAATTTAAGAAAACATTGCACTGCTTTTAATAAAAAATAATATCAGTATTTGGATAATGTAACTTTAATTAAATATATTTTAAGTATGCATTTAAAAATAAATAAAGGTTTTCTTTACTTTAAATTACATAGTAAAATGATTGAATATAAAAGGAGTAATACATATTTGTTATATTACTTAATTAACATTTCTTATACGGCGGCCACTTTGTTTTAGGAATTTTTTTTTATTGATAAAGTACATTAATTAATGTATTTAATTTAATTTAATTCATAGTTTGGTTGTTTATCGGAAACTTCTTGCATGTAACGTACAAGTGATGGTCATAAAATACAGGACATACAAAAATTTGTAATTAAAACATATTTATTTAGAAGAAAAAGCTGTTTATTTCTTTTAAAAAGTAAGAAAATGTACATGAAAATTTGTTGTGCTACACTTAATTATAACGTCTTATTTTTCTTGTATTGCGAACAATTATATCGAACAAATACCCTCCCTTCACACCCTTTCTTTTCTTAACTCAGGCACAAATGTCTCGTCAAAATCGAAAAAAAAAATGTACATACGTAAACAAAATTATCATCATATTATAATATGTACTAAAATACGTAAAAGAAATAAAACAATAATAATATATAAATATAAAACATCATAATTTGCACATATTCGTATATAATAGTAGACCATAATAATTAATATTTCATCAACATAGAAAAGCTTTTTATAAGGCTCTTATTTATCTTTACATTAAGTATCGCCTAATACTTTAACTTTACAATTCACAAAAAAGAACTGATAGATAAAAAAAGAAATGGAGTGAGTTACTTAAATTTTTTTAAGTATTCTTTAAAATAACTGGGCTGTTAAAACAATAAGATAATTAGATAAAATTTAAAAATTTCGAAAAAACGCCCTATAACGAATGCATTATATATTGGAAAAATAAGAAAAAACAAGGATATTATGAACTAACTAATAGCAGTCACAGCAGTCCAAGTCTTTGTTTGTCACACATCGATTCATAAACTTTTTTACTATATTTATCTGTACAAATAAAGCTATATGATAATTATATATCAATTAATGTAATCGTATTTTTAATAACTCACAAAAAAATAAAAAGAAATGCAGTTCGTTCGCAGAAAATAGTGCAAATCGTATCATCTAGTAGCTGCACTCAAACAAGTATTATTTATTTTAAGCTATGATCTACGGTATTTTTATTTTATTTTAATGATTTTTTTTATTTATTTGAGTAGTAATGTAATAGTAGATGGCAGTCCCAATGGGGAGGCTTTTGCGTTTAATTTTAAATTATTCTTGAGGCTTTCCAAAATTTTTGCACAATGGCAGTGTCTATCAGTAAGAAAAAAAAAAATAACTGCCTCTGGAATAATTTAAATGAAATTGTTTTTAATTATTAAATGTATTACAAATATACCTATGCTGATTCGCGAACTTTCTTTTCTTTCTTTTTCTTCAAAAACGATGGTGTCCTTAGTCCTTTCTTTTTCTTCTTGTCCTTTTTAGGCGATCCTTCCGATACTGAGCGATCCTGAATTGATGAACCCTATTAGAAGAAAACATAAATACAAATTAGTTTTCTATATTTTAAATTAGCTGGAATGCCCGGCTTTGCCCCGGCACATTCCAGAACGTCCTGTAATGATTTGAAACACATTTTATGAACATTCTAACTCATTGTGGAATGTTATAAAACATTCTTTTATTTCTTGGAATATTTTTGAAATTAAAAAACATAATTTACTTACTTCTTTACTACTTTGTGATATCGTGCTTAGATGAGCATCTGAATGATCGCCGTTGACAGTATTTTCACCTATAAATTAAAAAAAGTTAACAACAAGTACTTCCACTTATACCGAGGGCTTTTATTTCCAAAAACAACAAAAAAAACAGCTACAGACAAAAATGTTAATGCATGCAATAAGTGTATTAAATACCTGGACAGTTCAGAAACCTTCACACTTGCAATTAATTAATTAGGGTCTTCAAACACTGACAAAAACAATTTTTTTAAATAAAAAAAAAAGCACACGCGTTACGTAATGAAAAGCAATAAAAAGTGCTGATGTAAGAGGGTAAATGGTTAATGGATGAAAATGAAAACGTAGTAGAACAAATTTATTTAACACAATACGTAAATATGAAACGAAAATAACGATTTATTTGTTAATACTGATACTGAAATATAACCATAGGAATATTTCATTATTATTATCTGTAATTAAAAATAAAAAAGAGGTCAAAATTTGGCCAAGTCAAAACCCATCCAGTTTCCTTCTTCATTTTCTATTTCTTCATCATTAAAGTCAGTCTCATTTTTGTCAAGTTCTACCAAAGACGTTCCGATATCTTCAGTATAAACGGATGGAATGTTATTGTTAATAATATTTAATTTACAACTACCCTGTTTTAAAACTAAATTTACCCTTTGCAAATAAGCAACGGACTCAGTATTATTTTCAACCCTCAAAAACTGGGCTGTATTATGACAAACTATTTTTTCACACGGTTCCGGTATCTCCCCGAAATTAATATAGGACGGCAACTGATCGTTATCACCCCCAGCTAATACGTCACAACCCCCCTTGCACTCGTACATTTCCGGCGGGTTTTTATTTTTAATAAAACTTTCGGTATCTGAAGTTGAAATATTATCTAATGGAGTAGAATTTTCGCTTTTTATTGAGTAGTTTTGTTTTTGGATTAAAAGACTGTCTCTGGCGGAACTAAGTTTACTTTTTTTTGTCATTAGAAGAGTCTCAAAATCTTCTTCATCGTCTTCAGATTTATCAGAAAATAAGACCCGTCTAGGTTCTTCTTCTATTGGGGAGAGGTTTTGGTAATTGTTGTTTGAGAATTCCAAAGGACGTGGGAGGAGATCTGCGGGTGGCTTTAGGGGTATTTTGTCTACATCTATTACCCGCGTGGAAGGGGGGTTTTTTGTCTCGTATTGAAAAGTTTTTTCGGTTGACGGACTTATTGAAATCCAATACTTTTCGTTGCCAGACTTTTCAGACTGTTTCGTCTTGAACGCTGTAACCAATTCGAAATTCTTTTTATTATCCTTTTTGGCCAAAACCTTTTCCTTCTCCACAACAATTGTGTCATCTTTTTTGGACTCTTTCAGTTTCCGATTTGGAGTGGAATGGTTTGCGCTGGTCATATTTTCCAGTACAAAATCGTTGAATGCTGCACTCTTTGTACCGTTTTCGTTATCGGGACTTTCGGGATATTGTGGAACATATTTGTCGAAGAACATATCCAAAATGTCGGACACAAACTCGCTTATAGTAAATATTTTGTCGGAAACTTCGTAGCTCTCGTTGTTCTCCACTGTGCCATCGTCTATTTCCAATTTTCTAATTATGTAAGCAGAAATTTTTAAGCGCAGCTCATTTTTTTGTTCATTAGTTAATTTGTCGCCACAATACTGAAGATATAATTTTTTTAAGTTAACAAATAATTTCGATACGCAAGGATCGTGGATTATTTCAGGGAAAATTACCAGTTCTTTTATTTCGAAACATTGCTTAAGTAAATATTCGTAAATTGCTTCGGATATTTTGATAACTTTCTCGTCTTTTTCAGGTAGAAGCCAGATGGATTTTTCGGAATTTTCGGGAGAACAGATGCTGCAAGCACTTATTCCTTCATCCCGACTGTTTTCAGAAAGATCAGAACAAACGTTAACTAATACAGGAACATTTTCATCGTCCTTAATGGCAGAAATTATTTTTACGTCTGAGTTGTCAGTTTTAGCATCTTTTTTAGAAAAATAATTAACAAATTCTTGTTCCACGAATTCTGCTTTTGAACTAGTTTCATACCAAAAAGAGAGAGACTTATTGATAACGTGGTCGATTATTTTTTTGAAATTTTTAATATCGACGACCTCCTCCCCATCACCATCAGTATTAACAGCCTCAAGATTTTCAATACTTTCCTCCTCTTCCTCAATATCCTCAAGAACATTAGAAACAACCACAAAATTTCCTGATTTATCTACATTTATGTCATTTTCAATTTGATTTTTAATACTGACATTGTTAACAGATGAAGCAGCTGAAGACGTAACATCCTCACTCGAAGAAGACGAGGAATGGAAGGGTAAATATTTAAATAGGTTCCCATCCCTTACATTATTAGTTACGTTCTGAACCAACTCCTTCGTTGGAGTGTTCCTAAAAGGCAAACTAATAAGGGCATTATTATCTGCAATATTGTTGGTACCATTGGAGATAATTTCATCATTGGAAACCCCATTAAACGGTAACATGTTCAACAATTCCAAGGCGTCCATAACTACCCCTCTAAAAAGCCTACAATCCCCTCCTATTTCTAAAACTTTTTTCGTTAATTGTTCCGCAAGGCTAACAATTTGGGTCTCGATTTTTTTTCTGGGGTTCATCATGTGATTTTCACTTTCATCCCCGCTTAAGTCGCAAGGACTTTTACTATTATTATTGTCATTGTTGCCCACTTCGTTAATTAAAGAAGTGTGCATTTTTTCTATTATATCTTTCTCGTAATCGGACCCATCATCGCTGTCGTTGTTCATCATGGGGTGTTGTATAATTCTGGTGGAAGAAAACCCAACAAGGGGTTCTGCAGTTTCGTTCAAGAAACTCGTTTGGCATTCTGCAGATTTCATTTGTACACATCGGTTGGCGTGTAGGGTGCTCGCAAAGGGGTAAATAAATTCGCGCAGTGTCTGCATCGAAATGGACAGGGTGAGGGCTTGCGTGTCTCCTATATTTATTGTAACCGTGGGTCGAAAGTTAGTTTCGTTTCGTAAGGGCACGTCACAAAAGGTTCGTCCGGAACCGCCAGGACTACGTATTCGCGACCTTAAAATCGGTATCATACTTTTGGGGGTGCGAGTAACGCGGGCGATATGAAAATGAGTGGGGTTTGGAAGGGCGTATGAACCTTTCGGGAACCCGAAGTGACTGTAAGTGCGATAAAAACTGGGACTAGTCACTTGTATTGCTTGCGATAGAACCTTAACGGTCCTAACACCTGAAAGAAAGCAAAATGTTTGTTAGAAGGGGTTAATGTGGTGCTAAATCGGCACGTGAGCGATGATAGAGGTTAAAGATGTCTTAAATTATTGTGCAAAAAATAAAAATAAAAAACCACCCACACCACACAACACAACAAGACATAACACAACATTCTCCCTCCCTCTTCATTCACTTACTTCTATGGCTGCTCACAGAAACTCTTTCAACTTTACGATGCTGTACAGGGGTGTCTACTGCTCATGCAAAAAAATTTAAACATGCATTAAATGTGCTGGCGTTGATAAAAAAAAGTATATAAAAATTATTTTGTACATGACGCCAATCAAAAAACCTAAAACTATACAGGGTGAGTAGTAACTAAGGCAAAATCGGTCTGTTTTAAATAGAGAAAAATATTTCAAATACAAGCTGTAATATTAAGTATAGAATAACGTAGTGCCTTAGTGACTCACCCTGTATATAACAAGATTCCCATGCTTGAATTATTAGACAAGTACATATTTTTTTATTTAATATTTAAATTAATATATGTATGAAGAATCACAGATAATTTTTTGCTAAAACTATTACCTATATTATAGAAAATTTTGTATTGGTAAATGCAAAAATTTCAAACCAAAGCGTGCACCTCTCTATTTCTAAACCCTGCATGATGATATTTGTAGAAATCATAATTGTATAAATAAATTCTATTTTAGCTGCTCGTGAACTCTATTAATCAATTTTTTCGAAACAATCAAAACAGAGATGCTTTTTTCTAAGTCCTGCGCTCTCGTTTTCCTAACTCAAAAACTCACCCCATCACTTATGAGATTTAATTGCTTTAACAGAAGGCGACAGCGTTACATATACTGTATGTAGAAGGTTTTTTATCGCTCTTTTCTTTATATTTATTTATGTAAAATACTTTAGGGAATATCTAAAAAAAATCGATTAAACTTACCGTCACTTAAAACTACTTCAGGTTGGCTAGGTTTAGGAGCCTGCGATGTTTGTATTCTGAGAACTTGAGGTTCTGTAATAAATACAAAAAGTATACGTCAGTTAGTCAGTAAACCCTAAAACGATTTTGGGGTTTTAAATAAAAACACTAACCGTCTTTGCTTTCCTCTTCAGTTTCACTAGCTGCCGATAGCGGTGACTGTACGTTACCGTCGAATCGTTTATTAGAAGAAGATAGTCCCTCAGATTCGCTAAAATCTGTGTCATCTGAAATACAAAAGATAAAAAAACAACCCCTTTCAAAAGAAACGCACTTTATCGACGCGCACAACGATTGACTACTCACATTCTCCCTTAGCTTTTCGTTCGATGGTCTTTTTGTACTCGTCGAGTTCTTCGTCGGTAACGCAATCGAATGGATTTTTGGCGTATGGCGATTTGTATACCATGGCGTTGTGCTGGAAGTCGCGCTGGATGATACCCTTGGATGCGGCGCCCATCAGGACAACGTGGTCGCCCGTCTGGGTCACCGTCGCGTCCTGCATTTTCTTCGCTTCCTCCCATGTCACACCCTCCAGGATGTGAGACTGAGGACCTGCGGATATTTTGTCCGCCCTTCGGTAATCTTTTATCTAAGAGGAACATTAACTATTATTTTTGATAAAATTTACAAAAAACCCAAATTTTGAGGAGATTTCTCGCCACAATTTTGGGTTGTTGCTACCAAAGAGAAATTAATAAAACAAAATTGGGTAATTCTACGACCCCTTGTCGTCAAATAACAACGGGATGTATTATGAATAAAATTGAAACAGGAAGTCAGTTAAAAAAAAGCTAGAGAACATGATCCATGACCTGCGTTAAAATTAAACAAACCAAAGCCGAATCTATTTTTGTTAAGAGTATTCTTCCTAGTACAAACTTACTACTCGTAGTTAATTTAACGCATAGTGTGCATGCCATTTGGGGCACACATTATACGTCACGATTAAATAAATAAATAAACAGTCGGCAACCCTTTGCCATTCTAATTCTATCTACAATAGGTACAAACACATGTGTGCACGTAATCTGTCCCGTAAATAAGTTTGATCCTATTTTAGTTTGAAACAGTTGCGTCACTACATACTACATAGTACATTATTATAGCAAGCCCAATTTGACTTTAATTAACCTTTTCACAAGGCTGTCCAACACATTGCATTATTACAGACCTTCGGATCATCTTTTGTAAACAAATGAATGAAAAAATTCGTGATAAAAAAACACAGTGGTCAATTAAATGTTAATATAAAAGTTAGAAATAAATTAGAAAATAAGTGGTTACTTACTTGTTGTTGCAACCTTTTGAATTCCTTGGGGTTGGTGTTTTTGGGGACGAACTGCAGAGCAGACTCGATCTTGACGGGGGTGCTAGTAGAGTGTGTCGGAGACCCATCGGCTACCCACTGTAACAAAACCAGCACATTAGTGACAAAAAACTTCGCGTTATGTAGGTACAATATTAATTTAATTACGTAGTTATTAGATAAAATCAAAAAAACAGAAGCGTTTGTTACTTTTTTTCTTCTTGTTGTAATAAAAATTGAATGTGTTTTTGTGTTTGTTTGTACGGTTTTGGGGGGTTGTAATGTAATGAGAAAAGGGGGCAGGATGAAGAAGGGTAAGCCACCGGCCTGTGTTTTGCCGTTCGTGTCACCAATGTACTGGTTTCGTAGACGGGCATAGCACACTTCGACCGAAGTGACTTACTTACAACACAAAACAAAATCCATTCTTCAACTTTTCTCTCTGCTGTACGTTTGTTTATTTACATTTATAATTCTTTTGTTAATGTCACTCTACTGTTTCGTGTTGGTATTCTCTTTTGTTTTGAGATTTTCGTTTATTACTTAACTGTTTCGTTAGTCACCCCATCCTAGTATTTCCGGTGGAGGAAGGATTAAAAAAAAAAAACACCAACGTCCGAATACATGGAATGTTTATTACAAATTACAGCACAAGAGAATGGATGAAGGCATAGACTGGATAATATTATTAAAACACCTAACTATAATAATTACTATAATAATAAAATAAGAGTTCACAAAAATATAAATTAATAAATGCCATAAATTATGGGTTTTTACTATCTGTGTTTTAATTGTATGCATAAAAACCCCCGTTATGTTTCTGGATGCATTTAAAATTAATTAAATAATCGAGCTGTTACAACTAAACAAGTTTGTCGAAAATGAATCGTAATTTTATCTGAGAAAAACGGGTCACCTTATCAAAAAATACAATCGCGAATATGTAATAAAATCCTATCATCATAACATGGCAAAAGCTGCGTATACTTTCTAATAGTCTTAAGGAACACAACAATAAGCAAACAATAGCTTTTAGTAATAGTTGTATAATAGTGGAATGTGTAGGTACTACTATGTTTATTGCCTCTTAATGGAAAATGGGTCACTCACTAATAAATACCAGAGTAACGGATAAAAAACCAAAATAAATGAGATTTTTATCGGATTTAGTGGTAGGCTTATAAATGGCGAAGTTGTGCGATTAAATGTCACAAAAATAAACGGACGAAATATTTGGAGCGACTTTAAAAAATATATATTTGAGTTACCTAAGTAATTCAACTTTTTTTATAATTTAGAGGCTCCAAATATTTTTCAAAAAAAAATTGGACGTTTTCTGACAATTGACGAGTATTTTTTTATGTAAAATATTTGTACCATCCTATTACCTTCCATAAATATAATCGTTAGATTTCTGTATTTTAAACTGTTCATTTTTCGGTTTGGCAAAAATTCAGCATTATTGTGAAAATTAAAAAGAATAAAAAACAAATGTCTCTTTTGTTCCAATATGGACAAAAAGAAAACACAAACGGTATTAGAACAGTGTTGTTAATTGTTTTAATGTTTGCTTGTTATTTTAAGAAACAATGACTATCATGAGATCAAGGGTTTTTAATTTAGAACAAAGTTACTTTATGGCACACGAAACTTTATCAATTACCTTAAAAAAATATTAATGAGCACCACGTATAAACAATTATAAACAATAAAAAAAAGCAGGATTATTTGTTGGGCAGTTTTTTGATAATAGAAAAATTATTTTTAAATCGCTATAGTTCTGACAATAAAAATACAATTGATTACACATTTATATGTATATGTGAATACGACGTACTGATTGGACACACACCCCTTTTACACCTATAATAGCAATTACATATTTTTATATTTCTTTAATTCTTTTACGTTTAATCCTTATTCCTACCTCTACCTATAATTCGTAAAATTATATCTATATGCGACCAAAAAATTGCATAACTAGTATACTAAACTTTTTACGTTACTGCTAAAGCTTTTTTTTTAATTACGGAAATGTACTGATTAATATCATGAATTAAATATGGCCAGTAAATTTTCCCCTTCTCCCTTTCGTCTACCGATAAAATTTCATTCACTCTTATCCTCAAACTTAATATATTCTACCTTTGTTATCTTCTTGGGGTCCGGGGTACCAGTTTCGAGTATTTCCACCTTCTGGTAGACGTTGGGCGAGTTCAACCACCGTGTACGATCGTTACCACGTCTTCCATCCAGTCGCTTCCATAATCTATACCAACAGAAAGACAAAAACTCTTAAACCCATATTTTTGAACAGGAGAATATAATTAGCAGTTGAGTAGTATAACTAAAGGGGTGGGTCCTACGACACCTACAATTTAATAATAACTTGATATAAATATTATTAAATCGTTTTAGTCAAGAAAGGATGATATGCAAATGCATGAGCTGCTACTGAAAGAAACAGGACTCACTCGTAAAATGAACGGGGGAATCATTAATAATAAACTTACCCTTGCTTATAAAGTTCTTCTTCTTCCAGGAGATATCCAAGTGATGATACTGCGGGGGGCAATTCCACGTCATTTTTCGGTCTAGGAGGTTCCGTCTTCACCAGAGGGTGTCTGTAGATGTAGCCCGTTCGGAATCCGGCGTTGTCCAGCATCCTCATGAGCGCCTCGAACTCGGTGCCTCCGACACGGAACTTCCTCTCGAGCTTGTCCTCGAGGGCTGGGTGCTGGTCGGGTCTGGGGGTGTTGTGTGGCGGTTTCCTGGCAGCGTCGTACATTTTTTTACGCGTCTCGTCCGATAAAAGGACGAGATTGTCGATACCCGCGGGCATCAGCTTGAGCTGCGTTTCGCACGCGAGGACGGTGTTCTTCACGTTAAAGAATGCTTCCTCTATTGTTTCGCCGCAGCAGACGGCGCCTAAAAATACAAAGTAAATACAAAAATGTCATTTTTAAGTGTGGTGGCTTTTACCCTGATTTGTGAGCAGCAGGACCTTGTTGAGGGGTCCCAAGTTTCTTGCCACTTTCTCCTTCTCGTCCGGATCGTTAAGTCCGCCGGAAAACGGATGAGCACTCACTTCACCGATCACGACCGATTCCTGAGTAATTGGCAATAGGCCGCACTTTAACGAGGAGACTGCGGCCACCGATGGGGTGTGGACGCTTATTATGCACTTGATGTCGGGACGCGCTGCGTGTATTGCAGCGTGCAACGAGAAACCCGAAAGGCTTATACCGAAATTCGTGGTGCCCTGTTCCACGACGTTCCCCTGCATATCAACCTTGACCAAGCTGGACGCGGTCAACTCGTGATACAACAGACCTGTCGGGTTCACCAGGAAATGCTCCTGATCTTGATTTAATCTGAAAATATTTAAAAAAAAGAACGTTCAGATTTTTAGAAAAGGGGTGGTGAAGATTATTTGTTACCTGGCAGTGATTTGGGAGTCAAGTCCCTGGGTCCACCCGTACAGGTCCATCAATCGGAAGACTGAGGCAAGTTTGCAGCGAAGTATCTTCTCGCCTTTCGCGTAACCCATGGATTCGACGCCACGAATGTCGTTGATGGGCAAAACGCACCCCGTGCCCTTAAAAGTGGCCGCTGGGTGACGTCCAGGGACGCCTCCCACCATGTCCGAGATCTGTTGCATGAGACTTCCGGGGCCCACGCCGTCCCTCAATTGGGTTTCAATTATGCGCTCGAGCTCTTCACGAAAGAGCTAGAAAAAATATAAACCCCTGTAGATCCGGGACAAATAAAAAATTAAGTATTGGTATTTACCTTGCTGTTCATGATGGCCTCGACCCGTTTTCGTCGTTCCATTTCACGGACATCCGCGTCTATGTCGACGGGACGCATCTTCGCTCGTTCGTCGTCTTCTTCTTGCTGCGTGACATCCTCAACACCGTTCGTTTGTACAGCTGGGTTCGTGTCTGTCGTCATTTTCGTTTTTAAACACTTTCAGTTATGCTGGAACAATCGGGAATTATTAATCGATTACGTTTGTATGAAAATTATTAATGGAAGAAGGCAAATGGGCTGGACGTAGAGCATTAAATAATTTGGAATTTTGATGTGACAGTGACATGGATTATGACAGAAACATAAAATTATATTATAGATACCATTAAGTCTTTGGTCATATTTTTATACTTATGCACTCCCAAATATACCTTTCGCCGAATAGTCATTAAGTTAGACAAAACTGAGGCCATTACATATCGTAAATGCAAATGCAAATGCGTACAGAGTACCTAAGTAACTAACTAATACATCTACATGCATGTACAAAGAAAAAGAAAGAAAAAAACACAATGGCCAAGTTCAACGACACCAAAGTATATACTATATACTTTACACCCTTATTATGCCAAGTTTGTTCAATACGGTAAAGTGGTTCGAGTATATGCATGACAAATATGCAACTGTAATTAATAATAAATGTTAACTGGTGCATTTCCTTTCGTCACAAACAACGACACGTTGTGACGTAACTTTTAACGACAGAATGTTTTAGTTCCTTTGAAATGGAAAATGTTAAATTATTTAAAGTACCTACCTATTATAAGTTTAGAAATTTTATATTATCTTTTAACGACCACAGGAGCCTACACAAATATTTAAATAGCTTATCATTCCTTAGATTTATTCATAGATTCGCTCATCATATAATGCAATTGTTCAGCCAATTTACTGTTAGTTAATTTAAATCAACTAGTAAATGGCCATTCAACATCACATCACACTACTCTTCCTTATAAACTAATAAATTACTTTACATTAGTTACAAAAAAAAACTTTATTACTAGTAAGTTAACGTTAAAGTTAATGGACATCCTTAAAGGATTGATTAAGTTTTTTTTTAAGAAACCCTGTATTATAAGTAAGTAACTAAGGGTGTGGTTACTTTAATGAAGACATGTATGTAGGGTATAAAAATGTGAAGCTATTTCCAGGCATGTGTGGGATTATGTAAGTATGTATTGCATACATGCATTGTACATAATGTAAGTTCACATTACACAGTTGAAAGGATTAACCCCGCAACGGGGGGTCAACGGTCTCGTTTATAGGCTTGTCAAGACTGTAAAATTCAGGGGCATAAAAATAACAAAACTGGCTTTTGAATGCACCGTTCAACCAACTGCATTCTACTTTTATCTATTTCCTAAACATCATTGGAACATTTATAAAAAAATCTTGTTCAAATGAACTTCCTTTTTGTTCGTAGGTATGACATTTTTAATTAGAATTGTTTTGAGGGTTGGTAACTTTTTCAAAAGCTGCAGTAATTTTTAAATCAAATACAAATTATTTAAAATTATGTATGTATCATCAATGACATTAAAAAGTATATTTTAAATAAAGTACTTACACATTGCATAAATTTTACGATTAAAAATTAGCCAGACAATTACTGTTGTTAAATATGCAATAATGCTTACGTTTCTGTAAACATAAGTGCCTCTATAAAATTAAACTAAATACTCTATATTTAGAAGTGATGGCACAGCCTAAAAATGAAGCAATAAAAAATTTATCCACATACATAGGTACACGTGTGATCAATGATTAACCATTATATTGCATTATGTATTATTTTTCCAAATTGTAAATTAAATAATCAATTTATCTGCTTTTAAAAACAAAATTTCTCTGACTGCAAAAACATATACATACAACATTCTGTGTTTAAAAAACAATTGATACAAACATACACGAGACAATTGCCACATGAAACAAATGCAACATAAAATAATTGCTTCATGAAACAATTTTTACTCAAAACAACTATTCTATGAAACAATTGCTACATGTATGAAAGTTCCACCCCTAACTAACTCGCATTCTTTTGTTAAAACGTTAAAAGAAACCACCCCAGTCAAATAAAAATCTTTTGAACAAGCCTGTCTGTAAACAGAATGAATAGGTGAAAAGCAACACGTAAGACAAAAGGGGTTGGGACGGCTAGAAATCGATAAAGTGGCGCCACAATGTCACCCTGTTGCTAGGGTAGTCTTTTCGATTGAGGAAATACACATGACGCAATCCGGGGCCGATAAATTTTCAGTCAATGACCGTGTATTATCATCCTTACATACATGCGTCGTTACCTCGACTAGACAATGAATTAAGTATGCCATTGGTTTAGAAATTCGAAAAATGCATATAAAAAGGTTATTATTAGATAACGAGAAATAAAAATGCTTCTTTGGTAATTCAACTGTAGGGTGTTGTTATCAATAAAGACCACGAAAGGAATTAACGTGTACCCAAATAAAATAAATAGTACCTACATTAACCCCCATAATTTTTATATTTGTATATTTATCATCAGAAAACAAACCCAGTAGGTATTATTTGTTGTTGGTGTTGTAACAAATTAATTATTGTATGTATTTGTTCAAAGTGTTAGAACCAACCATCACATTTGAATGGCAGAAGAGTTAGGTACCATGAATCTACTAATTGTAAGAAGAAATAAGAAGAACGGTACTTTTGACAATAGCCTTTCAGACGACTTCACCTGACCGACTTTAAAGAACGAGTTTTTTTACAGCCAGTATTCTTATTATAGTAAAAGAGACCATAGCAATAATAAAATTACTTCCAAAGTAACATTTGCAGAATGGCATCGCATCAGAAATTTGTTCTGGGAAGTCAAATGTCTCTTTTTGTTGTCACACTTTATTTAATAAATTAATCGATTATACTGAGTGAAACAGAAATAAAACTTGTAAATACTTCTGGGAATTCGCGAACTGTCCAAATTAATGAAAAAAATTAGATAAATTTTCTTTCCTACAATTAAATGAAATCCAGGAATTATTATATGACTTGAGATTATTGTGGTGAAATAACTTTTTGCATTATCAACAGATACGACTCTATGATGTATGTATTAACCTTGGTTTAAAGGCCTATTTTAACTACCAACAAACTGGCAATTATTCTATTTATACAACAATCAAATGAAAACATATTAACCCGAATGAAGATTATCTTCCTCAAAGGATGAATGTTTTAAAACGAACACAAGCCAAACTTTATTTTTATAACATTCCCAAATGCAATTTGGCTAACCAACAACAAGGAAAATAAGATTAAAAAAACCACAAGGAAGTTGCAAAGTTCCCTACGTTTTTATGGAGATAAAAACGCTTTTATGATGACCAACAACTCGTTAAAATTCAAGTCTTAATCGCATATAAAATGCTTCTGTTAAATAAACACAATTTTTTTGAGCTTTTTCTGTGGGAAACATTGTAAGCAATTATTGAGATTTACAAGTTTTGTGGGGCACACTGTAACTCAGTTTTAAAAAAACAAAACTTTTTGAGATTCACAAATTTTTTGGGACACACTGTAACTCAATTTTACTGACACAAACAAAACTTTTTGAGATTCAAAAATTTTATGGGACACACTGTAAGCTGAGTTTACAATTTTCGTAGGTTTCACTGTAGGCTGAGATTTTTTCATTTTTTTTTTAAACTCACTTAGCCTGGATGTATATGTTTTGTGGAACATAGTGTAAGTGTATTGAATTTTTAAAATTTGTGTTTTAGTGTGATACACACACTCCCCCATTATTATTTCACATAATCCTGTCAAACGTCCAAAGCCTTAAAGTCATTATTTCCCGTGTCAGTGAACTGAAAAACGACAAATCGAGCGCCCCGACGCCGACGCTCCCAATTTTCAACCCAAGTAAATGGATGTTACCAAGACAACTATGTCAGCTATTTTTGTGGGGTATCCGATGGATGAACTTCGTCTTTAATAGATATATGTCACCTGTCGGATTTATCCTGTTCTTCTTCGTCAGAACTAAATTAATATTAATTATACCCAGAGGATAAGGATCCTTTATATATACAGTATGTATTACATTAGGTGTAAATGTATGTTATTTTTTTTTATTGGAAAAATGACGTTATTAATAATTCTATAAATAGGCACTATAACAAACAATCAGTGTAATGTGGATCTAAATAAATAATTAATTTATTTTTTAATTGACACTACCTATACTCTTTCTGCACATTCCTTCAAGTATAGTAGTTATGTACGTGTAGTTTTGTTATCTGATGACTCATAACGCCAGTTGATATGCATAATTAAATAGTTCAGATGTTATGTATGTGTGTACCTACTAAGTACAGTGCATTTCGTTCATGTAAGGTCATACCTTTAAATAGAAAATAATGCTTTTATTTACAATTGCATATTAGTAAACACAAAGTGTGATAATCGTTATAACGTTACTGATTTTTCAATTTTATTAAAAACTCCTTATTGGCAAGGGAATTTTACAGGGGCCCAAAAAAATTTAGCACCTAATCTTTTTGTTATCTCTCAATAGTTTTGTTATAGATACGATGCGCTACTGTTATTAATTCGACAGGTGTTTTACAAATAATGAACAAACGAAAGCTACTGTCTCTATGTTCTTACATCTTTTGTTTTAAGTCGCCGCCCACGTTTCTTTCTGGAGTTAAGTAACCGTGAGTAAATTCTGGTGGCAGGTAGTTTAATAAACGTCTATTATCTAATACATGAATAAATGTTTGTTTAATCGTACGAAGTTACTACCGATTGGGTTTCGATGTTGTTGGATGGATTTTAATCGTACATACGAAAATAAATACATTACCTAGTATCTAGTAGGTATAATACACGAAAACGTTATTTGTAGATATTGGGTGGATAAATTTTAGGACGGAAACCAACGGAGCAAGGCATTCCGTGCGTTGGCGCGAAGCCAAGGCAACAAGGTCAAAATAATTCAGTCCAAAATTAGAGAGATCGTTGTGGATTTATCACAATGAGGCCGAAAATTCTCAAACCACTAGAGTACCTACCTACATCCATGGGAAAATTTATGGATAAGCAAAAATTAGATAGGTAGATAGATCGTCATAGTAAAAATAAATACTAAAATTACATATACACCTCGTTTTTTAAAAAATAAATGAGACCCTATGTATGTAGATACAGATATGTAAATTTAATATCTTTAGCACTTCATTACACCTAATTTAGAGTGTCTTGATAATTGCGAGTAAAAGAGAAAAGTTTATTAAAGCGATCGTCAGCGTACCTACCTACTTACTGAGATTAACATCAATTAAAAATTATGGCTCCTAATTGGCTCATTATCCATGCAAAATGGTTACCATATAATCGACCAAACCTGCTATAACTAAGTAATAAACGTTTCTAGCCGATGAAATCCAATTTATTTATGATTACGTACTGTTTGGTGTTTGCAGCGAAAGTGTGTGTGTGTGTGCTTGCGTGGGCACGACCGGCTTCACATCACAATTTATTAGTTTCTGCAGAATTTATTATTATGCGACCCAGTTCGTCTCTGAATAAGAATTTTACAAAAATTATTATTTTACTCTGAAAATGATTTGGACGTGTCCAACAAGTTTATCGACCAATTTTGACTAACCAATCAATGTAATTGTAATTAACAATTGTTCCACGCGGATAATTCGAAACTTTTAATTAATTGTTTCGCAGACACCGTTTCTTTCATAACCAACCGGGCTGTTTTGTGGCAATTTTCGAGTTTTTAATTCGAGGCCATTGTTTTAATATCTATGCACTTTCTATTATTTGCATTTGTTTGTTATATTGGCTAATTAGCGGCTTTGGACTTTCTTATTTCACGCTTTTTTATTTCGTGCATTTATTAGTGAACGCCATTGTGTTTAAAAATTATTTTTTTTACTCACTTTAAAGTTCAATGTTTCTGACAACTAAGAAACTACTTATTATGTAGGTAGGGTCAGGTGGGGTAATTGTAAACAGGCTCTTTGTTATTACAAATGGGATTTATAGAATGTGATGTTGACTTTTGACGGTTGCTTGGATGCTTTAGCGCGCTAAACAGCAGAGGAAGAGTGTCGCAATATTTTATGTTAAACAGTAAAAATATTTCTATATAATATGTAATTTTTGGGGTAATTGTAAACACGGCTTTATAAATATAATTTTCATTGGAATTCACATTTGAAAGCGAATTGTTCACTTTTGCCCCATTAAAAACCTTTATAAAGCCAGTACAAACAAGATGATTGTTCACATTTACCCCACTAAGTTTTCGACTGCGTTAATAAGTGAAGGGGTAATTGTAAACTTAAGTTTCGAATTTTCATATTTAACAACTGAAACTCACTTAAAACCAAACAAGTATAGTCGCCTAAATTTAATCTTTATTGAGCTTCAAAAGTCAAACTTCCAGAATCGTTCACAATTACCCCACTTGACCCTATCTACTTATAGAAAAAAATAAAATCAAACATTTTTATATCTATTCGTGAACGTTCAAACGCTGGTTTTTGTGGGCAGACAAAACCGAAAGGTTATTAGAGAGGACTATTTTTAGTGATGACCGTGTTTATACATATATGTATAGAGAGCCGCCTCTGGTTGTAGTAAACAAAGATTTGTCAGAGCTTTATCTATCTATCCATTTATTTACTCATTGCTTCTCAACGAACCAACTACATAACGAACACCATTCATCGTTAATATAAAATAAAATTACATACAACCATATCTACAGATATAATATTTATTGTCTTTAGGTCATGTCGAAAAACACAAACACATATTACGAAATGCAAGCGTTTCTTTCTTATTACCATATTAAAGAAAAGTTACATTATTAAAATTAAACAAAGAAATCGTGGGAGAATAACATCTTTGTCTTTTTCAAAGAGCACATCTCGTTGATAACAATTCTGTGTTTAATTTAATAGAGAAAGAGATAAGTCAGTTTACATCCGTATTTGGACATTTTAAAAGTTGTAAATTGGTTTTTTACGTAATCATTATTCAAAATCTTGTGCAACGAAGTGCACTGCACGAAGCATCGGTGGTGACTAACGCAGAAACGTACGTTCGATTGTTATAAAGCAGATTGTCGCATCTGATTGGCTAATACGTCGCGGCCATATTGCCGATCGTTTAAAAGTAGGTCAAACTGCACCTGTGCTACTCAGGATCCCATTAAGGAAACCGGAAGTAAAGTATGTCATTAGGCGCCACCTAAATTAATAAAACCTTAGCAAAAGGGTAACTCCGTTATTTGTTAACCGATTTTGATGCGGTTTTCACCAAAATTTAGGCAACTTTACGTTACTTACAGCTATTAGGAAACACAACCTTAATTTGGACACTCGACCTCTCGACCTCCTTCCTAGCATTTACCATTTAGGAGTATTTTGAGTTTGAATTACATATATGTAGTTATCAATTATAATCGTCTATAAGTAGAAGAAATTGTTGTGCAATCGAAAGCAAACTCGTCTGAGTTTGCAATAAGCTCGCTATTAATTTTTTTTGTACCTTTACGCGCCCATTGCATTACACAGTGATCTCTCGGATGTGAACAATGTTAGTTACTTTCACCTTCGAAACTGGAGGCTTTTAAACACTACGTGATATTTAACATTTCAAAATATTGTTATTTAAAAGCCATAATAACAGTAATAAGAAATGGAAATCGTACAAAAACAGAGTTGTTTTGTTAAAAATAAATTACTGGTGCCAAGAAAAGAAAATTTGGGTCTTAAACGTTACACAATATTTAAAGGATTATTAAGTAACTCCTATTAAAGATTTTCCTTTTTACCTAATAACAAAGCACATATTATTTTATAATTATTTATTAATAAATATATTGGCAAACAGCGTATCAAAAACAACAAATAAACTATCATTTTAATAAGCATACTGTCTTATCAGTAAAATTAAGTAAGATAAAGTAGAATTTATACGCTCGTTTCTGATTATTTAGGTACTAAAGTACTGAGCACCACGCCTCAAAAGTAAGCAAAGACAAGACACTATTTTATTTAAATAATGATAATAAAGATAAAATAATTAAACAAATAAAATTGTTAAGTGATTCACCCTTTTTTTAATATATCAAGGTGTTATCTACAACCATATTTATAAAAATTGTTTTAAACGATCGTTTTGGACAACAAGTGTGGGAGTTCTAAAAGTTTTTGGTAATTTTGCATAGATATCATGAAGATTATACACATAAATTGTAGAAAGAGAAGTGGGTTTAGATGACTCATGACCAAGCTTAACCTAATTTATGCAGAAGTTATAACGGTTACGACACTGTACCTATAATTTTGTTGCTAAGTTAAGTGCAAGAGTGTACAGGGCTTGTGTACAAAAAAAGAAAACAAAACGTTAAGAAACAGAAATCAGTCAGACAATAATGCATAAGAAACAAAAGTCAGCCAGACAATAATCTAAAACAAAATTAAGTCAAACAATAATGCAAAACAGTCGCCTCCAAGAAAAAAACACCATCGAACTGTAGTCTTAATTTTTGTTAACTATTCACTTATCATTAGATGAAGAGACCTCGTAACTCCTTATGCATTTTATTAATGTAAATCTAAAATATTGTTCAACGATCGTCAGGAATAATTAATTGTAAGTACCTATAAATCAAACCTACATACATGGACCAAGAACCCCATAGGATGAGAAAACGAGGTATAAAACTTAAGGTATAAAAAAAACCTGTTCTGTTCAACATGATAGTGGGAGTTTGAGTTAGCAACACGTTCTAAAGAGAGAAGTATGGGTACAAAAAGTTTTATAATGTTTGTTTTTGTACATAAGTAATAATAGAGAACTCCTCATTAATAATTCATAAGCTATAGGTTTATTTACATGTACAGTAGGTATACGTATTTTTTTAATTTCTTTAGTTCTGTTTACGGAAATATCCCTCTAAATTAATTATGTATTATGTCAATCAGAACATCAGGCATTATTTTTATAAATTTACCTAGCAATTATTTTGATAAATAAAATATGAAATTGGGCAATGTTTGAGGTAATTTTTAAAATGTCAAACAATAGTTAATACCAGACAAATATTTCACAGTAGGCACATTTATACTGTCATTTAAGATTGTATTATAAATTAACAAACTAAAGTTGTGAGAAATGGGCTAATGATAGAGGTGAGCAACAGATTACGTAATAGGTGTATAAACTTCGAAGTTATGTAACTTTAAAACAAATTATTTTAATTTTGTTTATGTACAAAGGTAGGTAGGTACTGCTATCAAAGTGCTTACAATAGACACATACATACCTATCTTTAATAATTTTGCAAATAAAATTTGTTCTTAATTAAATTTGTGATCTTTAAAAAAAAATATAATTTGACGTTACTAATATTAAAGCTCAAATGTAATGCCTATTGGATTTTTATTATTTTTATTAATCATAAATCAAATTGACATTATTATTACTGCAGCAGTCTGCTAAAAAAACACCTGCTGAGTCCCAAACATATTATGTAATCCATTGCCATTATCAGCGTAGGATATTCATTATTTAT
Organism: Agrilus mali; assembly: GCA_029378335.1. Classification (NCBI taxonomy): domain Eukaryota; kingdom Metazoa; phylum Arthropoda; class Insecta; order Coleoptera; family Buprestidae; genus Agrilus; species Agrilus mali. The sequence goes on along the minus strand of CM055663.1, from coordinate 2,175,714 downwards.
CAGGCCAATGACCTTAAGGAATAAACTGTGGTTCATTGTATTTAGACAATAATTCTAATTAATAAACGCTAATTATAAAACAATAAATTTCTATTAAAAATGACCAAACCAAGAACATATTCCTGTAGATGTAGATGCAAGCAACTAGAATAAGGGTTTTGTTTAAAACTACAGTAACCAAAATAATTAAGTATGTAGATTTATTATTTAATTGATTAATACTTATGTTACGCCACTGTCAATCTGTCACAGGATTATTAATACCTATGTATAATGAAGGTACATTTTTTTTGTTGGAAATCTTTTTAAGATTTGGCTTTTGAGAAACAATTATACCTATTATAAGTAAAGTCCTTATCGTAGGATCTTATCACGTGAAAAACACTATAGGTTCTAACATATATCTGTACAATGTTCTGATTAATTAAATCGTTTTGAAGCACCAGCAGTTTTAATTTGCTACTTCCCTTGGTGCATCTGCAATTTTTTACGTAACAAGATGATTAACAAACCGTTTAATTGTCTGAGAACTGTGTCTGAATTACTTCTGGTAAGTATAATAACAGTACAGAAGATGGGAAAATAGGTCAGGATTTTAAATGAATAAAAACAAAGAGGCACTGATGACACACCCCTTGGGTTAAAGGATACGGTATGACAGAAAGTGGGGGAATATTTCGAGTTGGAAACTAGAAATAAAAGAAAAAATGAAATATACCTTAATTTATAATGGTTTTCTTTACTGTCGGCTAATATGAATCACTAATTCACCACCGTCACTGAACTATGGGCACCGTTAAACAGGTCTTTTAAAAAACTAGAAGCATACGCCCCATTGATTTTTGACCGAACGAAAATATTATTATGAGTAGTTTGTTATCACAAAAGCACCTGATCTTCACCGTAAACCGCACAGAAGTCTCAAAAACAATTCGTTAACGGTTATCTCAAGTTCGTTCATTCAAATTCAAGACGCGTTACACATTCAACCATCACTTTCCTCCTGGTTTTCCTCTACTCTTCGATGCCCTAAGTCCGACATTGGCGGCTGCGTGCGCATTCGTTTACACCGCGAGTTTTATACGAAATTGAACCTTAAGAAAAACGCCATTAAACACTTTTTTCAATTGCGGATAATGTGGAACACTAGCGCTTCTGTGCCGAAAAAAAGAACAACGAAATCGACGTTTTTGTGTTTCACTGTCAAACGTCAAAAAAGTGCACTTTTTAATGGACGACATAAACGTTGCATTAAAAGTACGTTTTTTTTAAATATTTTTCCTAATTAAACTCGGAAATTAATATACGCTAATTGTACTTTAAGGTTTACGTGAATGGGTCGAATTAGTAGAAGTAGATCCAGATCTCCCCGAAGACGAGACAGAGAACGGGAACGTGACAGAGATAGAGAACGACATCATAGAAGGAAAAGATCCAGAGACAGGTCAAGGGATATATCTAAGGACAGAGAAAGGGACAGGAAGAGGCATTCAAGGGATAGAGATGGACGCAAGAGGTTTTCCCGTTCAAGATCCCCTTCTTACAGTCGTGAGAAAGAGAAGAAGTCCAAGGTAGCAGAAGAGAGACCTGCCATTACCCCAGCTGATTTGGAGGGCAAAACCCCCGATGAACAGGAAATGATGAGAATGATGGGCTTTTGTAACTTTGATACTACTAAAGGGAAAAAAGTTGATGGCAACGACGTGGGGGCTGTGCATGTTATACTTAAACGAAAATACAGACAATACATGAACAGGAAGGGAGGATTTAACAGGCCCTTGGACTTTGTGGCCTAACTGGAACTTCTTTTTTAGTGTTTTATAAAAGTGGACAAGTGATTTTGAATGCTTCACTGTAGGGTTAATAACAAAAGGCTGACTGAAACCATCCTCATGCTAACAATTTCAATTAGGACTTCTTCATAGCTCAAAAACTCTAACAATGTAGTATTTGAACTATCAGCATTAAGAGACACAGACACTGTTAATTACTTAATCAAAAACTTAATTTAACACCTACACATTTATACATATAAATAAGAATTATTTTTATTTCATTTAAAGTTTTCAGGATAGTAAGAATTATCTAAACAATTTATATTATAGGTCCAAGTCTTATTTTAACAAAATTGCTATTCCTTTTTTATTACCTAATAATGTTTCTGTTGTAAACTTTGTATGATTAATTTCTATCCTATTCTGTTCATTTTATCTGTTAATAGAATAATTGTTGAGGCATTTTTTGGAAAGCAACATGTTTTAATGTTCCCTTCAAATGCCAATGTTTGTGTAATTGCAACACTTTGTTAAGATAATTTAACTTCTTAAAACTGAAATGTATTTACCTGTTTATAATAAAAATGATTGCCACTTTTAATTCCTTTTACACTTTTTTAATCACTGCCTGACTTTAAAAGAGATTGAGATTTAGTGCTTTTAAAAAGATACTTGTTTTGGTTTAAATTAACAGAATCAACCCAATTTATTATGGAAAGGTCATTAAAAGAAACCTAAGAAAATTATTAAAAAGATAAATTTTATTAAAATAGTACAAACAAATAATAAACATTAGTTATTTTTTGGCCTTTTTGATGGAGGCGATTCTTCGTTACTTGACCCATTATTTAAATTGCTAGAGTCAACGTTTTCATCAATTTCCATGTTAGAGGAATTTGTATTTTCGTCTTCAGTGATAGAGGTACTCGTATCGGCCTCAACCTACAACAAGAAAACAGGAATAAATTTCAAATAAGTCCACAAAATCCCTAATCATTATAATACCTCCATAAGGGCTTCCTTAAGTCCTTTAATCCTAAAATCTCTCGCAGATCCAGTCCCTACGAACCTCGCCAAATCCACTTTAGTCTTGTTAGACAACTGTATAACAGATTTTCCGTACTGTTCCATTTCATAGATCAATTTGGGAATCAGTTTAGTTTCTTTCAGGACCTTATTTTTGAGTAGATTTGAATCCACGCTCTTTTTCTTTGCCTGAGTGCCTTCTCCTTCCTTCTGATTGTCTTCTACGTACATTATGAACTCGTAAACTGAGTTGAAAAAAATTTTTCCTGACAGTCGCACAACTCTTTCAAATCTGTAAAAAATATGGGTAGTTAAAGTTCTTTTCTATGACTTATTTTGGTTACCTTGCGCTTTCAAAAGCCACATTCACCTTAGATGACCTCACAACGAAGTATTTAGTGAGAGAGTTCAGAATGTTAAAGAGACGAGTAACAACTTTAAGAATTCCTTCTGATAAAGGCCCTAGGGGCACACAAATGGTACATAACAAGTCCATAGTGGTTATCAGGGTACACAACTGACAACACACTCCTCTTTCTTTGCTTTTTAAGTATTCTCTCCCTAAAATAAATAAATTATTAATTAGGTAACAGAAAGACTTATTTGATTAAAAGTAACTTCGTTCTGTGCTCTCTTCTCCTGGATATGTTATCATGGCATATTCAGCTCCCAAACGAACTACAATCCAGTCTACGTCGTCCAACATGGTTTTAAGGGAAGTACACAAACATTGAACTGCGGTGGGCGCAGTAGCTTCAGTGATAACACTCCAACCAAGCACTTCATCAACTTGTTCTGTCTGGAAATATTAAATATCATTTATAATAATTAGCAATAGTAAAGTTGAAATTGTTAACATAATACCTGATTTATTAGTCCCACTATTTCTGCTAAACGTTTCGTGAATGTTTCGAAAATATTTAAACTGCTCTTATGTTTTAAATGCACATCAAAATATAATGTGAACAAATTGTGGGCAATTTGCTTGTTAGCCTTTTTTTCATTACAGTATTTTTTAAACCAGTCTAAAACCTGAAATAAAAATAAAATAAGAACCAATATAAATAAATAAAATGAACAGTTCTGTTTTAAGTATTATATGACCTGTGTTGAAACTTTACGGGTTTCTTCAGACAGTTGTGAGACAAATAACGATAACGACGATAAAATAACCGAATTCCTCTTTTTTAATTCTGCATCTTGCTGGTCATTATCGTCTTCGTCTTCTAACAGTCTTTGGTAGGTCTCAATAAATGGAGACAACAGTGATGATAACTGTTCGTTCTCAGGCCCATTATTACCTTCACATATAATAAATAAATAAATAATGTTACAATAATTTAACTTTATTACACGAATACTTACCAACTTTACTTAAAAATAATTTTAATTTATTTCCATAAGTGTTAGTAATGATAGCAAATATGGTTTGAAAACATTCAGAAGCCAGTACGGCTGTGGTGCAGTCAAAATCTGTAAAAGCGTCTAAACGTGAGATGCACCGTTCGTATAAAACTTTTGCTATATCAGTGATATCTTCGAAACACTTTTGCTTGCGCTGTTCTTCGATTTTTGAGTTTTTCAAACTATGTAGAGCTTGATGAGTGTTTTGCATTACGAAACGGTGGAAATCAGGCTTTGGTTTTAATACATTTGCTTGGGCCGGAGAAGCCCAATCGACCTCAGTCCTGAAATAATAAATTATGTAATCAAAATAACATTTTAATTTATTTTGGTTTTTAATACCTACCTGTGCAAAAGTTCGAGTAATTTCTTTAATGTTTCGAAATTGAAGATGGTCTCAGGCATTTTAAAAGCCTTAGGTTTTTGTAACGTATTCTTTTTAGGTACCTGTGTTAGATCTCCTTTTTTCCTTTTGTCTCCCTTCTTGGGTTTAGACAAATTCTATAAAAAGTTGTTTAAAGTTTTTCCTTATCAAATATTATTAAATTATTATATAAAGACCTTTGAGAAGTCCACCAGTCTTTTGTAGGCCTCAAAAAGGCTTTTGATTTGTTGTCCAGCATTCTCGTTACTTATATTCCAAATGTTTATTTTAAAACCTATCAAAGCTTCATAAACTAACATTGCTTCTTTCAAAATGACCATTTTTTCTTGAGATTCTGGCAACACATCTAACAGATCAGTGCCATCATCCTGCAAGTATTAAAGTTAATTCACAATGTCTATAAATATATTTAAAATTTACCAACTGAAAATGTATAAGCTCACAATTGGTCATACGATCGCACAAAGAGTCGAGTTTAGACTTAAAACGTAAAGCACTAGGTTCACAACAACCGTCGTCGCTTTCCATAATTTTTACAACAACCAAACAGGATACTTGTATTAATTCAGAAAGTGGTTCCTGAAAAATAAAAAAATGAAAACAAGCACACCGAAATTTGTATTATTTTACCTGCAAGACAACGTTGGCATCTTTAACTAAAGTTATTTTTGAAAATTCAAGTGGTGGTAAAGTTTCCTCATCAGCTACGTAGAAATTGTTAAAGTGGGATGAAATTATGTCCAGACTAGGCACAATTAACTCCATATTCATACAAACAGCGTCATAAAGGCCTAAAAATCAAATTTTAAATGTCCTCGATTTGATTAATAAATCATTACAGTTAGACACACCCTTGTACAACTGTGCCCTAACTTCGGCCTGTTGCATAAGGCAACGTCTTAAGACCCCCAATAATTCTAAAGATAAAGCTTCGTTACTTATAATACTTGGTTTAGCCTGGCCTGTGTACGATAAGGACACTTGGGTCATTAAAGACTGTCCCGAAGAAAAAGAGCTCGAACTGGACTGACTTAAGGCCGCTAAGTTCGATATTTTCAAAGTTTTTAAAAGTTTTAAGAATCCAGAGACAGCAACTCTTCTTGTGTCTGCTTTCCTAACATAAAAAGAAATACATAGTTGGTAGTTAAAATATTTTTTAAGGGTTTCTAGTATTACCTGGAATATAAAGCTTTTTTGAGCACCAAAATTAAATGATCACGCATTGTAGGTGACAATTTCATAAGTGGCAATAAAGCGTCCAAAAGAGAAATTTGCTGTGGGATACGAAACTTGTACTAAACGTTCCATGAGCTCCACAATACAACTTTGATTTTCTAACATTGTTAACGACATTTTACTGCTTAACGTTTGTACACAATCTACAAATTAATACAAACATCCATATAATAAATTAAATATTTTTTGTTTCCCTTTGGGTACCTATATATTGAGTAACACTGTTTCCAACAACTATGTGATTGCTTAATCTTTGGATAACACATGAGGCAATGTTGCGTTTCTTTTTCAATATTTTAATTAGAATATTAGTGCCCAAATGCCACTGCCTTTCGGCGATTAGGTCTCTGCCCAACGGGGCACCAAAACTTAGCAAGGCATAAGCAAGATTTACGAGTCCTTCAATCACCAACTCTCTTTCTGATAAACTACAAAAAAATTAAGAACTTTAAAAGCTGTTTAATAATTGTAAATTAATTAAGCAACCATCTACCTAATATCTATAACTTGTGACAAAATGACTTCGATTTTGCAAACATTAGGTACCATTTCCCTGATCCAACAGGAATTAGCCTTTCGCATTTCTTCCTGAAAATGTTTCGTTATACAGGAGCGTACAATTTCGCTCACAGGGTCCTGGAACGTGGACACGCAAGATATGGTCATCAAGACAGAAATTTGAAAGGGATGAAGGACGAATTCTGGAGATTTAATCATTTTTTTGAGGGAGGAGATATAGTCAGAAATACTTCTGTATCCATAAGTGGCACACTGATAAATATGGTACAAAATTGTACTTTCTACATCAATTGCTTCCTGGTCTGCTGCATCACCTGAAAAGGAGATTTTACAATTAACAAGAAACGAATAATATACCTAATTTTATAAAAGTACCAATCATGTCCATACTACTCTTTTCAGAGCTATTATCAACGTTGGAAATAACTTTTGAATAAACTCGTGAGCTAAAATAATTCTGTAGTCTCAAAAAAATCGATCTGCCATTCTGATTGCGACAAAGTTTAAGCAACTGGTATACAAAAGAGGGTAATTCTTGACATGTAAGCTTTTCCATGAATTGACCAAGTTTATTGACGACCTGGTTATGCTCCTCTTTTGTGAGGGGCAAATTACTACAAAATAAATAAATTAGATGTGTGAACTTTTTGATATCACAAAGTAAAAGTAAGTAAGTCTCACATAAACATTGATGTTAAACTTGTTATGATTTCTGGAGACCACTGGATCATACAGAGGGAAGTAATCAATTGGGTTTTATATTCTGAACCAGTAATTTCTGAATTATTATATTCAACACAGTTTCTTTGTGGTAAAACATTTAAAACTTCAGGAAGTAAGTCTTTCCAACTGTAATAAGTAAACAAGTAAATACATATATGATTGCAACGTACCTAGACCTAGAGATGGTTTCAAAATTACCTTAAATCTGTAATAGTCCCTTTTTGAATACATTCTATGCAAAACTGGCATAATTTTACGAGATCTTCTGATTTAAATTTTGGTAATTCTGTACAGACACGAGTCACCAGTTGAGTACTTAAAGAAGTGGATGAATAGTTTTGCTCCAACTCTTTCAATGCTAATAACACTATTTCGATACGTTTCCTATGGGATTCTGACGAGTTTGTGAAAGACTGTAGCAAATAATCCCAAAATGTTGGAAAATTTGAGCTGTATAACCGGCTTTTAATAGTCTCTTTAAGCTAGGGTTAAAATAATTTAAAGTGGTTTATTCATTTTATTCCTAGCTGATTAGAGACTTACCACATCTTCATCAAGTTCATCAACGTAAATTTGAAGATCTTTAAAGTGCTTTTTCTGTGCTAATTCACAAATTTCTTTTTCTACTAACGACATTATTTTCACAAACGTATTTATACCACTTAATAATAGTTTTAACTGATAACAAATAGTTCTTTAAAGTTGTCACTACATTAAATTAAGTCTAGAAACTAATTACAATATTAAAGTCAATATTTTTAACACTTTTTATAATCTAAATTCAAATTTTTGAAACAACATAACCTCTAAAACTGACGGTTAAAAATAGTGGCTAAGTAACAGTTAATGTGTGCAGTTGGATGTGGCAAAATAAACTATGAACAGGAAAACTGGTTAAAAATTGAGCACCAATACAAGTAAAAATACAATAAATACTAAGTAGTAGTTTTATTTAACACACATAATTGTATTATACGTGTTAAATTAAAACTATTCAGACAACATTTAAAATGGAAAAATATGAATACAAGTTTATTTAAAATTGCGCGTTTTCTATATTAATTATTTTTATCTTCCATTAACAAATGGCGTAAAAATGCAGCTTCTTCTCTTAAAGCAATCACTTGAGTCCTGAGTAAAGCATTTTCGTTTTCTAGTATCGAAGCTTTGAAAGCTATCTAAAATAAAAACATTTATTAATTATTTTTTTTTTTTAATGCTTCATTATTTTAAGTAAATAAATTACTTGATCTTCCCGAAGTTTTCTCGCATCTCTGGACTTTTTCGCAGCTTTGTTATTCCTTTTTCTTTTTTCGTAATACAGAGCGTCTTTTTTTTCTTCGGGAACAGGCTTTTTTTCGCTGCGATGTTTTTTTAAACGAGCACTCATATCTCCGAAAGTATCTAGAAAACAAAATCACAAAGGACGGTTTTTTTTCTTTTTTGTTCTTTTTTTTGTTTTTACCAGGTGTATGATGATCAAAAATTGGAAAGGGCCTCAAACGGCGTTGAAAGTTGTTGACGTAACTTTTTTGAAAACTATTATAAAACTGAGCTTTGTAAAAATCAGGGCACACCTTCAAATTATGAGACTGGGGAGGGTAAATATCGAAGGGATGAATTTTATTGTTCAAATCTGAAAATAAACACGAAACAAGAACTTAGTTAAATGGGGTACCAAAATAGGTTTTGAATAAAATCTTACCTTTTGCTGCTTCATCTGTTACGTAATACTTTTTAAAAATTCCACTTGAGAAAATAAGAGGAGCGTCATCGCAAAAATGATTGTTATGGAAACTTTGCATGGGTTCCATTCATTTATAGGTAGTATGGAAATTAAAAAGTTTTTAAAACAAATGCGTATGGTAACCGTTCTTTACTTTGAATCTCTAAAACCCCTAATGATGTTTGTGTATTTAAACACTTGATTTTATAACTTTATTACTTAGTGGTTGCTATGAAAGCTCATACAACGTTGCCAAGCTCGAAAACTCGAAGTATTTTGTGTTTGGCTTTTAATATATACTACAATATACATAAATAATAAAAATTGCGCTCCTAAGAAACATATGTATTAATAAATAGGTACTAAACTATAATAACAAAATATTTATTGTTTGCCTTTGTTTTTACAAAAGGAGGAAAAGCATGTAAAAGTTCTTTGTGGGGGTTGTTCAATTTAATACAAAAATTTACATTTGGCAACGCATTTTTCAAAGCCTTAATTTCAAAAAGAACTGGGATTGGCTGGTATACGCCTACACAGGCACAGAATTAAACCCATTGGATATGGTCTAATGTTAAAAAAAATGTTTGGTAAGTCTTGCTTGTTTCCCACACAACTCCACCCCATGATGGGGGATGATAACACTTACAGGAGCATTATTTAATTATTCATACAGGTCAACTTGAATGTAATCAGAACGTACATAGGTATTGTGACTGATTATGGTATTGTTGAAACTTACGGCAGTTAATTACTTATACGGGGTTTCTCCAAATAACAACCCAGCACAAAGCTTCAACTTTTTCTTTCATTTGTTAAGACGTTGTTGTTCATTGTTCAACTGTTTATTGCATTTGTTAAAACTTTTATTATTTGTCATTTCAATTTTTCAATTGTTTATCTTTTTTTGTTTAAAAAACGAAAACAATTGATATTCTCGATTATGTTTATTTTAAAAGTTTGCTAATAAAATAGAGATTTTTGCCATTAAAAATTTTTTCTGGCTGGTAAAGAATAAGTCAGGTGAGGTATGTTTGTGTAATAAAAAGAATAATAGCTTATTTTACGGGAACAACAACACATTATCATCATATCCCATGCAAACATGAAGTTGTACGTCGTGGGAATATATCGAGCCGAAGCATGTGTCCCGTTACACCCTCACACGTAAACTTTGAGTTAACTTACGTATGGTTAAACATTTAAAATTCAAGGGGCGCAAAGATCAAACGATTCCATGACACCCCCGTGACAAAATAACAAAAGAATGTGCACACAATCGCGAACGTCTCTATCAAATTTCGTTATATCAGAAGTCGATGGTAGTTATTCAATCATTAATTAAGCTGGCCCAAATAAGTCATTAAAGATGGTTTTGTAGACCTGACACGTTCGTAATAAAAATTATAATTTATTACTATATACATTTGGGTAATGTATTAAATAATAATAATTATGAAAAAAATAAACATAATTTAACTACCTAATAACATAAACAATCAGACTAATGGGTTGTAATTACATACAATAGGTACTACCTAACAGTCAAAAGATTACATTTTCCTGTAATGGTGTTTTATCATGTCGGCAGCCTTTTCGGCCACCATGTAAACCGCAGGCATCAAATGTCCAGAAATCGAAGATGGTATAACACTGGCGTCCACAATCCTCAAATTTTCTGTACCATGAACAAGTAATTTGTCATTTACAACTGACGTTTCGTGATTTTGGCCCATCTTGCACGTGGCAACGGGGTGGTAAATGGTCGTACCGTAGTGTTGGATAATACACTTCCAGTAATTGAAACTTCTAAACTCGTAATCTTTACAATAAGTACTCTCTGGGACGACTGTAGCGTTATATTTTTGCAATGGACCGGACTGATAGACGTCCACAAGGAAATCTAACGTTTCGACAAGAGCGTTCATGTCTTCTTCTTCGGTTAGATAATTGGGATCGATCAAGGGGAATTCCAAAGGATCTGCTGATTGCAGGGTCACCTGAAAATAATAGATATAATAATAAATAAAAAAATATTAATAAAAAGAGATTAGTTTTTACCTGTCCAACTGATTTGGCATGAAGAAGAATACCTCCGGCTTGGGCAACAGCATATTTACCCCCTGTGATCTTCACTTCCCCGTTTTCAACAGCATAAATCGCTGACGTAGGGATCACGTTGATTTCAGTCACTGGATATCTCTTGTGTTCAATAAATCCGATAGCTTCAATGTTCCCAACGTTAATGGTCAGCCTTCCGTAGCCCTGGAGGTATTGGACAACATCGCTCCTTATGGTCCTCTTCTCTTCTGTATAATTGGTGGTCACGTTCATCGCCCTTTGAACGTAAAACTGATCCAACATGTTCTTTCCAACGGGGAGGTTCTTGAGAACAGGAATACTAAATTTGTCTAGTTGCTCTTTAGGCCCGAGACCGGAAAGCATCATGATCTGCGGCGTTTGGATGGAACCTGCGGCCATGATGACCTCTTTGGTTGCTGTGACGATGTATTTTCTATTGTTGTGGATGAACTCGACCCCGTTTGTTCTCTTACCACGTTGGTCCATCAAAATGTGCGTTACGTAACATTCCGTTTTCACCTGTAAAATTTTTAATTAACTTTTAGCTGTGTTATTATTAATATAGTTATTTACAGACCTTCAGATTTTTCCTGTCTTCATTGGGGAACACGTAGGCTGCTGCCGTCGTGAGCCTTCTTCCGTGCTTCTGGGTGAATTGATTGTAGTTGATGCCGAAAAGGTTTTTGGCGTTGTAGTCCGTGATGGGGTAGCCGAACAGGCCCATGGCTTCCATAAAGGTTTTGGTGATATTTGATGGGGTTTTGTAGTTTTCAAGAGTGACTGGTCCCGAAAATCCGTGGTATTCCGCGTCAATACCAACAAGAGAAGATGCGTTTTCGTATTTTTTAAAGTAAGGAAGGACGTCGTCAAATGACCACCCTTTATTGCCCATGGCAGCCCATTTGTCGTAGTCCCGCCAGTTTCCACGGATATTTGCTAGGCCATTTATACCGGTCGAACCACCGTAGATTTTACCACGAGGATAGTCGCATCGGAAACCTGGTTGATCTAATAAAAAAAAATATATATATAGATATATAAAGTAAAATGTTGTGTTATATTAATAAATTACTTTTGCAAACAACTTTTTGGGGAACCGTTCTAAACCCCCAGTTGTACTCTGAATTCTTCAGGAGTCCATCCATGGCAGGGATATCAACATAATCGTTTTCCCTTTTTCCAGCTTCTAGCAACAGGACGGAAATGTCTGACCTTTCTGTCAGCCTACCAGCAACCACACTGCCCGCCAGTCCTCCACCAACAACCACAAAATCGTAACTCCCGATAGCTGCAACATTAATTAATTAATGACGATTGTAATTACTTAAAAAGTGAGCTCCTACCAACGGGTGCTTCATCGGTATTTCTGACGCTGAATTCGGAACAAAATTCGGGCCTAACATATCTGGTCGTTTGCAGGGTGTTTTGGATGATGAGATTCTCGTAATAGTCCACTTCATCCCCCTGAGGATAAACGGGGTGTGCGAGGACTATCGCGACGACAACCACTTCAAAAATCGTTTTCATCGTCCAGTACAATTTTAACGATTTTTTCTAATAAATTACCATTAAACTAATAACGGATCGTGTGACGAAACGTCACACTTTTATAGACGAAAGTTGATGGAACTTACTAATTAGGATACCATTATTATATGCTTAAATACCGTGCCACTGCGTCAATTATTACCTTGTAATTCTTATCATTACACCATTTCTTTTTTTGTTATTATTATAAATACTTCAAGATACCATTGAAGGTTTAGATTTTAGCACTTAAGAAAGCTATAATTAACGAAATATTTATTAGGTACGTAAATGGTAGGTACCTATACGCAGGAAGATATTGGTACGTAGGTAGGTACCCAAAAATGTCCCCATCTAAATAAATATCTATATCACATTTCGTCTCGTTTTATTTATTATTGTAAGATAATTTTATTGGATGTAAAAGTACAAAAGTACAAAAGTTGAAACATTCTTTACGAAATAAGAAATAATTTTCAAATTTGGCTTGGCTGGCTCCTCACAATCAAAAAACGGTGTCAATTTCGATAAACCATGTCAAGTTCGTGTTGACCTAAAATATTACACCAATTGTAAATTGGCGGCTACTTTGAAGTGGGCGACTTTATTAATTAATGAATAAAATAATATCGGAAGTACAGGTAGGTACATAGATAATATATACGGTGAACGAAACACGTAGTCCACAGGTACCTGATTTATTTTGATAACAATATTTGCAAGAGAAAAATTAAAATAATAAACGAGAACTGCATTCATATCTGATATATCATATAGTCAAATATAAGATGAAAATCTAATTAATTATGTGTACATAAAGGTCAATAGATAATTAATTTAAATGATACCATCTCGTATTATGTTTTTTTAATAAAATATTAATAAAAAACTAAACAGTAGATATTAGAGTAAGGGATTAAAAGTATCCCCTTCGAAATAATTTATTACGCGATATATCACCCTTTTGGTTAAGTTAAGCAAAGGGTAAGTGATCAACGGTTAATGACGTTACATTGTTTTTTTCTTATTAATGTATGTATGTACATGCACACCACGTGTAGGTATATTAACCAGACAAATATATAGATAGACAAGGGTGCTTAAACATCTGCAGGATTCTCATCATTTGCAGGCATGCCATAAGCATGAAATAATGTTTCAAATAACGTTGTAATTATTTATAGCCACCACCACCACCACAATTTTGTGTACCTACTAGGTACGTATGTTGTGTGGCAACCGACGCCCTGAACGACGTTACCCCAAATTTGATAGATATCATCAGGTTCACCACATACTTTACAATTTTTCAAAAAAATTAATATGGTTTATAACAGTTTAAACAAATTATTACCTAGGTACGTATTAATTTTAACTTCAATAATAGCCTGAGGGGAAATAGTTGGAATAATCTGAAAGGGTTCTAAAAATGATTTTATTTTCAATTTGTTGATAAGTTTAGTCAGCATTTATACAGGAAAAAACCTACAGGGCCGGGCTTATGATACAAAAGGGTATTTGTAGCCTGTGTCCAGAGCCTCCACCAAAAATGAACCCCAACAAAATTATGTTTAAATTAATTTGTTTTTATAACCGCGACAAATTAGTAATGTTTATTAATCTACCCTATGCAAGATAAAATGCACAGAAATGTCAGAACCCTTATTTCACATTTTTAAATGATAGGGTAGGACGTTCGTACCAATGAGTGTTAAATCCAGCCCTGGATGGCAAGAAATACGTATATAGTTGCATACTTTAAAACTGCATTTTTACAAAAATGTAGAAGGCAATTACAATTCTATTTGTTTATCCAATTTAAAAAGTTAATTTACAAACCTGTAAACTATTTGAGGAAGAATATTTAAAGTACCCAACGCAAATATTCCTACCACGTACACCTGCAGAGGATGTAAATTTTAGTATAAGGAGGAAGGTAGAATACCTCGGGTGTGAGGGAAGATGGTCGATGGAAGAATGTGTGAAATTATTGAATAAGAAATGAGGTGGGCTGAGCGTATTAAGGGAAATATTGGGAAGAAGGGAGCGGCGAAAATAAAGTGTCAGATTTTGAATATTTTGAGGGAAAACTTATTGGAGATTTTGAATAAGTATATCGGGAAGGGATTTTCATTGGGGCAGGTTTAAAGTAAGGTGGGAATGATCTTATGTGTTAGTTTTTATGGATACACTTTGTTTTTAGGGTTCCGCACCTCAAAAGGAAAAAGCGGAACCCTTATAGGATCACTTCGATGTCCGTCCGTCCGTCCGTCTGTCAAGACCCTTTTTCTCAGGAACGCGTTGAGGTATCAAGCTAAAATTTATATCAAATACTCAGGTCTATTGTCCCTTGGAGCTGTGAAAAAATCAAACTTCTAAGCCAACGCAATCAAAAGGTACAGCCGTTTATGCTGCAAATTTCCGCAAATTTTCGAATCAAAACCTACAAAGTACTTCCCGTGAACTCAGAATCTTGAAATTTGGTACGAAGCAACGTCTTATAGCACAGATAAAGGAAAAATTGCGAAAACCGTAAATTTTTAGTTACATCATATAATAAAAATATTTTTAATAATTTTAAAGTTACTACCCCATTCTTCATGAACGCGTAGAGGTATTAAATTGAAATTCATATCAAATACTCAGGTCTATAATACCTTTAAGCTGTAACAAAATCAAACTTCTATGTCAACGCAATCAAAAGAAACAGCAATTTAAGCCGCATATTTTCAAACTCGCAACTACTCGCAAGGGAATCAAAATCTAAAGGGTACTTCCAGTCGATTTAGAATCTTGAAATTTGGCATGAAGCAATGTTTTATAGCACATATAAAGAAAAATTGCGAAAACCTTAAATTTTTAGTTACATCACATATATACAGGTTTGTACGGAACCCTCGGTTGGCACTTGGCCGGTATTTTTTTTCTTTGGGCCCCTAGAATCGTCCCATGCATCAGAATAAATGGTGAATTGTGTTGGCTTTTTTTGATAATAAAACATAGGTATTCATTTATATATTGTAAGAGTTTTTTTTTTAATTATAGTTGAAACAAAAAGTTATACCTATAGTTATTTTATTTGCCTAGGTATATATTTCTATTTATTATTACAAAATATTTTTTCTGTACTATATTTACAATAATCAACAACCTAATTTATATAGGCAAATAGTATGTACATGAGATCTTATCGTTACTTATTTGATTAGGACTAATCATAACTTATCACAATTTTTGATAGCTTCGTCAGGAGATTGGTATTCAATGGTCGATATCCCTGAAGATTCCCTTTTCTTCGCCTTCTTATTTAAAAATACATGAATTGTACAATGGGCTACTCCACACAAGAAAGCGAGGGCGCTAAATATCTTCAAAGCTGTTTTACCACCGACCAATTGGTACAGGATTCCAACAGTAACACACCCAATGGCATATCCTAAAAAACAAACATTAAAATTATGCCCAAAGCAAAGCAAAAGTGATTGATTATGTAGGTACCAAAACCATCGTCTAATCCTGCTGCAATTCCCTGCATTGTAGCAGTCATACCAGGGGGTGAAATTGCATTGGCATATGCCACAATTGTGGTGTACGTTAAGGCATACGTGGGTCCCTGCATCACAAATTCTACAGGCAAGATCCA
This sequence comes from Agrilus mali, assembly GCA_029378335.1. Lineage (NCBI taxonomy): Eukaryota > Metazoa > Arthropoda > Insecta > Coleoptera > Buprestidae > Agrilus > Agrilus mali. Next base: position 2,159,668 of record CM055663.1, on the reverse strand, counting down.
CCATGGATTGGGCGCCAACGAAATCAATAATAATCGAAGGGAGTAATTTATAAAGCAGATGCTGAAACAGTTCGCGTAGCCTATTTTTGACAATATTTTTCCTGCATTAAGAAAAAAAAAATACAATAGCAAATATTACGTACCTACTCACACAGATAATAATTACCGGATATTGTAAAAAACAAAATTTCGCCCCCTAAAGTTTCGGCCGCTACGATAAGGCCCTCAAGTAACTTAACGTTTCCTGTTTGGGTTTGGACGGCCAAATCTTCGAGAAACCAAAATAAGAAATATATTATGAAACTGTCGATAATTCCGGCAAAAATTGCAAATACGAGGAACACCACGACGTCCTTGTCCCTCAGGAGTCTACACAAGTCTTTGAAAATGTTTTTGGGGGGAGATATCACTGGCAACTAAAAGAAAATACATAGCTAATTAAATTATTATTTTCCCGAAGGAATTTATTTAGGTATGTTTTTTACCTTTAATTTAGAACAAGCATACAAATCAATAAGTGTGAAGTTTATCATAATAACAAACGCTGGAGTGTAAGATTTAATTTGTCCCATGGACCACCAGTCTACCAGGTACCCCCCCAAAAGGGCCGTTAATCCAAAACCGATGGCACCCCAGACCCTCTGTTTACCATAGTCGTATTTATCCCCTTTAAAAAATATTAGATACAATAAATAATTATACTGTGTACATAATTATTTGTTTATTAATTAATTTACCAATTACGTCAAAGCAAACGGCGTCACTAATGGAATTGGCAACGTTATAGCAAATATTGCCGAGGGACATTAGTAAAATGAACCCCCAAAAAGTTGTCGAATTATAGAAGCAGAGGTCATCATCGGTGTCCTTGTTCTGATAGCACTGCAACTTGCAGTCTCTTGAACAATCTACGTCGATAAATGTTTCTTTGCATATTGTATAATTATTGTAATCGTTTTGTTCGCCTTTCCGGTATGCTAATCCTTTAAAGGAACTTCTGTTGCCAGGACATGTCAAAACACACGTCACATTTATGCTGGAACTTTCGCACGAAAAGTTATTCTACAAATACATTCGAAATATAAATAAATAAGTTTATTATTGTTGGTCAACCCTTACTGTGTCGTTGCAGGTTTTTAAATAATCCCTGCAAGTTATATTTTCGACACTAAAGTCTAAAGGGCCTAATTTATGGGGTAGAATGTATAAAAAAGCGAAAGATGTGCTCATGGCTACTATTAAGGCCATAAAAATTGTTTTTCGTTGGTTTCTGAAGACGTCCACGATTATTCCAAAGACTGGTTTGGCTAGGAGGAATATTATGGGCAAAATCCCTGACACAGTCCCCATCACGACTGAAGATATTCCCAGCTCTTTGCCATATACTGGTAACTGGGGGAGAATTGGGCCCATTGCTTTAAACAAGTACCTAGACGTATCTAATACTATATAAAAAGTAGGTACTTTACTTACCTGCCATAAAGAAGAAAAAATGGGACTTTATTGGTAACAATTCTTTGTTGAGCTTCATGTTTTCTATTTGATAATTTTATTTCCTTAAATATAAAAAATTGTATTTTAGTACATAGTTGATTATAGATGCAATACATACAGTAAGTTACTTAAGTTGCCTGAATTTGAATTTTTGCGCAGGCTCAGAAAATAGTGCGAGATAATAAATTATTCCCAATGCCAAGATCACAGACACCACTACGTATGTTAGTACATGAATACACACAAAAGTTTGATGGGGAGGTCAAAAAACTTTACAACCGACTTATCATATATGTAAACAATAAAAAATTTACTTACTTGCAGAAGATGTGATTTAAAAAAAAAATAATTGTTTCCAGTAGATGAATATTTCATTTGAATAACTTTATGGATTCATTTTGTTGGCGCCACAACTAACTAAATAGTAATAAAAATAATGAGAAGATTTAGCTTATGTTATGTACATACATTAATAAAATTAATAGATACGTATGCGGAGCTGCTAGTATCTATCAAAAGTTATTTTTAAATCAGTGTACGTATAAAATTACGTTGTGTGTTACTTTAAACTAGTTTGGTTTGTTGTATCTAACTACATAGTTACATACGCGTTAATTATGTCAACTTTCTCTCACAGACTAAATAACTAAAAACAATGCCAAGTCCTTTATTTAATTTTAAAAATTACAGTTTACTTACTAATGACAATTTACGTTCTAATCTTCTGCTTGACAACAATCCTGACTGATAACAAGTTGCAGTACATTATATTAAGTAAAAGTAGCTCGAGATTGATTTTGTTTATTGCGGTTAAAACAAAAGCACAAGATAAAACGAGACAAGCAAATAATTTAATACAATTGTGATTCAAAAATTTGTTTATATGTTTGCAGCAGGGCCTTGCAATGGGCGGCAGTTTTAAAATCTAAGTTAAGTTTGTAATGCTTTGCTGTGGCCAAAACTTCCTACAAAAAAAGCCAATAAAACCCTTTATTATTATTATATTAAGTAGTAAAAAAGTTACTTTGACTGCTTGTTGAAGAGAGCCCTCAATAACGCTCTTTATGAGCTCAGTTTCTGACATAGTTTCCGGAAAAATATCGTTCGGATAAGTAATTATTTTTCCGGAAAAATCGACAATCAATTTAGCCTCTTCCCGAGGGCACACCATCACGTAATAATCTTTGATTAAATTTATAAATCTGGAAACATCTGATTACTTAGTTTATTTTTTTTTGCAGTTGTTATTACCAAATAAATACCTTTCAGTAACCTCCCCCTTTTCGACATATTCCATATTTTTTAAATGTTCCATATACGACAAAATTGCAAACGCACCAGTGACAACAATGTCCGGAATAATAAGTTTGTTGGTATCTAACAAAATTTTATGGGATGTTGGTGTTACGGCCCCATAGGCTGCTTCAATAACAACCTTTGCCTGAAGTTTATCCGCTATATTACATACAAGGCTGTTTTGTTTCCCACATAACAAAAGCATATCGCATTCTTCGTGTAAAACAGAATCGGAATGATACGGTTTTGTTTTAAAATGAAAATCTTTCAAGGTTCTAAACTTTTGTTTGTGAGTGTAAGCGGACTATGAAACAAAAAAAAATAATTACGTAGGTACTTATCTAATAATTAATTTATTATAATTATGGTATACTTTAACGTCCAAACCATCAGAGTAATAAGTAAAACAGTCGTCGTCTTTAATGCCGACACAAATGGCTCCTTCTTCCTGTAACTTTGAGGCGATAATGTACCCGTACTTCCCCAAACCCTAAAAATGTTTACGTTGCTTAATAAATACGTTCAGCTCGGAGTTCAGAACAAATGCAGCTCAATAAGAATAAGACAAACGTCAAGTTGCATATGTTCGGTATATTCATCAACTACCTAACCAAAAAAAAAAAAATATTTCGAGTGTTTAAGTCAGTCAAGTCCTTTTTGAAGATGTTTAAGGGTGATTCGGGGGGGAAAGAAGTGATTCAGGCGGTGGTGGTCGGGGACCATTTCGGAAACGAGTTCAGGCCTGTAACAGACTCGCTACCCTTTGCTCTCCTGCCCCTGGGTAATATACCCCTTTTAGAGTACACTTTAGAGTTCCTTTCACTGGGGGGTGTTGACGAAACGTATTTAATATGTTGCAATGGGGGTAAAATAGTAGAAGATTATGTTGAACGTCGAGTTAAGAGCTGTGCCCCATGGTCTAGGTCCATGAAGGTTGTAATAATTATATCAGAAACGTGCAGGTCTTTTGGAGATTGCCTGAGAGATTTAGACTCCAGAGGGTTGGTCAGGGGGAATTTTATATTAGTAGAAGTCGGTACCGTTGGGTCTATTAAACTAAAAAATTACCTGCAGAAACACGTGAACAATTGCAAAAATGATAAGAACGCTGTAGCCACTGTACTGTTTGAAAATTGCGGGGCGGGAAATCCTTCAGCACCGTCCAGAAACGAAATCACCCTTGGGGCAAGCGATAAGAATAGAATTTTGTTCTATCAGAATAAAAGATCAAATAAAATCGAAATCCCGTTGGATATAATAAGCGGGAATAAGACCGTGGGCATTTTCCATAATCTTAAAGACGTCCATGTAATGATCTGCACCACTTCGGTTCTTCCCCTGTTTTCTGACAATTTCGATTTCCAAACACGCGACGATTTCATCCGCGGGCTTCTAATGAACGAGGAGATCATGGGGTCAACAATTTATTCAGATTTCATAAAAAATAACGAATTTGGTGCTGGAATAACGGACTGGAGGTCTTATCATTCCACAAGCATTGAAGTAATGCACAGATGGGCTTATCCAATGACCCCAGACGCTGCCAGTGCTGGTCTTTACAGATACGTAAAGAATAATATTTATCGATCCCAAGACGTCCAGATAGGGAAGAATGTCTCTTTGGTAGAAGATGTTGTTATTGGTCCAAAATCTGTAATAAATAGCGGGACCAAAATCGCCAAGTCTGTCATAGGGCCAAACGTTTATTTAGGGAAAAATGTAGAAATAACGAACTCGTTTATTTTCAATGACGTTAAGATCGAAGACAATGTCCAAATAAGCCATTCGGTGATCGGAAGGAATAGTATTGTCCATTCCAAGTCGCGAATAACCTTCGGGACCATTTTGGGCAACGGAGTCGACATACCAACAGGCACAAAACTAGAGGATGCCCTTGTTCAGTCCCAAGACCCACGTAATAGTAGCAATAGTAGTAGTAAAGACTCTGATTCAAAACTAGGCCCAAAAGCTTACAAAATTAAATTTGACAACGACGACACTGCAGAATCAGGAAAAGAATGCTATTCAAAAGCTACAAGCAGACTACACCTCCATTTCCCGAACGAAGACGACTCAAGCAACGGCGATTCTTCAGAACAAAGTGAAGACCTTTCCTACAGGAACTCCCCGCTTCCAGACGACACCAACATGTTCCTAACAGAAGTAATGGACAGTCTTTCGAGGGGATACGAAGACAAACTCCAATGTGACAACCTCATCTTAGAAATTAACTCGTCAAGATATGCTTACAACGTATCTCTGAAGGAGGTCAATCATAATGTTGTTAAAGCCATATTAGAGTTGGCCTTCCAAAATCTTCCCTGCAAACAATCCACTGGGTTACAGTACTGGAGCACATTAAACCCTCTGTTGAAATATTTCAAGCCCATACTGAACAACTACGTTCGTAACAAAAACGCCGTTGAAGATGCTCTTCAGGCTGTTGAGGATGTTGCCAGTACCAACAGCGAAATCGCCGATTGTGTGGTTAAAATTTTGGAATGGTTTTACGACAACGATTTGATTGCAGAAGAAAATATTTTAAAGTGGAATTCTGGCATGGACAAGAAGAGCAAGTTGTACAAAAAGGTGCAACCCTTTATAAGCTGGTTGGAGGAAGCTGAGGAAGATTCCGATACTGAAGATAAAGACTAATAATAACAAATGTACCTAAGTATTTATGTTGTAATAAAAAATAAAATATTTCTTTTTGTAATAACTATTTTTTTAAAACCTCTAAAATAAACGATTTGTCCTTCAGGCCTTTCTCCATTTCGATTTTTTTCATAATATTTTCGTCGTTTAAAAATAATTCAAGGGTGTAAAATGTGGTGTCTTTCAAAATTTCGTTGTAATTTCCAACTGAGTTAACAAATGAGTTTGGCTTGCCAGTAACAAAAGAACTTGGAACAAAATTTGTTTCTGAAACAATAAAAAATGATGAAAACAATTGAGACGCGAAAACAAAGCTTGTCAAGGCGTGACTTTCTTTTTTTTCCAAAAACAAAAAATTAAACTAAAGTGAGATTAACCTGCACTTGGGCTCGGAGTGTTTGCTATCCATTCAATTTCATCAGAAGAAATATTGATATCAGGCTCAAAAATATCAACAGAATTACCTAAAAATTAAATCTAAAAAAAAAATATTTGAAGATAAATAAATTAATTAATACCACAAAAGTTTCGTTTGTATAATTCTGAAATATATTTCTGTACGATTTCTTTTATATCTTCTTTCTTATTAAATTCCTTTGGGTCTATCAATATTGACCCATGAGATCCAAACAGTGGGATCCTCATGCATGCATTCCTTTGGGAAGTTAATATTGCGAAACCCCTCAGTTCATGTTTTAATTCATTTGGCAACAGTCTCAACCCTTAAGTAACTAAATAACTTTAGATAAAGCAAATAATATTTTTTTTGCAACAATACCTCCAATGCATGGGGCCTGGTTCGATACCAAAGTTGAATTTTGAACCCTGTACCCTTTTACAATTTTCTTCCTTCCATCCTGTAATTTAACTCTACAATTGATTTCCAAAACGTTGTTACAAATGTCGTCAGCTTCAATCAAATCTTTAACAGTTTGCCTAGCTTCCTCCGCAGCTAATGAGGGGCTTCTTCTTCTGACCTCGTTGACCAAATCGTTATAAATCTTTTCGATAGCTGTGTGTTTGTACCAACTCACTATGTCCGACAAAAAGGCGTTTGCACAGTAAAAAGCTGTATTTAACTTTTCCGGAAATTCGTAGGAATGGCCCCGAGAATAAAATCTTACAAAAAAATTGGGTTGAAATTTCATTTTGACAACTCAAAAAATAAATTAATAATGTTATAATAACCAGCCTAATTAATTAGTAGTTGTTGTGGAAACTGTAAAATTTTTTTTTGACATTTCCAATAAAAAACAATTATTATAATTATATGTACCTAGTTAGCACCATACAATAATTATTATTATAATATTAGAAATAAAAAAATTTCGTAAACGTTTAGGGAAAAGAAATTGTTACGCCTATGGTTTTTTAAGGGAGAAGAAAAAGCACAACGCTCGTTGTAAAATACGTGCACGCGGTCACGAGCACGAGATCAGTTGCGAGAAGGCTTTCGTTGAGACTGTTAGGGGAATCCTACTACAGTCAGTCGGTAGTATCAAACGTTTTTCGTTTTTTTTTTTGTTTGTTATTAAAAACAATTACTAAAGTCAAATAGTACAAGTTGGCGTACAAAAACAAAACATAAGGTCAGTAACAAATGATATTATCTAACTGTCAATTTTTAATTATTTTCTGAATTATATATTGTGCAATATGGTTATAATTTTGTGACTTTTTATGTACGTATTTTTATTATTTATTCTTTTCTGTTTTGCGAAGTAACTGTATGAAATGGTTTATTGATTTTATTATTCCATTGTGAACAAATACTTTCTTTACATTAAGTATAATTTTTTTAAGTTAGGTTGTAGGTATTAATTATCATGTAAAAATTAAAATTATATCAGACCGAGCTGTGAAGTACAAATACTGATTTTAACGTCGTCATAATTACATATGTATTTAGAATGTGAGTCCAGCTTCGGAATATGTGGTGAATATTTTTTCTATAGAGTTGATGTAAGCTGCTGTCCTCAGGTCAAGGCCCAGGTTGAACTTTTTAGTAGTTTTGATGATTGCCTATAAAAAAATACTTGTAGTAGTAGTTGCTTTACATTTGTTATCAATATGGCGTCGAGACGCCATTGATATGATAGTCACGTGTTTGAAACAAATGAATTATAATAATTTAGGTACCTTTGATGATCGTTCCATTGTGTATTCCAAACCAGAATGTACAATGTCTTTTTCGGAAGCACCAGAAATCCGTTTTTGGAATGATTCGGAGGGGGTTATTGGGATGGGTCCTCCGACTTGGCCAAGTCTCCTCTCCAATGATTCTTGTACAGATTCTGGTCAAAAAATTAATAAATAAAATTTAAAATAGTTTACACAAATATATATTTTTTTTCGTACTTAGCAAATGATAATTAGAGTCACGTTCGTATTTGAATGTCAGTCTTCCGTATGATACGTGATTAAGATTTTTCAACCACTCGAAAAATGATACCGTTACACCACCAGCGTTAAAAGTACAAATCGGGGATGACTAGCACCTTTTTGTCGATCAAAATTTTGTCGGGGGCCCTGGGGTTGTTGGACCGTTTGCACCCTCAGCTATTACCTACAAACAAAGGATAGTAAAAACTACTTTAAAAATGAAGAACGCTTAAGTGCCAAAATATTTAAAAAAATCCAGTTTTAGATTGGGGGTAGCCAATAGATCCAATGTGGGGGTAGTTTTTACATACTTTTGCCTTAATTTTATCCGCATTCGTCTTGGTTATGACCTTTTCGGTGGCCGCAGGGACTAAGATATCACAGTTTTCGTACATCAAATCGAATCCACCCTCGTACTTCTGCGCCCCGGGGAAGCCCTCTACAGTCCTGTGTTTTAGCAAATAATCCTCAAGATCCTACCACAAATTATCATTATTTTCTTATTATTATTGTTAATTCATTGATTACCTTTGGGTCGATACCGTTGGGGTTGTAAAGCGACCCGTCTCGCTCTATCACCCCAATACACGTAGCTCCAGCTCTTACGAGATACCTGGTGGTGTGTAAGCCGACATTACCGAAACCTTGTACTATGAATGTTTTTCCCTTGATTCCAGGCGATAGACCAATGACATCCATGAAGCTTGTGTCGTTCATGAAGTTGTCTATCCCGTGGAAGATACCACGACCTGTTGCTGATACTCTCCCGTGTATACCGCCCTTTGTGTGTAAGTAAATGAGTAGTTAGTAGTTAGAAAATGCATAGTAGGAATTCTTGTAAGTACCTGATTAATGGGTTTCCCGGTAATACACGCGTGGGAATTTATGTCGTTGTATCCTACTGTTTTTGCGTAAGTGTCTGCCACCCAGGACATCTCACGTTCACCTGTGCCCATGTCGGGAGCAGGCACGTCTATTCCAGGACCTGTAAAGAATAACCAATTATTTTCGAAAAAGAAAGTCAATTTAAATTAAAAACGAATTAAAATTGCTTGTAAAAGACAACTTAATTAAGAAGAACAAAACACATCAGACAAATGAATTAAAAAATTGAAGTGTGATTTCATTTGTTATGAAACAGTAGAAACAGACATAATAAAAAATGAATCAATGTCTTTGTTATAAATGTAAAACAAAAGCAAATACAGTGTTTTGTCTTAAGAAAGAAACACAAAAGAAAAACATATTGCCGCCTCAATAAATTACGCTAATAATGAAAGAATTATGTAATGTACATAATAATAAATAAAATAATACAAGTTACATTGTGACAGCTTTTAGTTACAAGGGAAATAGATAATTAAGACAATCTAAACAGGGGGATAATGACAACAGGATTAATTCGATACCGGTTTGTTGATGCATATTTACATAAAATAAAATGAGAAGAAAAGGAAATTTGTTTAAGATAAAATCATATTCGAGATTCAAGATAAAAATTACGATAAAGAGCCAACAAAATAAGATTAGAAGGATGCATGAAAACGATAAAATTTTTATTATTGAAATTATGGCAGACTCGATTGAAATATTATTTCTATTTACCTACCAGGAAATGATTTATTAGATTATCATGAACGCTTGTGCAAATAAATAAACTATTTGACGACACAGGTGTGAAAATAAAAAATTTTCAATAGTTACCTATAATTAGATTAATAAAATAAATAAATAATTTTGCTGCCGATGAGTGAAAATGTAGAATAATAATAACAATTTAAAAATATATTCAGACTTTATGGCAACATTTTTTGTATAAATGTTGACCTACCAATGAAACCTTTTTTGGCTAATTCGAGGGTAAATCTTCTTGTAATTTTTTCTAACTCTCGTTCTGAATATTGTTTGGGGTCTATTCGTACGCCAGCTTTGCCACCCCCAAAAGGTACATCTACACAGGCACATTTAAAGGTCATCAAGGCTGATAAGGCCTTAACTTCATCCCTGTTTACGTCCATGGAATAACGAATACCTAAAACAAAAAATAAATAAATATCAAATATTTTGTTTGTTTGAAAATTTATTGCAAAAAATCAAAATTGATTTAGTGATTTTTTAATGGCAACATTGACATTTTTGAACTGTGTTTATGGAAATTCATTATGTTCCTGTATATATTAACTCTAATATTCTACTTAATATCTCGTATACTAACTATGTGTAAGTTAGTCCATTGATTGACGTCATCCGTGTTTAAATTTTATTGTCTGGCGACACATTATTATTTATTATATTGTTAATCCTTGGGATGGTGATGGTCACCATGCATATTATGGTTAATTGTTATGGTCTTTGTGATACATACACACATAAATTGGGATAATTACAAAAATTAAACATTTACTAACTGACGTCTATTATGCTGCTTTAATTCATTTAAAATATTTTGGCTTCGTACCTATTTACATTAAACTAATATTTTTGTTGCAAAAATTTTAATTTACAATCGTGTAGGTACTTAGTTGGTAAATATCTTTTATCATGCGTAGATAGGTAGGTACATGTTTTTTTTTGTTGGATTTGATGGGACTTTTTTTTTTAAATGCACTCCTTATTAGATTATTTTTAATTGTTCAATGTTGAACCTGAGACAATTGAATGTTATCGTTTCTTTTTTTCGTGTTTTATATATGTATATATTTGAAACATTTTTTTATCTAATGGTGGACAGCATAGTTTCAATGTTCTGATTGTAAAACATTGTATTTCGAATTGATAAAATATAATTCGTTTAACTGAATAACATAATTGCAAACTTTTACAAATTTTCTAGTAAATTCCCTAAAAATACTATTTTAATTACATTAGTTGATAGCCAATAAATTGTGACATCTACAACTGTACATTTATGTATAGACTATTAGAAATAAAGTTTTCACTAGATTATTTTTAATTGTTTGTTGTAATTATGTTTTTTTAAAGTGTAAGACAATTTAAAGTTATCGTTTTTCATTTCGTGTTTTCAAAAAGAACACCTGCGACATTATTTTATCAACCTAATGGCAGGGTAGTTTCAATATTCTGATGTTAAACATTTTTCGAATTGATAAGGTTCTAAATATATAAATTATAATTTGCAAACTTTTATTATTTTCAATAGACTGCACTTCTACAGACGTTTTGAATAGCTTTTTTAAATTTCTCTAAAAACACCCCTCATAGGTATCTACCCGTAATTGTTAATTAAATTGATCTATGTTTCAAAAAAGCACTGTCCACTTATTTAGTTAGGTCCCTACATAGACATATGTATTTATTGTGGAATAAGATAATAAATGACAACATATTTATTATCTAACGATAATATTTTTCTGCTTCATAGATATTTAAATGTTTCAAAATATGCAGTTTTTCGAGTATGTACCTACCTAACACAGCCAATGAGGCTAATTATATTATTGTTGTTTATGTATCGTATCAAAAATGAATTTCTAAGGTAGTAGGTACCCAGGTGCACTACATAAAATAATATGTACCTAATTGTAATGGCACATACCTACATATTTGTGTGCAAAAACTATATGGCATCTCTCCAGTGATTTCACACAAGGACATAATAATCTACGTGTGTACTGTAGAATACCTATTATGTAGAAACGACTAGGCATTAGATTTAAATTATGTTTAAATGTGAGGCCAACACGTCTTTTGGAAAGGCTTCTTAATTTACTTACTTACTTACTTACTTGCTTACATAACAATGTAGTTTAATTATTTATTTTAGTATTCTAGTTAATTGAAAATTCTTATTAAAAATTCCTCGTACAAAACACATAAGACAAATGAATAAAAAAAATTGAAGCCTGATGTCATTTGTTACGAAGCAGACGTAAAAAAATGAATGAATGTCTTTGTTATAATTGTAAAACAAAAGCAATTAAAAAAAAAAGAGCGGTTCTTAGATGCTTCATTTTTGTTATTTATTAATTACCTACCTACTGTTAGAATTGTCTGTGTAATGACAAGTGGTCTAATCATCTAGGTACCTATAGTTTTCTATGTATATTATATTTATAGGTACCTACATGCCCTTGAATTTATTATTAATATGTTTAAATCTTGTGATAGTACTTAGGTATGTATGTAGGTACTTATCGATTATCGTGAGCAGCAACATGGGAGGTAGCAATAATTTTATCAAAAGTTCAAACCCCTCAAGTGTTAGGTATTAATTAATTGCTTATGTACGGTATAAAGCTGACAATTGAATTGAAAATAGGTAGGTATGTACTTACTTAATAAATTTATTAATAACACCATTATTCATTTATTGCTTTTTGATGTCATGATAACAACTCCTATCTATCTGGGATCTTTTTATGTACTTAGGTAAAATATTATAGATACATATTTAGAAGAAGAAAATAAAAAAATTATTTTTACAATTTCCAGCACATTTTTAGCAACACATAATGTACCTAATCAAAAGTGCAATCAAAAATCGATTAGCCTTGACTTTATCTAGGTCTTGTTTGTTGCTAAGCGACTTAATTATTATTATTTGGACCAACACCGTTATTTAATAAAAGTCTAAAAAAAATGATAAATTTTTTTTTTTTAATTATAGGTATGTGGGTAGGTATATTGTGCGATAAAATAATTATTATGACTTGGTAACCAACCGTAAGATCGTGATTTTTACTACGATTTTATAAGTACCTACATAGGTATTTAATTTTTTATGACCATTCCACGAAATGAACCTTAGTCTTATTGTTAGTTCATCAGGAAATACACTACCCACAACTTTATCTTAATGTTATTTATGTACATACGTGTGATAATTGATAATTAAGACATTGAGTCATTTGAAATTTGTTTTTTTTTTTTAATTTCTGAGCTGTGAGATGTGTCTTTAACACATGTAGCATGCAAAAATATACAGAGTAAATAAATAAATATCTACATAAATGCAACTTTACTTAATCATTATCAAAATATGTGTAGTGTGTGTAGGTAACTTGAGAGGCAAAAATTCTCCAGAATTTTAACGCTAATTAAACTCTTACTTAGATTAGATGTAGGTAATATAGGTACCTAGGTATGTGATCTAAAATTGTATCTGGCCGTGCAAATACTTCTATTTATTTTTAGAAATCGGCGATTTGTCACAGACCATTCTATTCTATTCTGTTTCTTATTTATAAACGTCGTTGCAACCGTTTTTGTGAAAATAAATAATAACTGCACGTATAGTAATAATAACAATAACAGTTTTCGCTAGTTAGACAAAGCTACATTAGACACCGTACATTTTACTTTACGGTTTGTGCCAAGAGCTTATCCGCGTTACATAAGTCCTACTAGGTAGGTACGTTTCTTTGTAATTGTAAAGCTTCCTTGACAAATAAACAAACAAACAAACAAACATATTACCTCCTTTGCAGGGTGTTCTATGGGTGCTGTGCTGCGCCCTGAACCCCTTTATGATCTCGTATTCGCCGTTATCCCTCTTGATGGGAAAAACGATCTCGATAACGTGATTGCATTCTTCCATCACTGTAAGGATACCTTTGACCTTAGCTTTGCGTTGTTCGAGGCTCAGCCTCGACCCCTTATGTTGGGCCAAGTCTTCCACGAGCTTATCTTCGACTATCATGCAAGCCCTGTGGAAGAAGTATTCCACCATGTCGAAGAAACGGGGGTTCGGGTTGTCGGGCATGTCTTTTAGTTTGTCTGGGATCCTGTGGTCACCATAATTCCTCGTCTGAACTGCTGCAGCCGGTAAAATTTTGGCGAACGTCGTACTCAAATCGGTCTTGCCACTGCTCTTCGCCAGCAGCACGTTCCGTGGTATCAACTTGAGATGGAACATTTTTCTTGTTGTTTACAAAAATTCGTTATTAAGTAAGCACCCACTGTTTGTTTATTAATTAAGTACTAGTACTAAGTACAACTACCCCGATCCCATTCAAATCGTGAGCATTTCTCCACGCGGCCAACGTGACTTATTATCGCAAACTGCGGGACGTAGTGCTTCGCTGGTGTTTTAAACACAGGCGCTATAATTATTGTAAAATTATCGTCATTTTCAACACGATTTCTAAACGACGATTAACGATCGCAGACGGCTTTATGAACAACCATAGGGCGCATGTTTCGACCGCGTTTTGTTTGCGGACAAGAGAAACCGGATTTGTAGGCAGGCCAAGAGGGGGTGAAGTGAGGGAAGAGGTGCACTGGTGGACTGTATGTAAAACTACCACGAAATTCAAAAAAAATTTTGTATTTTTTTTTATTTCGTACTTAACAATTAATTTAAGGGCTTAAATACCAAAAGTATTTTTTTTGTTTGATGATGTAATCGCTAAGGGAGGAAAGTTTTCAAGCCCAGAAGAAAATTTATTTTATTGTAATCCCTATCGTAATTTTTAGAAATTGAAAATTTTGGCGGAGGAACCAGACATATCCAGTCATCATATTATTATTGTCGATAAAAAAAAATTATTTATATAACACATCAAACAGCTGCTTGCTAGCTCTGACTCCCATAGAGATATTCCATATCCTCAACACGTGTGCTATATTGTAAGGTTAGTTGCTTAGTTGTCATCAAGTCAATCGGTCATGGTTTTTATTTCACCTTAAAAATATTTCGAAAGGTATTAATTTCCCGTAACGACAATGTCAGCTTCGAACCTTTGCGAAAAGATTTTGCAACATTTATCAGACTACGATGCGGTCAACACCATCGCCTTGGCTAAAATATTGCAAGAAGACCACCAAAAGGTGATTGGGGCTGTAAAAAGTATCCAGGCAACCGGCGACTTAATTACCGCCGACCCTCAAAGTACCAAACACGTAGAATTAACGTCTGAAGGAAAGGAAATTGCTGACAAAGGTAGGAATATCCTCTTTGTTGAATGAATACAGTGAGTGAGAAGTAAGTATTGTGTTGTAGGAAGTCATGAGGCAGCAATTTTTAACGCGGTTCCTGAAGAAGGCATTCCTCAAAGCGACTTAATGAAAATGCCCAATTCTAAAGTAGGTTTTAGCAAAGCAATGTCTGCAGGGTGGATTATTTTGGACAAAACAGGACCTACTCCTGTGATAAGAAGAAAAGTGGCCCAAATACATGATGCAGTTCAGCAGCACCTAAAAGATATTGCATCAGGCAATTACTCAAGTTTAACAGACAATTTGAAGCAGGAATATAAAAAGAGGAAGCTCCTGCAGGAAGTAATTGTTAAAAGTTTTGACCTAAAGAAAGGGCCTGAATTTAATTTGTCTTTGACAAAATTGGAAACCGATTTGACGTCAGATATGCTGGCATCTGGAAGTTGGAAAACTTTGAAATTCAAAGATTACAATTTGGACGCCCTTGGAGCTCCTCTGGAATGTGGAGCTCTTCATCCACTCTTAAAGGTCCGGTCAGAATTCAGACAGATATTTTTAGAAATGGGTTTCACAGAAATGCCCACAAATAATTATGTAGAGAGTTCATTTTGGAACTTTGATTCCCTCTTCCAACCCCAGCAACATCCCGCTAGGGATGCCCACGACACCTTTTTCATTTCCGACCCAAAAACATCTTCCAATTTCCCAAAAGACTATTTAGAAAAAGTAAAGAAAGTTCATAGCAAAGGCGGATACGGATCCCAAGGGTAAGAGACTTATATTGGTGGGGTGGGAGTTTAAATAGATACTATTTTGGGGTTTTAGGTACCGGTACGATTGGAAAATAGAAGAGGCCGAAAAGAATCTTTTAAGAACCCATACGACTGCGGTGAGCGCGAGAATGTTGTACAAACTAGCCAAAGAAAAAGAATTTAGACCAGTAAAATTTTTTAGTATTGATAGGGTATTTAGAAATGAAACTCTTGATGCCACGCACTTGGCAGAGTTTCATCAAGTAGAAGGGGTCGTTGCAGACTACAATCTCAATCTCGGAAACCTCATAGGGGTGCTGAGCGAGTTTTTTAAAAAACTAGGAATAACAGATTTAGAATTCAAACCGGCCTACAACCCCTACACCGAACCTAGCATGGAAATATTCTGTTTCCACAAGGGGTTGAACAAGTGGATGGAAATTGGAAATTCGGGGTTGTTTCGGCCGGAAATGTTACTTCCCATGGGACTTCCAGACAATGTTAACGTAATCGCGTGGGGGTTGTCGTTGGAGAGACCTACCATGATTAAATATGGCTATAATAACATAAGGGATTTGGTGGGACCAAAGGTCGACTTACAAATGGTACAAAGTGCCCCCATTTGCCGACTGGATAAATAACTAACGTTTGTTCAAAAAAATTTATTATTTAAAATAGGTATGTACTTCGTTTCAAGTATTTATATTTATTTAAATATTTAAGTAGGTAGTTTGACTAAATAATAAAGCGTTTTTAAAAATAATTGTTTGTTTAATAATAATAATGGACAGCTATTTTGGTGGCAGGTTCAATTTTGGACACTAAAAATACGTATTATTAAAAACGAACCATCACAGCTTTTTTAAGGCACAATTTTACATTACGTACGAAGAACAATTTATTTATTACAAACAAATTTTGGCACCATCTCTATTATTTATAATGAGTAAGAGAAAAAAAAAAAAGAATCATCGACAGATGACAAAAGGCAGTATGTAAGTAATACAACAACGAAAACAAAGGAACATTACATTCATTACAAATAATACAATACACCAGTCGTCTAATAACTTATTTTAAGAAAAATAAAGTAGATGCTTCCTTCAGCTGATTGCTTAAATAATAAATAATAATAACAATAATTAATGCAATATTAATTAACGTCAATTTATTGTAGGAACATTATATTCTTTATAATTAACTATTTTCGTTCTGCTCATACCTTAACCGTTTAATTAATGGGTATTGTTGGCAAACAAAACTCAACTGGATCACAACGATGCCTACCTACATAGACTTAATCGACCTTTTTTGAATTTGGATTTAATTTTCATTACCTATTTTTGTCGTCATCTTTCGTTAACGTTGACAAAAGTTCGTCCCTATATTTAAGGAAGATATTTTGCGTATCGTTCAAAGACCCAAAAATTGAAGCTTTGGTTCCTATGCACATGTCCCTCTGGGACTTGCCCAATCCGCTGTCGCATCCCATGGGGTGATACCAGTGCACAAACTCTGGATCGACGCATCTCACTATTTTTAAAGACGATTTAACCGCCTCGTCGAAGAAACTTACGTCTTCCAATCCCCAGCCGACGATAGAAGTTTTAAAACCCCCCAATTTTACAAAGTCAGATTTAAATAGGCTTACTATACCGAACCCGAATTGTCTCCAGAAGCCGTTCCTTTCGTTGACAATGTTTTTGGGATTGTCAAGGAACTGGAACACGTCGTTCTCGAGCTGCGTTATCACAGGACTGTAGAGGCTATAAACAATCGGGAAATACACGCTCTTGGATTTTATCGTGTTACGACGTACCCTGTTCAGAACTGATTTTGTGAACACCATATCGACGTCGATAAACAACATTACGCTATTTTCATCTCTTACACTGTTCACTCCCGTTTGCAGGGCGTGCCCTCGTGAAAACGTCTCTTCAATTACCGTCAAATTAATGCTGGAACTGGCGTATTTCTGTTTGAATATGTTGATGAGGTTTACGGTATTTTGATAATCTTCGATTGTTTCTTGGGTTTTGTGGAGAACGACTTGGAGTTGGGTGTTCTCGTCCTCGGATAGGCACACCTGGTCGTAGATCGTCATGAATCTACGGAACGTTTTGAAACGGCCGCTCAGGGGGAGGATGAAAATTACTTTGGTTTTCGAGACGTCGTCGTCGGTTTTGAACAGAATGGGAATGTTGTCTTTGAACTTGGCCAAGACCGAGTTGAGGTGCTGGAATTCTGGCAGGAAGGGAGTCGGAGGCGGCTGCTCAGTGTAGTTCGTCTCTCGAATGTAGATCCCTGGGGGCGGAAATGGGGGGTACATCATAAAGAGAATGATTGTAGCTATATTATACGTGTAAAACTAAATAAGCGGACTGACTGCAAGTTATATAATTGTGTAGTTATGAATAATACTAGCTATGCCCGCGACTTCATCTGCGTGGAATAGTGACTTTCGGCAGCATTTAAAATTTTTTTCTTCTATATTTTTATTTTCTGGGCCATAAGCCTTTTTGCCGACGTCATTACACAAAAACTTTCATTCCTTATTTTTGCTCCCTTTAGGGTAAAATTTTTACAAACTTTAAATGTCGTATTTCTATCTAATTAAAAGCCTAAAAAATAAGTTTCAAGCCTCTAGCTTTATATCTATGTACTTATCTATCTCTGTACCAAATTCTCATTTAAATCGGTTCAGTAGTTCGGGCGTGATTGCGTAACACACAGACAGACAGAGTTACTTTCGCATTTATAATATTTTAGATTAATATAGTTTAATGATAGTTTAAAATAGTTTATATAGCTTAGTATTCAACTACTTTTATTGATCCAAATAAACAAAACCTCTACAACTTTTTACACTTAATATTTTAATTTTTTGGGCCGTAAGCTTTTTGGACGACGTCATGACACAAAAACTTTCATCGGCTAATTTTATCCCCTTTAGGGTAAAATTTTTACAAACATTGAATGTCGTATTTATTTATATCTAATCAAAAGCCTAAAAAATCTTTAAAAATTACGGATTTTCCGCACAAACTTTCCTATTTCAACCCCTTACAATCCTTTTTTCGCATTAAAAAGTAGCCTATGTCCTTTCTCAGGCTCTAGTCTATCTCTGTACCAAATTTCATTTAAATCGGTTCAGTAAATTTTAGGCGAGATTGTGTAGCATACAGACAGAGTTACTTTCGCATTTATAATATTCCGCGAATTAATTTTCATCGATTTTCCCATGGGAATAAGATATTTTTCCGCAGTAAAACGTAGCCTATGTGTTAATCCAGGGTGTCAGCTAACTCCATACCAAATGTTATTAAAATCGCTCCAGCCCTTTAGACGCGAAGAAGCAACAAACATACACACTCACATACTCACAAACTTTCGCCTTTATAATATTAGTGATATTTTGCTGTCCCTGATTTATTGTCTGTAGGTGTCTTTGTTCAATACAATATATAGGTATTTTTTCGCTTTTTAGTCTGGTGGTTCGTTGCGCAATGAGAAAGAGAACCTTGATAAAGACTTACCTGGCATTATATACCTGTATTGATTAAAGGATTTATTGCTAGAGAAAAGCGACAGATATAATTTAGATAAACTAGTATTTTCATTGATGCCATTTGGTCGTATTGGTTTTAATCAGATGACGTACGTACATATGATTAATGAAAATTATTACGTACCTGTAAAAGATTGTTGCAAATATGTGTGTTTTCTAACAGGCACTGTCATTTTATGACCCCGATATTTTTTATAAGTGAGCGACATGTCGAGTATGTAATCGGCGCCATGCAAAACGTTTAATCTACAGTAAGCGTACAATATTTCTTTGAAATCTATTATCCTTCCCCGTTGTTTCGAGAAACGGTTTATGTGTTCCATTACCTGCAATAAAACAAAACACCATCAAAAGCCGCCTTTTTTTTACTTAAAATGTGTTGTACCTACTTCTCTGGCAACATCTTGAAATCCTTGTTTAAGGGACGATCCAATCCGGCGCCTTGGATTATTGTCCTTGTAGGAGTACAACGATTTCGAAATAAAGTCCCACTCGAGGACGTTATCTATATCGGGTGGGTGGTACCTGTTGAGGCCCACTGGAACACCTGTGTTTGAATTAAAATAATTTTTATCGAGAAATAATGGGATCGTTTTAACTAGAATTAAGTGGCTAAAATAAATATACCTATTTATTTAATTTCTTACGCAAGAACAATTAATTGCGTTTACTTTTCAGAAAGGTGCAGTGAATTTTTAGTATCTTATCAGCCACTCTAAGTGTTTTTATTTTAATGTATTTCTTTATTTAACAAAAAAAAAAACAGATAACAGTCAACAGAAACAAGTGGAGAAAAAATTACTGTTTTAGGATTTTAAACTGTTCCCAGGCGATAGTCCTCTTTTTTTAAGATAGATACGAACGTGTTTTGTCTGGAGATGTCGAGAGAGTATTATTAGACAGACAGAGACCCGTCCACGAACTACTACAATATGTTGTGTAAGGTAGAAAAAATATCGGAACCAGTTCTCTCGAAAGCATCACCATAAACATTTCATACACAGATACACGTACAGTATACAGAGATTAACCAACCTAGTAATTCTGGATTTCCGAGATAACCCCTTGAACCGGGCGGCGTTGGATAAAGAGGCACATCGTCCGCTATTTCGGCGCCATGCAGTTGGCTCAGGTTTAAACCCAAATAGGACATCGAGCTCGCTATGTCCCTGTGAAGTTCGACACTCTCCTGTCTCAAGTCGTGGATTTCCAAACCCTGAAAAGCGGGATGACGAGAGAGTTAAACTCTTTTACTGTTGAGCCAATAGTTTCATTATAGATCGAAACAAATGAAAAACAAATGAGGCCTACTGAAACAAAAGTTTCTTTATATATGGTAGACCGAAACAAGTGAAGAATTAAGATTAAAAAAAAAAGAATGGGGTCTATTGAAACAAAAGCACATTGCGTTGTCTTATGTTTAATTTGAGTTTTGTTTTTATTCTTTCCCAGATCATGTCGACTGCACTTGACAAGAAACAGACGGTTTTTTATGATACAGTTAGAAATTCGAAACGAAAGCTGTCTCTTTGATCGAATTACTACTGCAGTGGTGTCGAAGGACGATGAACAAACCAGAACGATTTTCATTTGTTATCACGACGATATTTTCGTATATACGTATCATAAAAAAAAGTGTTCTGAATGATGCTAAGAAGATATTTTTGGTAGATGTACGTACATAATTAATTCTATATAGGACGAGTTTGTTTATATACAGAAGAGAGAAAAAAATTAAAAGATAGGACTGTTGTGCAAAAACGGGGGCGCAAACCGTACCTCTATGAAGCTCTTGACTTTGTAAAAATAAGCACATTGCAGCCAGCAGAAGTGTACGGTAATAAACAAATAAACTTAACCTAAATTAAACGAGTGCATCTCTCTATCTCTCTCGTCGTTTTTCTTTTTACTTTTTTGCATAGGTACACAAATAATTTAAAAATAATCTCAGACAGTCACTTTCGCTGTAAACGTACTTGTAATAAAAGGTACACATGTAACGCTTGATTGCACGTTTTATAACACGATATCATACAAAGTTTAAATTGCAAGCGGTATCTTTTTAGTAATACCGTAAAATTATCTTCTGGTTTACACACCAGCACGTTAATAAATAAATTAGTGTTTGGTGTATTATATTGTAGTATAGTGTAATATATAATATGCAATAATGGCTGAAACGGCAGCTCTTTTTTGTAGAAAGTTTAAATTATACCTTAACATACTTATGGAGGCGACGCATGTACGGCGCCTTCTTCACCGGGTGCATCGTTATCGCCTGATGAACCTCCTTACGGTTCAAATTGCCGGAAAACGCTGCATTTCCACTCTGGTTGTGGTAGAATATTACCTGCATCTATAAACAGACAAGCAACACTTTTTTGACATTTCATTTATTAAAACCCTTCGGATCAATCAAGAAATATGTATGTAATATCGAAGTTGGGAGATAATGAAAAACAAGAGGAAGTGGAACTGATTGGGATGACTGAATATTTTAATTTGAATTATGAAATGAAATGGTGACAAAAGACAGTAAATTAAAATATTTATTAAGCGTTTTTATGGTAGCTACTCATTAGATAATAATGTAGACGAAATGATATGTCAGAAATGCTAAATAAACTCATCATTGTTGTCACGTTGATTAAAATAAAACATGGGATGTCCTTTTTCCGCGCGTTCACGCTTCTAATAAAACGATGATTTTTCATTAAAAAAAGCGTCCATTTGAGACAATTTAGCAGTTATCGCCATTACGTGATAACGCTTATTTGCATACGTTATTAGGAAGAGCCATTTCGTTCAGCTAACAACTTAAATCTATCGTATCGCAACTGACCTATGTAAAATACATATGTATGTACATATGTAGATATGCGAGATGGTTCCTTGATATTCGATAATTGCATGTCCAGAGAGAGAGTTATTTTAAGATATCGCTGTCGCCGTACATGAAGTGTTTTGTTAAAAAACAAAATCAGTACGTAAGTACATTCAAATGTTTGGATTCGAGAAGCTTTTGTTTAAAAACAAATAACGATAAGTTTGAAAAACAATTGACACTTCCAAGAAACAATAACTTATCAATCAAAAAGAACGTGAAACGTGTATGATTTTTCGCTCTGATTAGACTACGTGCATAGTTACAAATTACACAAAAAATGTTGTGGATTAAAAAAAAAAGGCATCTTGCCTGACTCACTCGCCTCGTAAGACCATGTACAAGAAATCCCGGCGAATCTCCTAACGCACCTCCCCTAGCTCCACATCCTCGTGGTTCGTGTACAATTTCTTCAGACAGTCTTCCATATGAGGTACCATCAGTCGTAGCGTTTGTCTGCTCATTATTACCCCCGGGCCGCCCATGCAGAAGTTCTGGTCGTCTTCCAAAGACAAAAGACCAAATTCCTCGCTGTTGCCCCGTCCAGTCTGCCCTATAAACCATGGCTTTCGGCTGTCCACCGAACGCAAGAACGTCTCCAATTTATTCGTCTTCACGTAGACGTCATCGTCTGCCCGAAAAAACCACTCGTAACTGTAACAAAATTCCTCATCTATATATTGTCCCCAACGTGTGCTGTTCAAAGTCCGGATGCAAATTAAATCTATTGATTAATTGGAAAATTAATTAAGTACGACCAGATGCATGCAACAGACTTGTGTGCTATTTGTTCTCTATTTAACTATGTGCCTAGGTACACTATATAAATAGCGTTTCGTTTGTTGAAAGATGTGTGTAGGTTTATCGAACTGGTGGCACGGTGTATGCATGCAATTTTATTATTCGATACTATTCAAGATTTTATTTATAATATGTACCCAGACCATGTGTGTATGAGTATCTAATACCTATATACGGAGCGACAAACTATATAATATATACGTATTTATGTATGTATGTATATGTAATTTCTAATGGTGAATAAAAACCAATTTAATCACTTAATTCAATCCAGAGACAGGCGAACTACTTACTACTAGGTACTAGTCTATCATGCAACGATCGTGTTACTTGACAATGAGTAAGGAGCAAGGCAAGCACTTTGCATACTATTGTAGGGGTTTCTTTAGGTATGTACATACTTATCAACGACTTTTCTAGAGTTTAATTAAATTGAAATATTTTACAATTTTTTGGAAGCAATTATTTATTGAACAGAACATAACATAAAGATATATGGGCATGATTGGTGGTAGTGCTTATGAAATTTTTTGTAAAGCAATTGTTTGCCTTTAGAATTAACTGTAAGGTATTATGTTTTGCAATATTTTAGCACATGGAATCTAATAATAACGAAAATAGTACGAGTATTGGGCAAATAATATTTATATTGTACTAAACTTTCTAGTTGTGACCACTTCCTCCACCCTTATTGACTTGATTGCTTATATAACATTGTGATTAACAAAGGAAAGTACATTAACAATTCTTTGCATTAAAAATTTATATTAAATTTCCAACGACCCTCTTCTTTTAGAAAGAGATCTGATGAGATGAGACTTTATGGATCCCTCCATTCCAATTTTGAGACCCCCTTTATCTATTTGGTTGATTAAACCTTCTAAAAATGAAACTTAACTTTCCTCCCCGTTTTGAAATAACGTAATTAATGTATGTCCCTTTATCATAACGATTAATTATACTATTTGAAAATGTATCGGTTAAGGGAGGGAAGACATTAAGCGATATTTGGTGAGATGTTGATGGACCTCTCTCATCTCATTTTGAGCTCACGTGATTAAAAAATGTCCCCTTATCTTTTTAGTTGATTAAACTCCCTTAAAATGAGATCTGAAGGGATTTTTTTTTCTCCCCATTTTGGGCTAACGTCATTAACAGATGTCCCCTTATTTAATTTGTTGATTATATTCTCTAAAAATGAATCAGTAAAGGGAGAGGGAGGGCTTTAAATGATACTTGGTGAGATTTTGATGGATCTCCACCCTCTCAGTTTGAGAAGAATACTCCCTTATCTTTTCGGTTGATTGAACTCTCTAAAAATGCATCAGTAAAGAGAGGAAGGTGTTTAAGTCATATTCAGTCAAACTCAGAGTTATTCGAGTTATCGAAGTTCGACTGTAAAATTTTTAAAACATTTAAAATATGCCAATCAAAATTTTTATTTTCTCCCCTGAATCAGGGCACATTTCTTTGCTTTTATTTTATTAATTTTTTCTCTTCAAACTTTGTCTTAATGTACAACAGAACAGAAATTTTTATGTCTCCTGTAGCCACATAGTTGAGAAGACTAACAAAATTATGAGTGTATGAAATTATTTTTGTCAGTTCAAACGAGTCATTGGAAAACTGTCGTGTTATTTTCTGCACAGTTCTCGTATTTATGACTCTGGAGCTTCAGCCTCAGCAGACAAATGGGGCAAAAAAGCAGACCCAAGAAATAACAATACACTAATAGGATGATACAGCCAACGGTTAATTATCAAGTCGCCAACAATGTGTTCTGTTTCATAGACCAATGTAAAAAAGGCGCCTTTTTAGGAACTAATAAAAGGGGCCGACAGTCAACAAAATACATACATAATTATTTTAGGTACATGCCAGCCGTTGTACATTTTAATTATAACGTGCTCCTTAAAATTAATTAGTAAAACAGTATATTATAACAAATGAATTTCATGTTATGTTGTTATCTGTTTTGGGGGGGATTTGCAGATTTTTGACGTATTTATCATTGAATTTGAGCTCATAAATTATTTATTATTAATCGAAATAATCGTGAATAAACAAAGGCGAAACTAAATTACAACAATTTCACAATTTCAGGTTTTAGATGTTTTACAACATTCTGATTGTCGTTTTAATCGTACGTAAAAAACAACAATAATAAACCATTGTATCGTATAGGTACGTAACATAGATAATATAATCAGAAAAGATGGGTAGCTACTGGGTGATTCTTTATAATATCCCTCCCCTTTCATTTAAAAAAATTGAAAGTATAGTTATGTAGGTGCTAAGAAATATTTTTTTTTACGTATCTATAACAAAAATTTTAAAAATGATCAGTGTACAGGGAAAACCAAAAAGTTCATTTTTTTTCAATGGATCGCCCTATAGAATATATGAATTCATTTTTCGATTCCTCGTAAAGTTCTAAGCATAATTTATATAATATACCGCATAATATTCGCGTTTGAAACGTTATTACAATTTTTGTTTGTCTGGCTGTCTGTTTGTTCCGGCTAATCTCCGAAACGGCTGGACCGATTTTAACGGGACTTTCACTGTCAGAAAGCTGATGTAATAAGGAGTAACTTAGGCTACTTTTATTTAAGAAAAAACAAATAGGGTCCTATGAAAAATTAAATATTGAATTTCGTCTTCATTACATACAACGTACGTTTAATGGTAGAAAGATTTGTACCTATATGCGATGTTTTTTAACTCGGGCAACGCCAGGTTTCGCAGCTAGTAGATAACATAATCGGAAAAGATAGGTACATAGGTAGTTAATTATTATTTAGGATATTTTTTGAATATGTATAATAGTTGATTCACTGGTATCTATCGTAGCTATATCGTATATATTGTCGTAACTTTTTCCATTTCTATTTGTACATACATGTATCTATTTTTATGTTAAGAAGTTGAGGTGGAGTGGTTGGGGTTGGGTCAAAGAACTTGTAACACTGCAGGTATTATAATAATAGGAACCCGGAAGTGATTTTATTCGTTGATAAGACAACAGGTCGTCTGTCTGTATTTTAAATTTCATTCGTTTTAACTGTAATATTAATTTTGAAAGTTAATTGCAATATTCACGAGTCATTGCAGAAATTTCTGTATTGTTACGCAATAACCTTTGACACCTCTGCATGCACAATTAATTAATCAACGTTTTAAACAACAATAATGACCAAGTAGTGAAAGTTATTATACTACATAATACGTAGTATACTTTATAAATAACTATTTATCTAATTTTGGTGGATGTAATTAAGTTAAAAAGTGTACGAGGTAATAAAAACCCAAAGAGCTTCTCTTTAAATACGTGTTAACAAACGACTAACGACAAACGGGTCTGGGGTTGTTTATATTTCCTTCTGTTTTATTATATGTAGCTACAATGCAGACGGTTTAAAAAAAGAATTACTGGCATCACCTTCTCAGCCTAGTGGTGGTGGCGGTGATGCATCAATCTTTAACTGCCAATAAATAAAACATGTGTTACTTACTAAAAAAACATTCAGAATATGCCGTCGAAGGACTTCCGTGGGAGGAAGTGTTCGTGTAAAATTATTAATAAGTTTAAAAGTTTAATTTTGAAATAACAAGAAATATTTTATCACATTCACATTCTTTGCGTGCTTATGATTTATGGCCTGTTTTATGGGTTTTCTCGTTAAATGAGACAAAGATGTTTCAGTTCTAGTAATAAGAACAATATCAATTTTTTTTGCTTTGTCCCTTATCGCCTTTATCGAACAAATTTTTAATTGCGTTACTTAATAACAGAGTAAACTTTATAGCGTCGATTATTATGGGCACCTCTTGTTCAAATCGTATGATGTAACAAATAATCTTGGTATGGAATAGCAATAGCAATTACAAAAAAATATTTCGCGTCATTTCGGAAGAGTGTGTTTTTATTGCACGTATCTATTCGTGTACTGAGCAAATTAAAAATCATCTTTGACCCAACGCAAAGGTCAACGAGAAATTAAATAACATCAGCGTTTTGTTACGCAAATTTTTAATTAATTCGCTGCTAAAAATAAACTGCAACACAAAGCAACGTTCAAAATAAGTGAACATTTTGACACCTGATAAAATGCCGCCGTGTTCAGTCGGTGGCGCATAAAGGGTTGTAATCTGGGGGGTATACGTTAAAATAGGCATTTAAAAGTTACCTAGTTAGTGCAGAACCCAACATAAGTAAGCTAACAGTGAATTGTATTATATACCTACAGAGGGGTAGTTGGTGGCGAGGATAAACTATAGGTAAAAAGCGTTAAGTAATTTAATTTTTTTTGGAGTCATGTTTAATGAAATTGGCGCCATTAAACCCCCCCCCCCACACTCACAAACACTGCAAATGCGCCCCTGTCGTCTGTAATAAAACAAATACCTGTCTAAGTAGTTGTCGTGCATGTACTTGAGCATCATGAAGGACTTGGCTTGTGGTGGATAGCGATCGTCAACCCCTGGTAGGGATACCAAAGGGACGGAGTGGCTTGAAGAGTTTTCGGAGCTGAAGAACATAATTTTGCCCGGCACCTGCCTCCCCCACGTTTCGTACACAGTTCTAGCCCTAGTTTCTAAATATTGTTCGGCCGTCATCACGCCCACGAAAAGGAGCCCGTTGTTCGACGACGATTGACTCCATGAGGCCATATCTTGTCGAAAATCGAGCGCCTTGTTATCACAAAACGATCGACCACTCTGCAGAAACACGTTCACGAAAATTCCGAATGTTAAACCGATTAAGAACTGCAAAAATTTGCGTTTCCTAGCCATAATAATAGGAACAACTCACGACGATCAGTTCTTATTCGGCGACAATACAGTCCCATTGTTCATCACACTAGTCCTAATGAAATATTATCGCACTTTAAGATAAAAAAAATGTTTCATCACATTTATTTCGATGTTATTACTGTTGACTGATTTTTATTTGGTGTGTGTGGGGCATTAAAACCAAACAGGGCGTTATCGAACGAACGGTTTAATGAGTTTTCGAAATCAACCTTCCTTTATCTTATCGGCCCTTTGTTGAGGATGCTGGAAAATGGAAACTACGTTTCAGTATTGACAATTTGAAGTACATAGATAGTAAATATAGGTATTTTACGTGGTTGTTATCTATACAGGCGAAAGATAGGGCACAAAATGATAAATGTGTCCATCTCGTCAAGATCGATTATTTGGTAAATAATAATGATTATCTACGTACGTAGGTACTACAATCCAATCGCTTAAT
The DNA here is from genome assembly GCA_029378335.1 of Agrilus mali. NCBI lineage: Eukaryota > Metazoa > Arthropoda > Insecta > Coleoptera > Buprestidae > Agrilus > Agrilus mali. The sequence goes on along the minus strand of CM055663.1, from coordinate 2,131,679 downwards.
AGATTTTATAAAGTGACAAAGAGGATTTAAAATGTTTAAACAATGCTTTGCTTCATTTATTTGGTTCTTTATAATTCTTTGGTTTAGGTAGGTACATTTATTTACAACAGTTTTTCTTTTTGGTCGATTCTTCGAACGTATAATAATAAATACGTAATTGTAGAGAGAGGGAGACCAGTTTTTTTAATGACTGTAATTCACAAAATTGTGTTACGTCAAACTGTACTCAGATCTTTGTTTACATTTCCGTTTATTTATTTAAATAAAAACCAAAGTTTGCATATGTAATTTAAAAAAGTTTCCCATCTACTCACTCACTCAGTCACGTACGTACGATTTAGAAATCAAAAAACATTTTAATAATAAGTAGGCAGCTTTTTTTTAAAGTCATTATCATATTTATTATCTTGATAACAATAACAATATTTAATAAATTGTTCTTATCAAGTGCATTATTATAACGTTGATGATGATGATGGACTGGGAATAAAAGTTTCTTTACGAAAAAAATATTTGGCTTTGGCTCTTCTAAAAATGTTGGCAAGTACTTACTTGTAACTAAATTAAAATTCATGTAAAAACTGTTCTCACCACGTAATAGGACATATAAAAAAAACAAAGTCACTTCAAACTTTCACACGCGTCGCTTTTTTTATTTTGAAAATATTTTTTTGACCGAACAAGTTCATGTATTGAGTTGAGTTGCGAACAACCTTCCGGTAAATATTTTTATTTTATTATACTGTTGTAACCAACCGGCTTCCAGTACGAAGAAGAAGAGGGCCTCTTTGGCTTCTTTTGAACCCGGCACCGACCGGGGAGACTACCGTCTAACTATGTAGTACTGGGCTTAGGCCGGAATATGCTATGTAGGTATGTTCTACGCTATAACATAGCGCTCAACAGAATGATGTGAAGCCAAATCTGCAGCCTGGTTTTCAGGTTAATCGGTAGCATACCAACTGCGCCATTATCTCTACCTACTACGACTTCAATTCGCCATTAATTTCTGATCTATTACGTGCGGATTAACGTGTGTGTTTGTAATTAAGAATTCGATAATGTGGCTGATAAGTAGGTATACCATATGTACTATAATTAAAATCGGGATAATATTTTTTCTAAAGTTATGGACCTTACAATAAATTTTTAGATTTTCTTTGAAAGTTTGGTTGGTTGATTGATTGGCGAGAAATATTCTGGAGCTGCAGTAATTATTGATTCTGAAAATTGCGATAAGTAGCCAATATTTTAATAATGTCGCGTCGGATCCTTTGATAATTAATGAGGAGTATAACCTTAGGGAACAATCGTAATTATTTATTATCGATTTCCGATATGCGATTGTTTAAAGCCGCACAAATAATTAATTATCACAGTTACAAGAAGTAACTTTTGCTAACTTTATTTATAATATGATTTTGATTTAACCAAGAGAGCCAAGAAGCCAGCAGTTCACGATCAATTATTTGCAATGATACCGATGCATTCATGATTAATCTTCAGACTTTTGGGTCATTGTAATACCAATGGGGTCTACCTGCTTTACAATGGAAGGAATTTTATTTGATTACAATAACCCCAAGTCCAAGTGGGCACAAATATCTTGCAAAATTATTTGGAAGAAGATCGATTGATGCTCTAGATAATCGTCAGGAATATTTGATACGATACATTTCGAGATTAAGTTACGCTCCAAAATCTGCATGCAACGTCATCTTGAAACTTATTATGATAAGCGGAATTAAAAAAAAAATTAAATATCTCAGAAGGAGATGTTCTGATGGTCTCACAGTAGACTAGTCTGCTTGAGAGGTTGCAGATATGCTTTGCTTTTCTTTTCTCATTTAATGGCCTACGTCTATGGTTTGCTTTGCATTAGAGCACCATCTGGGGAAAAAAGCGGAATCGACAGTTAACTAGTTAACCTTACTTTAACGTGATGTTTAGTATTTAAATTTCAACCCCCAATTAAAGTCGTATTTCACTTAAGATGATACAGTCAGGTTTAATGATAGTGAGAGGTACTAAAGCAGTTTTCAGTACTTTGCTGTGTTTAATAGCTATAGTTCATGTTAACAGGGGTTTCTGTGCTCCAAACCAAGTCTATTATCTCACCCCTTGCATCCCTAGGCACGAATTTATCGGCTGTCGCGGTGTCAAATGTACAGGTACGTTGTTATGCAGCCAGGAAAGGATACAGGAAACAGCGTGAAGCTAAGAAAGTCAAAAAAGAAACTGTGAAGATAAGCTTCTCAGAAAAAGTGCGTCAGGAAAAGGAACTGTAAGTAGATTTTCAATTCTGAAACATTTTTTCTTTAATTGACGCGTTTCCTTGAAGAAAACTGAGGAGCCGTCATGAAATCTTAAAATTCGACGATTCCCACAAACCTCTTCCAGTTGATAATGTGTGGATCCAGAAGTTCTACCAGTGGAAGACTTATCCCTTCAAGGAAGCTGTGCAATGCCACAGAGAGACCCATCATCCAGAAATATATAATAAGCCTCAAGAGAAACTGCATGTGAGGGTGGAACTTAATATGGAAGGTGAAAAGAAGGTACATCATCACCCTTAACATCTCCTACATATTACATTATATATTGGGGGTTTCTAGACTCGTCTTGTGGACGATTTTCACCGCGTGGTCGCGATGCCACATAAATTCGACATTGAGGAAGATAGGACCGTTTTGGCCCTTGCCAAAAGTCCAGATATTCAGGCAGTGGCCAAAGAAGCAGGGGCAACACTTGTGGGTGGGATTGAATTGATCAAGGAGATCCAAACTGGATCATTAGTCCTTACAGATTTTCAAACAATTGTGGCTCATCCTGATATTCTAGTTGATATGGTTTGCCTTAGGGGGTTGATGAAGAAGAAGTTCCCGAACCCGAAAAATGGGACGCTGAGTGCCGAATTGGACAAAGCGGTTGATATGTACTTGAACGGAATGAAATATTCAGCATTGAAAAATCAGTTTGAGAAGGATTTCGGATTGATTGAAACTTTTATAGGAACAGTATGACGATCTTTTGGTTTATTTATTTATTTAGGTGTATATAACGTAATTAAAATTCCTTTCAGCTCGACATGGATATTGATCATTTAGAAGAAAATTTTGCTTCCCTCATAAGGGATATACATAAAATGAAACCAAAAAGGGAGGGGGAGTTTGTTAGAAGGTTGTTAATGCCTCTTTTTGTTTTCTTGTATTAACGAATAGCAAATGTATGTTTCAGGTGTCTTTTGTGGAGTCCCCCGGTTGTGGAACGTTTAAAAGTCGATTACAGCGTCTACTTAGAGGATGATAATAAGAGCAAGGATGAAGAGGACGACGAGGAAGAAGTCGAAAACGTTGCCGTTCAATAAATTTTTTGATACGTAGATTTAAATCGTTTTATTCGTTATTAATAAAATAATTTTTAGTGTATTATATTATTTGGAGTTGTAATCCCTATGCCTGTCATCCAAATTCCTTATTAGGTAAAGTTGGGCATGTAAAAATATTTTTTAAAAATTTAGCGCGTATATTTGAAAAAGTTCATCAACTGACGTTAGTATATAAAGCAGTTATCGATTTTCAACAAGGGATCTACATATATTCACTTTTAGTGCCATATACTTCCGATAGGTCGCGGCACCTTTTCAAAAAATATTTTCTTATGTACCTGCTCAAAACAAGAAAGTAGTTCATCATAAATACATATTTATTTAAAAATCACTATTACATTTTTTAAGACCATTACATACAACATTTTTCAATAATTCGTTTTATTGTATTGTAGCTCGTATAGTTTATTAAATAAAACAAACGAACTAGGTGCTTATAAAAAAAATGAAAAATAAAACTAAAACGAAAGAAACAAGAGAATGTTAAATAATTGAAATATTGCACTAGTATTAGATGTGTTTTGTTTTAGCACCAATTAAAATAAAAATTTAAAAGAAATACCAACAACAGTTAATAGGTAGGAAGGTAGGTACTATTTAATTTACCCACTTTTATTGTTATTATATAGGTATTATTTTAGTGCTTTTTATGTCTTTAAATTTCGTTAAATTAAGCAGAATTGTTTTTTTATTTGTTTCAGATAAAAACGAAGAAAAGAAAATAAAAGCTGTCGATATAGAAAAAATAATGTATAAATATACTTCTATTTATCTTTATAATATGTTTGTATGTATAAATCTACTGTAAACAAAAATTGTACAACATAATATACACTAAATTATTGAATGACTAGTACTTTTTCCATTTGCAAAAATAAGGACAATTTTACGCAATTGCTACGATATGTACAGTACACTGACTGACTACAATAATACTAAAACAAAAACAAGTCCAAGTCGTAATAACAAAAGATCTTCTTCCCTCCTTTTGTCAATTCTACAGCGGTACTGTTTTGTTACCAGACCAGCTCAAATCATACGTATACAATCCTGAAGACAAGCGACATAAAGGAAGATACGTTTCATTTTTATTTTTATCATTATTATTATTATTACGTAATTGTGTTCAAAGTATTTGTGTGCTTCTATGTAAAGTAATAATTTATACGTATGTATACCATGTACATGTATGAATTTAGTTAGGTACACCGCTGGAAGCCAGCTGAAGAGAGATACTATATATGTCCCATTATTATCACAGGACCATCACCACCCTGGAGTTATGGTGGCTGTGATGAGAAGAGTGATGGTTGTTTTCGGCGGCTTGAGCAGCAATTTCCGCCTTGTTATCCCCGTTCCAACTCGACATATCCGGATTCCCAATATCCGCCAATCCTTTCAACGATTCACAAGTGTTATGCGATACTGTGGTCCCATAATGGTCAGTGGTGGGCGATTTGGTCGCCGTAGAACACTGAACATGATGGGACCCCCACATTAAAACCGTCTGCCTTGGCATTTCTTGCATAACAGACGTACTAACGGGAGAAGGATAGTGTGTGCTAGTGACAATTTGTTGTTGACTCTTACCACCCCCTTGCATGATCGAAGGACTCTCCGGTTGATCCGTCTTTATCTCCTCGATCTTCGGGGTTACTAAACTGTTGTTCACCGGAGATGGAGTGTGATGGTTCGATGGTACGTTGTCCATGGGAACGTTTTGTTTGATGGACTTGACGCACACTTTGGAAGTTTGATCAGGAACTTGTGTAGCCATCACCTGGACCGGCTGTATTATTCCGGAAGATGGACTGACCGAATACGGCCAGGATACGTCGAGACATTTGTTGGGATTCGTCACGACGAAGCTCCTGGAAGTGTCCACGTACGTGGGATACTTTGCCGTCGAGGTGGTATCAACCACCTGCTGGCAGGAATACAACTTGTCCTCTGTAGGCATCACAGTCGCTGTCCGATAAGATGGGTGATGACTAGCGGTAGTCGAAGATGGATCGTACGTTGGTACTCCTGCTGTCCGAGCTGTTACGTCCAGAAATCCATTGCTCATGTATGGACTAGATGCTGGCGAGTGATGGTACTCTGAGTAGTAAGTACTCAAGGGCCGATACTGATGGAATAGATTCTCTGTTGGAAGGTACCGGTTGTCCAGGGTTGCAGGAGAAGGATAGAGGGTGTGTTGGAAGTTTGAGTGACCCATGTACGTGGACAGCGTGTGATCTGGGGCAGGAGGTGCGTAAGGGGTGGTGTACATGTTATAAGCACAACCATCCGTCGGAATGTAGTCTATCGTGGGCATGGGACTGACCACTGAGTTCGACACTGACACTGTAACCGGCGGTGTCACTTGTCCGTTGGTTGAATGCACGGACACCTTACGTTTAGTTCGACATGTCGAGAGAAAGTCCCGAAGTTGCGTTTTGTATCTTCGGTTCATTCGGGTCGGGGTGGTCGAAACGTTGTGCTGATTAACAGACGATGTCGAGAGGAGCTGATCCGAATCACTGAAGTAACTATTTGATAATCCCGCGTCCAAATAACTCACTTTGAAGTCCATTGTTCGCTTGCCCAGAAGGTCTCTTCCTTCTTCCTCCCTAAATAAAAGAAAATTTGTAGAAATTTTATTAAAATTATTATTCTTCGCCTGTAAATAGTCGTCCTCAGGATATGTTAATTACTTGAATTGGTTTTGGTTCTTACATGAGTGGCCTGTGTGTGCTGATAATGAAATCCGGCTTTGAATTTTTGTAAACCAATCGGGAACTCGTTTGCAACCATTGCCATTGTCCGTCTTTCGTTTGGAATCTGTAGGCTATCATCCCTGAAGCCCCAGTTTTCAGTACTACAAAGAAAAATATAAAATCCCAGTATTTAAACCTAATTAAACCATCTTACATTCCTGATGGGCACTTGCCACGTAAGCTAAGTCGTCGTAGTGAACGAGATCATAACCGCCCATGTTGGCCAGTTCAGCATCGGAATAGCCCAGTAACATTTTACCTCTAAATTAAAACACCCCATAAGAAATTAGAACGATTAAGGAGATTACTAGTATAATATGTGGTTTACCTTTGGTCCATGGAGACGAGAGTCAAATCCAGTTTATGTTTGCTTTTGAACATAACTTCCTTCTGGGGTATTTCTAGTAAGGAAGGGGGCCCGAATGGGGTGCAAATAGCAAACAGTGCCAGGGGTGGTTCGTCAGTTTTACGATTCTGCCCGTGAAGTACTTTTATTCTTCCCCTTATATCTAATCTCTAAAATAAAACAATAACGTGATCTCTATGAATGGTGACCACCTTTGCACTATATGGTGGTAGTGGTAGTTTTTACGTTACCAGAAAGCCAGAAGTATTGTCGAGAAGGCACCGAAAGCGAACAGTAAAACTGCGCTCTAACAGATGGCCGTTTTCTGGAAGCAGGACGTCTTGAAGGCCGATGTTGGAGGATTCGGGAGGCAGGAAGGAGTTCCACATAAGTTGCCTCTGAAGTTCTTCCCTGTCTTCCGAGTGAACCAGCTCGTAAACCGATTGATGAACTATGTCTGACTAAAATAATGAGTTTAGATAAATAATTTAATACCTTTTTACGTCTAGGGGTAAAATACCTGATGGAATCCCAGATACCCTTCGATGCTGTGTGTTGCGAAAAAGACCTCACCCTCGCAAGTCAATATCATTAGAAAACCGTTTAGGGCCTGCAAAGATGTCAGCCAGTGATAATATCCAATAATGACATTTGCAATGATCAAAATGATATGATATGATTGAAATATAATAGTAATATAATTATTAGTTGTGCGAGCAATACTTTATTATTAGTTTTTTTTTGCTGTTGTTGTTGTTGATAATAATAATAGATAGATACCTAGTTGAAATAATATGTTTTTAAGCGTGTCGGCTTACGAAAGAATACAATGAGCACAGTTTAGTGTATATTTGAAATATATATATCTGTGTTCCCTGGGTTAATTAAAAACATACGTAATTATTTATAAAGGACAAGCCGCCTGTGCGTTTGCGATAGAAGAGCTGTGCGCTGTGAGAGAAAAATTCTAGGCCGAATTGTACGAGCTATAATTATCCAATTATTACAAAAAACAAGTTCCCGACTTTAGCTTCGGGAGAATGTCATGTTTGGACAGCGTAATTGTAGCTATTGCTGACAACGAGAACTTTAAAGTGAAAGTTTTTTCTCGCTATTCACAAGATCCCAAAAAAAAAAAAAAACAAATGGAAAACGATTTTGCCGGTTGGAGGATAAAAGAGATTTTTGTGGCAACGTGTCTTTCTCACCTGAAGGAACATTTCGCCATCCAGAGGAGTATGGTCGTAGGCCGTCATGTCCCTGGGTCTGTGGATGCCGCCTCCCTCGTCCTTGTCTTTGTGCATAACCACTGGAACAAAATTAATTATGACAACCCGTTGATTTACACCAGTAATAAAGGATGGGATGGGACATTAAAAAGAAAATGCATATGGATTGCCGATGACGTAGAAATTATGCGTCAATTATATTATGGCTTTAATTAAGATTTCATTGCATCATACGGAGGATTATTGCAATCGTGGCGGAAAATCTCCTGTTCGTTTTTACGATTGCTGTGATTCACGACATCTCAAGCCCTGTGCCAACCATAAACCAAATCGTAAAATATATTTCAGCCTCTGTCGTAAAATGGGGGAGGACGGTGCCAGCGTACCACGGCATTAAATCATACAAATGATACGATATGGTTATCTAAAAGAAACGTTACCTAACTAAGGAAAAATCCTACCAGAACACAATTATAGATGTCATGACCTATTTTGGATACTGATGACTAAGGGGATGATGTAGATAAAACTTATTTGCTCAAATTTCTACAGAAAATAAATGTCAAATGTCAACATCACTATGGGCCCCTACCGCGTTTCATAAATCTATCAATATGCACTTTGAAGCCTGTTAATGGTTCATTATGAGCCCGCAAAAAAAAAATGACGACGTAGAAACGGGTTCTCGTCGTCCATTTATCACGTGAATAAAGGGGTGCTAATTGAGCCTTCACGTGGGCAAACATTTAACTAGGCATTAAGGCTAGATGTGTGTCTTTGGGCTATTATTGCATCGTGTTGTCGTGGTGCAAGTCATCGTGATGAGTCTCCCGCGGGTGTTCGTGTTTGACTTGTCTATTAAACAAGCGGATAATGGATGAATTGATCGGACAGGTGCCCTAAACCGTGTGTTGCTCTGTCACTTATCGAACGCCGCTTGTATTATTGACCTATGTCCAATTATACTGTTATTGACGCTAGACGTTCGGTTCGTACAGAACAGGGGTGAAAAACTACCATCCAAAAGTGTTGTTTAGAGCTCCAAAGAAGGCGAAGACGTTAGCACTTGCTTCTCTTAAGGAACAAAACCTTACGTTACATTATTGGTTAACGAAAGGCACTAAAGATGGTTCGTAAAATAAGACAACAAAAAGGAATCGGAAACAAAGATCTTCAAGATGATTTTGTTTTAAAACAAAAACGTGTGAAACATTTGAAGACACGACAACAAACAGGAATCAGAAACAAAATCCTGAATGTGAAACATTTGAAGAGGCAGAGAACTAATGGATTGAGATATTTAGGAGACGAGGGGGACCCGGAGAGGTATTGAACGGTTGACTGAAATTCAAACAGAAATTAAACAAATAATACGCTTATTAAGAGCAAAGAATAATAATTATTTTAATGGCAGTGTGCAACATAGAAATACATTCATAATTACACGTAATTTTCTGAAATAACCAAGCGGGTTTGTTGTTGGACTGCACCATGTATTTCTTTAGTTAAATCACCATGCAGTTTCCTTAGTTCGCTTTCATTTCCAGAAAGGCTTATTAGATACTTTACTCTACTACGTGTATTGTATGTAATTATTTTAATTTTATTGCACACGTTATATACTCACCGTCCGACAACTAATAAAGCTACGTATTACATACAATTCTTTGAAAAAGAAGAGAAGACAAATAGTCCACAAACCCCGTTCGAAGAATACAAACAAAACACGAGGGCCGCCGCGACCTCGAGAGACATTCCCTAAAATTAATGGCAGATATAAAAGAAAAGGAAAATAAAACATTGTTAGGTACAATTGTGCCAAGTAATATTTTACCCGGTAGATAACGTTTGTGTCAGGTGGTTGAAAAGTTGAAGTTTATTTAGGAGTCGCAGGCTCATGCGATCGTAGGCGACCGACACTCGGCCTTATCATCCTCCATAATTATTTTTTATCGTAAAAGTGTCGTCCTTTTAATTACCCCTTACAAAGTGCCGATGAAATAAATTTCACCTGGTGACAATATATCGACTACTACCGCTACCGCTACTTTACCACCCACTTATGGACTTCCCCATCCTACAACAGGCTTCTTTATTTATTCTCATAACGATTTAAAATTAATTGCGAATCGTTAACGTGTTTCTCACAAATGTTGTGGTCATTTTGTTTAAAATAGCGCCATTATAATAAGTGTGAGTAAAGTTTACGAAGGTAAAGGTAAAGTTCCTGTGCAACATACACACAGGCCGGAGTTTTATTATAGTACACCCCGTGGCTCGTTCTCGAACCATGTTTATTTGATCAATACTTGTACCGCCTGGCAGACTAATCAATATACGAAATGACTACATAATTTACTGTGCGACTATGGGGTTTTCTGATTATCTTTTTTATCCGATCCTTCCAAGTCAGCAAAACCTACACTCATAAATAAATAAAATAATGACCACAGTACTACGATCAACAACTCCACACACGATCTCTACGTACGATATATCATGCATATGGTAAACCGTTTTAATATTCTAATAAGGGTAGTTTAAATTAATATTCAAATGTATCTGATGCACAAGTTGGACCTATAAGAGTCCTAAAAAGGGTGAATTATTTGCATGATATTTGAAATTGATAAAGGACCATATGGGATTAAACTGGACAAATTTTACCGGCTGATATCTTGCACAGGAGGGTGGAATCTTCTTCAATATGAAAAATAAAAAAAAACAATGATTGAATACTGAAATTCCTTTGTTAAGGGGCTGATACTTGAATAAGTTTTTTGATTGGGGTTGCACCTATGCTCCTGGATGAAATGTTTCTTAAATATGCAACACCCTGTAGATAACCCGATTCCCTATTGTTAAGAACGAATCGAATCACATCACGTTCTAAAAACAGAAACGTTTCGATCGAGCGGTTCTGTGGCACCCTGGGGGTCATGTGGAGCACTTCCACCCTGTGCGAAGGTCTCTTTCGTTCGTATAGATGCCTACTTAATATAAAAACAAATAATTTGTTTTATTCTTGGCACCAATAAATATGTCTAGGTAAAAATAGTCAGTTTAATAAATATCGAATGCCGCGTATCTGGCTTGGAGAACGCCACATAACAAATGGGCCTAATATATTAACGTATGCTTCCATGGTAATTGGCACTGGGAAGGGACCACGAACACACTCCTAGGTGCCAACCACAGGTCATAAAGATGTCTCGGGGAGTTCACGTATGCCCGACGAAAAACCGATTCCAATTAAAAAATATTAATTGAGCGTTTCGATCATAAAAATTATGTTAACAACCCGCTAATCACATTATATTAGATAGAATAAAAAGAAAGTGGAAAGACTACGACATTATGTGCACCCTCAAGTGTAATCAATTTCGATTAGTTTGGAAATGCAAAATCCAGATAATGGTGTTATTATCTTTAATTTTCCATTTATATTCTTAAGTAGTGGTGTACCGCACCACCTGCCAAGGACTAATGGAAATCAATACCAATCAATGAAATCTTCAAGTAATACAAGGAGGGAAATATAAATAAACCCCTTCGGTGACTCACGAAAATGGAAAACTGATTTCGTTAGGTACAGTGTAGACGATATGATGTTTATTATTAGGGTAGGTAAATTAAAGACACAAATGTACGTAAGGGTTGAAAGAAGACGGTGCCACGTGGCATTAGAATCAAAATCTGCCAGTGCAGTGTGACGGTGATTTTACATGCTAGAGAATATGGTCTATGACTTGGGTTGCGTGTTACAGGAGTTTCGATCGAACTCGGGGAGTAAGTATGGTCCTGGTCACGCGAACATATGATGACGACGACTGCACCTATTTTCTCGTTTGGTTTGGGGAACGCCGACTGACGCCAGGACGAAAATTTTCGCAGTGCAATGCTTATTATATATATAGGCACGTTGCCGTAAAAATTTAGACGGTGGAGGGTCGAGGTGGCGGGCGGGGGTTGAAAAAGTACGGGTAACAAATGATACTGAAATACGTACCCCATTACTGCAGCATTTTACCGCCGACCCATTTTGTCATTATTTTCTTTTGATGGATTGCGACCTATGAAGGGAGAAATTACAGGGGAGAATTAAATTATTTCCTTGTTAACAAGTAAACGATTTTAACGTTATATATGTTGCTCAAATTACTAGATACCAATATGATCAAGAAAGTCCTAAAATTGATTAATCTTCTGGATTATAATATAAGGCTTGACATTTAGTGCTTCGTTCGTTTTTATGATGAGCTTTCGTAAGCTGATGTAAGCATTACCTAGAGCTCATTAAATTCGATAATTCAGAGAAAGGGATGGCGCCCGCCATTATGCCAGCGTCCCGACGCGAAGGGTGGAGTATCGACGGTTACCATGGACACGGTGAACCGTTAACGTGAAAGTATCATTTCAAAAACGGAGGGGTTGGAAAATAACAAGAGCGAATCCCACCATCTACTACTAAAAACCTGAACACAAATGGCACTTCTTCTATAAAAAAAGTTTTTAATTTAATTATATAACTCAGTTTAAATGTTTCAAACTAAAAAAATTAATCAGAAAACAAACGTGAAATACATTTTATAAAACAGTTGAAGAGGTACCGAGAAATAATTTGTCAGTTAGTAGCAATTGTTTAATTTTTTGAAACAAAATCCTCCGTTACGATATTGTTGAAAAAACACTTGAAAGAAATGACAAAAGAAACAGGGTGATTGTTATTCATTTTTTCTTAATTGTACGTATCTGCACGGAAAGCGATCGAAAAAATTGAATTATGAATGGCGGCAGAAGAACGTACGGCAACGAAATCAATTTGTACGTTTCATTAACATATGTGAGGTGCTTTTGCGTGAGTATTTTTCGTATAAATCGTGCATGACCGAGTATTCCGTCGCCTTTTTTACGACTTATACACATCAATCAGTAACCAATAATCTGTCTGTTTATTACACCTCCACTAATTGATTTATCAAATATTAACTTTCGATAAAGGTCCCCACGGGCGCTAAATGACCATCAACAGGCGATTCTTACTACGTTCGTGCACAGTTTTGCCGCATGGCACACGAAGACAGTTGAAAATTATACTTTTCCATGTCAGCGTGTACTATAGTGATAATGATAGTGAAAGTAACACCACCAGTACAGTATCGGAAACACCAATAAATATATTTATGCAGTTTTAGGCATATCCTGCGAAGGAAGAATGGGAGACGACGTACGCACTCTCCTCATCAACTCCTACAAAACAAAAAACATGCTTTATTACCACACCACCGACGGTCCAACAACAGCAACAATAACAGAAGCAGCAACTACTAGTACAAGAACGACGCCTGCTAGCAGGCTCGCGTGAGGATTGTGCACGCCATTGCGTGTCCTCTCTAATATTTATGCACTTTTCGTCATCGGATCAGCTGATCCCATCGAGCAATTCTTTAAATCCTTTCGGATATTAGCGCGAGGGCGATGCTGATAGATCACGAACTCCGACAGAAAGACTTACCGAAACAGAAGCCGACGTTTTAATGAAATATTCAGGGAGATAACGTTGTTCCACGTCAAAATGAATCTTCAAAGACTAACGTTTTATGTTTTGTGCAAATTCTCAAACTGGGTCTTGGGGGGAAGTTTAATGAAAATTTGGTGACGGGATTTCTAGAGCCCAAGAGCTTAGAAAGCGAAGATATTTAAAGAGACAGAGGGAGCACCATTTTAAGAAGATGAGAAGGTCGCATGTACGTCAATGGTGCATATCCACCCCTAAATATCTCTAGAGGATAATTTGTAGGTACAAAGTCTGTTTTATCTTAGCCTACAGAAATAACAGTTCTTAGAAGTTAAAATGTCCATACTGAGGGTTCAGGGGAGTGGTCAGCAAAAGTTTTTGAAAATTCTACAAATTCCATGTCGATTTGGCAGTAGGTAGGTACTTTCTATTGATCCATCATCAGAAATTCTTGTGTAGCGAATTTGCGTTTACCGTACGTGGGTAATAAAGTGTGCTGTTGGGGGTTAACTTGAAAGATTATTGATCGGGGTCAACCTGGCTCCAATATTATTATGCCATTCTACTATACAGATAGAAAACGGCAATTAAAGGGTACGACGACAACAACATTACGAAAGAAAGCACGGGTCAACCATCCACGAGGCGACGGCCTGCAGGGGTTGCTGAGGGGCCAGAGGGGGCGCGGCTCACGTCGCTAAAGAACAACCTGTAATTTGGCTTTTTTGCGCTGGCGCTCTGAATGGACCCCAGCGAGGCGAGGGTGCAAAAGATCGAAGTTCGTCCTCGCTAAAGGACATGTCTGCATGCAAGGGGCAAGTCCATAATAATTTCGATAGTGAGGTTTTTGCAATTTAAAATCCCAAAAGGGTGCTTCACATCCTAAGCCAACTTTTGAGTTTCCGCAAAATTAGATTATCTCCAGAAGTTATGGGTTAAAAAGAATTACAGTAGGTTAACTACCCCATGAGTTATAGGAACTCACCTGACACCTTGTTTGGTGGGGCGAGTTATTTTTTCATATCCGCTTAGTTGCATTTGCATGGAAATTGGTCGATCTCGGCCGAATAAACCTTTCGAGCGGCGATCAATGTATTTGTTTAACAAAACGTAAAACGAGCAACATGATAAATTAGGTCCACGGTTTTAATGAAGATATCGGTTGTGTGTTGAAAAACCTGATTGTGTATGTTACACCAATTTACTGCTCCACCAGCTAATTGTTATTTATGATAGGACGGCCGCCATATTTCATACTTGAATATTTGTCGGTATTTTATGTACCTACCTACCCATGCATATATGTATCTCGTGGTCGTGATGATCGGACCTTTATTATGTACGTGACGCGAGCGTGTATGTATGTACATAGTAGGTAAGAAAAGTTAACAGAGACAGAAGAATCGGGTTGAAACAGTAATTCATTATTAGGCACCTAATTCGTGATGACTGCTGACCAAATTATTTTGTAATTTACACGCAACTTTTGTGTCGTTTGTCAAATTGCTTTGGGCACTTTCACTCGCAAAACCAACGTACCTAATGTTGATTTATACCCGTGTCCAAAACAGGAAACACTGTGACAACTGTACCTACATATATATCTACCCACGAGTAGTCGTCAGGGATCTTTGAAACAATTTGGAAAGACTTCTGTTTGAACAAAAAGAAAAAAAAACACCAAACACGAACATTGCGTCGTTTCTTTCAAAGTTCCGCTCCTCCCTGCCCCTGAGAGAGTCATTAGTAGTTGTCTTCCATCCCCCTGTCTCACTTATTACTTTCACCGATTAACGTCTTGTGAGACGTAGGTACATAAATAAAAGAAGAGAAGTAATAAAATAAAGACAGGCTGGCTGGCCGTTTGGTTCGTTGGTTGGTTGGTTGGTTGGTGGTAGGTAAGTGAAAGTGAAACCCCATCAGGTCTCTGTCTTCCATTACGGCACACAAGGGCACATAGTGCCGTTCCCAATAAATTAAGGAAAGTGACGGTTCACGGTTGCGTGTCAATTCTCAATATTGTCGAGCGGGGGCAGTTCACAATGGACCCTCTCTGACTGAAAGTATTATTACGTTTAAGAGGCTACCGATACCTACATCCACCTTCATGTACGTAGACGTCGATTCCTTACTCCATTAAGCCACTGAAATCCTACCATAGAATGTCCTCTGAACTTTTTCTAAGATATAATAGTAAGGAAGAAGTTGTGTAATGGATAGATTCAATTTAAAAATTCAAGCATTTCGAATCTAAATAAAATTAATAATTTTGAACAACAGACCATCCAAGATACAAAATAACCCAAAGAGGTTATGACAGGTCATTTTTATGGTCCTATCTGGATAGATTTATTGATTTGATGAGAAATAGATAATGTCTTTTGAAAATTTCAACAATTTTGGAATTAGATTACAAAAAATTAAAAATTATCCCAATGAGATGAATATGACTCTTGGATGTCCTTTAGTAATGAAGGGATTGTTCAATTTACCCCTGCAGAACATCCTGGATCGATTAATAAACCTTCCAAGTCTAAATTGCTATTCCATGATGTTATTGTGGTTGTCAGGTAGTTACGTACGTACCAGGAATGGACAGAATTGAAATTTACAGCAATTTGCATACGTGAAAGTTGTTAGGGTGTGTTATATCCATCAGACGTTAGTTAGGGTTGCGGTTACGATCTGGTTCCGGAGTTTCCGAGGTGATACCGGAAATTTCGCCAGCATTGCTGCTGTAATACATAAAACTCGACCTAAGTACCTACCGGAAATAGAGTTGACTCATAGTAGGTACCTAGAGCCTTTGGAAAACATGACGACTTTAATAAAAATAAGCAATTGCTCAAAGGATGAGGTCAAGCTCAAAATCGATACAGAAACTGATGTTGTTAAGGAACATTTATTAGTGGCGTCTGTTATCCTTTGTGATGTTGTAACCGGAAGCGGTCAAGTAATCCCGATGGATGGTGTTCTACAAGCCTAGACAACACAATGTGACCAATGGTGCGTGAAAGCCATTATGTACTAAAAGGAGACTATATCGGGTTTGATACTAACTCACCTTACAATCGGATAATGATAGAGGCTCGGGCCGTCGGGCACGTGTCCATTGTGCTCTATTTGGACACTGAACAATGACCAGGACACGCTACAACTACTTTTCAATTGACCAGATATTAATGGATAGATACAATACAGGGTGTTACTTTATACGTGTTTCTGATTAGCTTCAAAAAATGCGACGATCAATGAATGGTATGCATATCAACTGACGTCATGAATATGCAGATGATGATGATGGTTCAATCCTGATAAAAAAGGAGGAGGATAAGTTGAGTTGACCGTTGGGAAAATAAAAATTTGGCCGTTGCGCGCGTCTTATCTGAGTCCTTCCTCCCCACCATTGCCACCACCGCGTCGGTCGCCCCCGGGTCTTCGCCAGCCTTGCCACGGCCGCGCGCCACTAAATCAGAAACGCAATTAAAGATTGCAGGCAATAAAACAACTGCCCAAGTCTTAATTCCAATTTAATCCAAAAACGTCATCATATAGAGACACTAAGATATTCGAGCTGCGGCACGACGAGAAGAGGAGGAGGGGGCGGCTACGGCGGCGGCGTCTGACGCGATAAATAAAGGGGTCGTATGTTGTGGTACCAGCTCATTAACCCGATATATCGGCATATTTATTGCTTACTTGGGGTTGACAAGGAAGCCAGGACCGCATTTAGCACCGCAGGATCCAATTCTTTACACTAACTAAAATAATCTACTCATTCATGTTGGTGTAGAAACATTTATTTGATTCATTTGTTGCTTGCAGTTGTTTTAAGAAGAAAGAAACAAAAAAACAAAAACGTTAATGAAGAACAAAAGCAAAAAAACAATAACGATTTTGTAGTTGAAGAACAAAAGCAGAACGAGTCGAGTTTATCTATCATATAGATAGGTGTATGTACGTTTCTTCAAGGATTTCACTTTAATTGTTGTTAAGACCGTTTGCAACTTGTTATTTTTACGAGTGGAAATAAAATGAGTTATCAGGTGCGGTACATCTTCCGTAAAGGCATCAATTACCGTCTCGAGAACGGTAGCAAGAGGTGTTAAAGGCAACAAAGTGTGGGTGGAGTGCTTCCACAACGATTCGACTTATGTTTGTTCTTTGTACGGGACACGTATCAAGAACGGAATCTTTTACTTAATGAGCCAAACTCGATTTATTGGTTCGAATGTAAACCGTATACCTACTGTGGGTACCGAGACCCGGTGAAAAAATAAAAAGGACAAAAGAAACACCCAACGGGAGAGGTGTTTGAAAAAAATAACTGCGACCTCTCACGGTATAAAGAAAGCGTGGGGGAATTTATGTTTACACCAACTCAACGTTCATTTAAATATCCCTAAACTAATTTCAAATACCAATGAATAGAATATTTAAGTGAATTATGTTATTGTTGATTCAGGTCAACCCCACAGTCCCCTTGTTTACAATATTTAACCATGAACAGTATCGTTCATTATTAAGCTTTGTGTACTCTATTTGCTCTGGTTTCAATGAACATGTAGCTACTGGGGGGAGGATGATAATATGGCCTTTACATTGTCTCTAATAGCTTTACATTACACGGACGGATGTCCTGCAATAATTCACTCAAAAGGTAATCGATTGCGTGGAGACTCTAAAATTCGCCAGGTGCTGGCAAAAAGGGCACGAGAAAGGAAAGACAGAACGGTTATTATCGATCCCTGATGGTGATGGCTGTTTTCGGACATCAGAAAGAAAGAACAGTAAAGACGTTACCTGAGCCTTGAGTTAATTGTTTTTTTCCCTGGGCCTTTTGTTCTTTGTTTTCTCGCCGGAGATGAATATTTCTGAAGGTGTCTAATTTAAGGCCTATGTAAGTGTTTGCATCAGCTCCCAGTTCGGGCGGTGGGTAATTCTAAACCGTCAAACCCTCGAGGGTCGAATTTGCATGGGACTCTTTTACTTTTTACCAGCATTTAATCAAGCTGAAAACTGCGATAATGGATGAGTTTTGGCAGGTCATCGAACCATCCATCCATCGTACTTACTTACTTTGAATACGAACCAAACATTTACAATATAATTGTAAATGAAATAGATAAACAGTTTTAATACGAATAAAAATAAGGATTTTTTCGTGGTCCTTATTGTAGACATTGTACCATTTTGTAGCAATAATAATCTAACGAAAAGTAAAAGTTGGTGGTCGTAAACGTTAATAACAACACCATAAACAGCGGAATTCTTTGAGGGAGATTTATCGTCCGCGCGGTCGACTCCGTACATAAATTTAGTTCAACCCCCGCCCGTTGACGATAGCATCGGTAGGGTCTGATTACCCGTGGTGGCCCTCCAAGTCACTTCCGGCGCAGGAACGGGCCCGTTTTATGCGAACGCCATTAGCAGATATAGGAAATTTATGGCACTACTAAAAGAACCGTTTTCGTTACGATTTTTCACGTGTAAGGCACCACCACACGACCGAACAAATCGATAATATATATGGATGTAAAAAAAAATAAAAGTTTACCCCCAACACCTAACTACTATGTACGTAATATACACGGAGCGTAGGTAATTGGTGACGAGTGAACCCACCCATCACGGGGTCATTTTTGGCAGACGTTATTCGCTCTTTTTTTTAGAAAATACTCGAGACCCTTTGGAGCGGTCTTAATGAAATTTGTTCCCTTAAGTCTCTTTGCGTACAGGTAGTTTCGCGAATAGTGGCATTCATGCTGAAAATTCGGCTCCTGTGCAAGTTTACGAACGGCTGCCGAGCGAAATGTGTGGACAGCTTCGCAAGAAGCAGGACTTTTATTATTAAAAAAGACCGGGGGTCCAGGGCATCGAGTTTCACTATTTCGCCGTGTTGTGTTACAGTTTTTGCGCCAAAGGCCGAAAGTACCGCGCTTTTAGTTTTTAGGTCAACTGACCGCGCTCCCGCTTCTCAACAACACAGAGGTTACGATATTACATTTCACTTTATTTTTAGTACCTACGTACCTAATAACCACTAGGTTACTTGTCTTATTAATAACAATTGCCAACGATCACATTTTTTTTCGGTCCTTCGAGCCGGACAGAAATAAAACATTTTGCGTAGGGAAATCTACACGACTAATCGCTTACCTACATACTTAGCTATAATTTTTAGTTTTTTTTTCTTTTCGACATGTGAACCACATTAACCTTTCTGCATTTCCATTATTAATAACAGTCATAAATCGTGTCGTACGCCCCGGCAGGTATTGGGCAGGGGTTGGTTTTTAGGGTGCGCATGAGGTTCTGACTAATAAACTGTTCCGAGGACGGCGACCAGGACGACGGACGCGCCGGTGCCTGCCCGACGACACCGACGCACCCTGAAGATGGATTGCCCCTGTAACGTAGAAGAAGAAGGGCCTTTCGGAAACAAAACAGCTGCACTCGTGTATTTTACGTATGTAGCATCGCCATCGGTCCGTCCGTCTGTCTGCTATTCCGAACCAGGTGAAATAACGGAATCAACCGGCCGAGACACCCCAACACATTTAATAATTTCAACTAATAATACCTCTTATCACTGCACACAGCATGGCTCGTCAAAAAATCACCAGCGACAGGACACAGGACACACAGATAAAACAAATGAACTGCAAGAAACACGGCAATAGATGGCTCAACACAGATTTTTGAAAATTTTTATTTTAAATGTAAATCGTTGGGGTGATTTAGGGAGTCCGCGGTGGTCCTTCGAGCCGGACGTGTAATTTGTAAAAATTGCACCTCGTCGCCTGGTCATCAATAAAAAGTCACAATTCTTCTTGCGTGCTGAACGTTAGCAAATGATCTTTTAACACATACTAAATTACACGAGCTATTAGAGGCAAAATTATAATTACACTTTTTTTCCTTACAATTACCGGCATCAAGTCGACGTCGAGTCGTTAAGGAACGCGTTTACATAAAGGAGAATTTCATTACCCGGCCTACCTAACTAACTACTGGAAATTCTGGTCGATATTATTTTTTATCGTTAAAATTTTCTTTTAGTTTCCGCCATTCGTGTTGTTGTTATTGTTGTGATCGATATGTTTTTAAATCTTCAGCGTTTATCGAATGGAAGTCGGGGATGGCGTGTTCGCGATTTCATAAGCATCGTTGAATTAATAAATAATGTATTAGGCCAAAGTTGATAAGGTTAATTGTTCAGCCACTGGGTTATTTTCGCTAATGCACGGTCAGTATCGGTACTGTTCCCGGAAAAAGGACTTACTCGCGCCTCCAGGAAGCAATAAAAAACGTTCCTTTTTCTTGTTTCCTCCACCGGCACTCATTTGTTCCTTGTTGCAACTTTCATAAATCATAACAAATAAAAAAGAAACAAAAATCAATTCACCCGATTCTTAGTTGTTTCGATCTTCAAGACTCATATATTACGCGTGTCCCAGAAGCTTTATTTCCCACCCCTTTAATAAGGAAGGGTTGTCAGTTTTATGGGATTTATTTGGATATTTATTGTGTCCTCTTTACTTAATAAGATACCGTTATTGTAAATACTTTCTTTATTGGTTCTCCCGAAATTAATTTATCTGTGGGGGTCGAAGGTGATTTTCCTGAAATAATTCTTTGTTTCTGTTATTATTGTCCATACAGTATCTATGTACTATGTAGTCACTCAGTGTGCTAGAGAATTATTTAGAGATGAAATCAGCCCTTAGGGCATGGACGTCAGCTGGTACTATTCCATTTTATGTCAGTTGGTGTGTTCAGTATTTCCAAATGGGTAGGTACCTAACAGTACAGCAGCGAACAAACAAAAAAAAACTCGCTTTGAGATAACTATTATCAGTGAATACATACGATTTTAAAATTAAATGGACACAACGTACTCCCTTATCTTCCTACTCTGAGAATTTTCCAAACACTGTGACATCCTTTATTTACTAATACTATTTAAGATTCTTTTTACCCTCTTTACTAGCCCTTTACGCCTAATAAGCCCAATTTCACCCACCCCTTCATTAATGGCTGATTGCACCCCAATTTCCCACATTTTCCAATACACCCGTAATTTTTAATCATTTCTACACATCCCTTTATTTATAATACTGTTAAGTGTGTTTAATGCTAAAGAAGCCAGGAATTTCTATTATTTAGATTGTGTTGTTTGCCCATCCCTGGCGACCAACTAAAATGGTCATTTTGTGAGGTCACTCATGGCCGGTCTGGCAGCAGTTTTTAGACAGACATCCAGTGGGTGATATACATGTAATTAACTGATTGTACCTAATAACAGAACGAACGTGGAATTGGGGGGCACAACGAGTAGGTAATTAGCTCTTATCGGGGTGATTACCCTCTGTTGGAAAAAAAACTAATTCAACTTGGACGTATACGTATTCAAACCTTTCGCCGAAATAAATATGGGTAAAAACGGAAAGAGTTCAGAGGGTGGAAAGCACCGACCCGTGTCGCAGGGGGTATAAATATCTACGTGTAATAATTAGATAGGTCCCTTTCGTTTTTGTTTTTATGTGCGATGCAAATATTGCTAAAATATTAAATTTACATTCAAATTTTGTTTTAAAAAAAACGTTACGCTCTGCAATTAAATTAATGGAAAGGGTGTGTTGTTGGGGGCTAAAATTGTAAATTAACTTGTTAATTATTATTTAACTGTAGGTATAAAGTTTCGTTTAATTAATTAATCTTCATAATGACCAGATATTTGTATTTATTATCTAAGTACCTACATTTATACGTTTTGAACCCTTTTGTACCTTCAAAATTACAATAATAACTACAAAACAACGATGAATAAAAAAAAGGGAACCGACATTAAATTCGCCAAAGTAAAATCTGGAATAAATAATGACCTGTAATCAAAAAGTAATTAAGTTGGACAGGAAAATTGAAGGGCCTACCTTGAAAGTAGCTTTTGGTGCGGAGGTAGCTGACTGACAGACGTAGAATAGAAAGTCGGTCCAATTTTGAAAGAATATTTTGTTCGAACGGTAAAAGGCTGGCCAAAGTGTCTAATTCGGCGTTTAGCCGCTCTCGATGCCTCTTGCTCGGGTTGCTTTTCGTTATGCCATCTTTTGGCGTGGGTTTCATACTAAAACAAAAAAAAAATTATGTTATATTTTAGTACAGACCTAGTGTTGTGTTTCTGCGAGACTCATAAGTCTTGAGAAAGTGTAAATATAGTTTAAATTGGTTTTTTATGTAGATGTTTGATAATGCGGCGTGTCTCGGTGAATTTTATGGAGCTTTAATGCATGTACAAGGTGGGAGAACTCCCCCTGTGGGGCGCAATTAGTGCTGCTTGTCTTAGATGATAAATGATGGAGAACTCCGTCAGAAAACAAACTCAAATTGAATAAAACCATTAATTGGCTGCTTGAGCACATCATATACTTACAACCTGTTTAACATTTACTTTACGTTCGTTCGTCTGTTATTAGGTATTACGAAACGATAATTACCGACAGGATAAAAAATGAAAACGAACAAAATAATTTGTCATATAAAAAGGAAACAAAAACTAGAAGAATAAAAACAAAAAGAATGTCGTTGTAATGAAAAAACACAGTCAAGGCTATACTGCAGTGTAGTGCATTTGTTTCACTAGTATTTTAACTCCTGCGTCACATAAGTAGATACTGTAGGTAATTATAATTAATTCTAAAGTGCAACATATTATGTACCTATTGTAAAGTTATAGATGGTAATTATAAAAAAATATTTGAAGTTGACCTTGCAGGCCAAAAGATTCATAGAGTTCACAAAAATACTTCATCATTCTCCAAAGGTAGATTAAAGTGTTAATTACGCTTAAAATTGAGTGGGCACATCTTCAAACGGTGTGGTGTGAATAAGGAAAGTTAAAAAAAAAGGAGTACATTTCAACCCATCCCAATTAACAAACCAGTCTGTAAGTTATCTGAGGAGAGGGTTGGGAATTAGCATATCTGCCTAGAGACTCTGACAACGACTCGACATCTCAATTTGGCCCGAACGACCGGAGAGGTGCATGAAAGAAGAAAATGTACGACCACTGATTTGGATTCGTAACAGTAGCAGCAAAGTAATATGTATCAGTCCTGTCGCAGGACATGTTCACAGCCGAAGGACAACGTTACTTCTTATATCTTCGCATATCTGAACGTCCAAATGTACCTACAAACCGGTGACTGGAACAAACTTTAAAACAGCAATTGTTTTCATCTTCTACTGTCTTTTCTTTTTCTACTGTTTTTCTTCTGCCACTTTTTTCTTTTGTCTTTTTTTTTCTACTGTCTATTCTTTTTCTACTGTTTTTTGTTTTTTCTCTTGTTTCTTTTCCTCAACTGTCTTTTCTTTTTCTACTGTTTCTGTTCTTCTGCTGTCTTTTTATATCATTGTTTTTTTCACTTTTTTCCTCAGACAAATAACTGTTACTTTTACAAAACCTCAATAAAAATTTTAATTAGGTACGAAGCTTTGATGGAGGCAGCTGCAATGGCTTTTAATTGAGTAATTAATTACTTAATTGAATATCCGTTCCTTTTGATTAGTATTACGGAAAAATCAATATTCAATGAATATCAAACGATTATATCCTGATGATATACATCATATATTCAAAGCACTATCTTATTTGCTTCTCATTAGGTCAATCACCACCGACAAATGAAGTTGTAAGTGTATGATCAAATTGACATAAGTTAATATAAAATTTATTACGTTTTGTCACGACAGAACACACTAGATATAGTAGGTATGGGCACACATATAAAATATCATCGTACAGGGAATAATTTGTTGCAATAAAGTCTGGAATTTTTACGAAAGCCCGCAACAAAATCCGACGGTACAGACAACAATTTTTTTATACGGTATCCTTGTTGTTTGTTTCTTTATTATAATGTCTACACGAATAAATTAAAGGTGGCTAATTTGCATAGATGTATGTTAAAGAGAAACTAACGTCCTATGTCGGCGCATTATTCAAATGGAAACTGACTCAAGGAATTTAGTTTTCTAATTTAGTACACCGTGTAAGATATTAAGTAGAAATAAATTAAGAACAGAATTTTGCTACATCTACCCATCATTTTGATAGTTTATTTATTTATAAATATGTTTTTAAGAGAAAACGGCAGTGTTTGGCCGTGTGTACGGTGTTCGCAGTTCTCACGAAAAAACGGCATCATTAAGTACAACCAGGGCAGCCAGCTCACATCAGCACAGTCGAAATTATAAAGAAATTTGGGGTTCAGTGTGGATGTGTATAATACGGTGTATTTCCTAACTATTTTGTAATGACAGGCTGCGTCTGTTTCATGATTAGACCTCCGAGGCCAACGGCTATCGTTTGACTCCTCTTTCTCTTGTGCGTATGAAAATAAATGTACATGACGTCCCAAATCACCCATAGAAACTAATAAATAGGCGACAAAGTCGTTACAAAATGAATTTGAAATAAAAATTAATAAGTAACTAACATTTGGAAAATGGTGGTGATGATGAATGTAACTTTAATGACGTCAACGTTTGTGCCCATTAAATTATTAATAATAATTGGAGCTAAAAGTGAGCCGATGATAGAGAGAGAGAGGCAGTTTGGTGGAGAGCGGGTCATTAAGAAATCGTCCAGATAGGAAGCGCCACTACAATAAATCCTGGAATCTGGTCGAATCGCTCGAGCTGGTCAGTCAACCGAAACGACAACATCGTTTCCCACCTAATAAATCAGACGGCCGTGGGTCTCTTTGCCGAAGACGGTAGCCAGCCAGACAACTACAACGACAACAAAACACCACTACTCTTTTCCTTCTGTCCGTCCGTCCGTTCGCGCACGTTCGTTCATTTGTTGTTCCGTTTAGTTGGAAGAAAAGGAAGAAGAAGCAAAAGGTGAGGACGACGAAGAAGAAGAAGAAGGAGATGCAAGTGCCGATACCAAAGCGACTGATTAGAATTCCCGATTTCACTTAAAAAGCCATTAGGCGAGTGGTGCGAGCGCGCTATTATCAACGCCCGGTCGACGATAAATTTAAGACCGCGGACTTCGCACTGATGCTGAGTTGACTTTTGCTGCTGGTCACAAGTCGGCAGTTGCAGAATCTTCAACGCTCACGGTGTAGGTATTGTGATGCACCACCGATAGATGCAACGAAACACCTTTAGGTAGGTACAATCAATCAATCAATATCGAATTCGAATCTTCATGAAAATCCCATTTAGATGTTAGAAATGAGATGATTGATCCTCAGGTAGATGATCAAATGCTTCAAGAATGATGTTAGAAGTCAGTATCCAATTTCTTCTACTGCTTCTGGTCAGAAGTCGGTAGTTATAGAATGTTAAGTGCTCATGGTTTAGGTACTGTGATTAAGATTCCATCAGATGTTAGAAATGACATAAATTCTTGCAGAACTTCAAATTATTTTCAAATGAATGAAGCCAGAAGCTTCATGGAAATGGATTAAAGAACTCTCAGGTGGATGGTTAAATGCTTCAAGAATGATGTTAGAAGGCAGCATCCAATTTCTTCTTCTGCTTCTGGTCAGAAGTCGGTAGTTATAGAATGTTAAGTGCTCATGGTTTAGGTACTGTGATGAAGATTCCATCAGATGTTAGAAATGGCATGAATTCTTTAAGAACTTTAGATTATTTTCAAATGAATGAAGCCAGAAGCTTCATGGAAATGGATTAGAGAACTCTAAGGTGGATGATTAAATGCTTCAAGAATGATTTTAGAAGGCAGCATCTAATTTCTTGTACTGCTACTGGTCAGAAGTCGGTAGTTATAGAATCTTAAGTGGTCATGGTTTAGGTATATGTGATGGGTACCTCAAGGTGTAATCAATCATTGTTGAATTGGAACCCTCATGAAGATTCCATCAGATGACACGAATTCTTGCTGAGCTTTAGATTATTTTCCCATTAATAAAGCCGTAAGCTTTGGTTGCTGGTTCAGTTTCACGGAAATGGCTTAAAGAACCCTCAGGTGATCAAACACTTTAGGAGGGATGTTTTGGGAGATGTTGATGGAGCAGTTCTATCAAGAATCCATTAACTCTTTACATCAATATCATGAATAACTCTTGCATAATCCTAGGGGTGGTAGCATTGTCAGTTCTTCTTACTACCGTCAGATGAAATGAATGTGGGATTCTGTTTTTTCTTGTATTTGTTTGCACGAAGAGGTAATGAAGTATGGCGGCGTATCCATTGGAAGTTCTGCGACAGTCGTAGGATGTCTCGCGGTTTCTGATCGATAGTTGCAACTTGCAACGAACGTTGTGTTTTGTTTTGCTGGACCTGGCGCCTCCGTCGACGGACGACTGACTATGAGGAGACGATGCGATGCCGCATTTGCCGTGTGCCACCGCTGTATCAATAAAGCAGTGCTTTCAATGTTAATTGGGCCATTTGTACCACTTCGCCTCTTAATTACGCCATAAATCATCGGGTGATTGTGAGAATCGACAGACGAGTGCCGCCGCTGGCCACCCGATTTATTTTTCAATCCACGATCAACCGGCCAGCCCATATTTACATAACGTCCTCTTTCTCTTGTAATCGCCGCAATGGTTAATAGACCGATTGAAGACAACGAGTTGGTATTTTGCAGGGTAATCGAAAGAAATTGATAAAGATTTTTTCTTTTTGGAGGAATCCTCCCAAAGACTGTAGGTATTTTGTCGAAGTAATAAGAATTGCTGGAAATCAAGAGCCTTCACCTTCCTCAGCTTTGGAAAACGATCCAAATGTAAAATGTTATCCTTCATGGTATTTATTTGAAACTGAATGAATCAATAACTGGGACAAGGAAGAGAAACTGAAGCAACATACAGATTTGTCTAAATATTGATGAGGGAATCTTTTACTTGAAGGAATTATTTCAGAATCTTCCCAAAGATTAAAGTCCTCAGTAACTGCTGGGAACCAAAAGTCTTCATCTACTTCATAACTAAAAAAGGATCTAAACATTAAGTTGTTATCCTTCATGGTATCCGAAGAGAAACTGAAGCAACCAAGAGATATGTCTAAATAAATATCGATGGAGGAATCTTCTCCCAGAAGGAATGATTTAAGAATCTTTCGAAAGGCAAAAATCCTTGATAACTGCTGGGAACCAAGAGCCTCCATCTTCTTCAGTTTTGGACAACAATCCAAATGTAAACTGTTATCCTTCGTGGTATTTATTTGAAACTGAATTAATCAATAACTGGGACAAGGAAGAGAAACTGAAGCAACATACAGATTTGTCTAAATATTGATGAGGGAATCTTTTACTTGAAGGAATTATTTCAGAATCTTCCCAAAGATTAAAGTCCTCAGTAACTGCTGGGAACCAAAAGTCTTCATCTACTTCATAACTAAAAAAGGATCTAAACATTAAGCTGTTATCCTTCATGGTATCCGAAGAGAAACTGAAGCAACCAAGAGATATGTGTAAATAAATATCGATGAAGGAATCTTCTCCCAGAAGGAATGATTTAAGAATCTTTCGAAAGGCAAAAATCCTTGATAACTGCTGGGAACCAAGAGCCTCCATCTTCTTCAGTTTTGGACAACAATCCAAATGTAAACTGTTATCCTTCGTGGTATTTATTTGAAACTGAATTAATCAATAACTGGGACAAGGAAGAGAAACTGAAGCAACATACAGATTTGTCTAAATATTGATGAGGGAATCTTTTACTTGAAGGAATTATTTCAGAATCTTCCCAAAGATTAAAGTCCTCAGTAACTGCTGGGAACCAAAAGTCTTCATCTACTTCATAACTAAAAAAGGATCTAAACTTTAAGCTGTTATCCTTCATGGTATCCGAAGAGAAACTGAAGCAACCAAGAGATATGTGTAAATAAATATCGATGAAGGAATCTTCTCCCAGAAGGAATGATTTAAGAATCTTTCGAAAGGCAAAAATCCTTGATAACTGCTGGGAACCAAGAGCCTCCATCTTCTTCAGTTTTGGACAACAATCCAAATGTAAACTGTTATCCTTCGTGGTATTTATTTGAAACTGAATTAATCAATAACTGGGACAAGGAAGAGAAACTGAAGCAACATACAGATTTGTCTAAATATTGATGAGGGAATCTTTTACTTGAAGGAATTATTTCAGAATCTTCCCAAAGATTAAAGTCCTCAGTAACTGCTGGGAACCAAAAGTCTTCATCTACTTCATAACTAAAAAAGGATCTAAACATTAAGTTGTTATCCTTCATGGTATCCGAAGAGAAACTGAAGCAACCAAAAGATATGTCTACATAAATATCGATGAAGGAATCTTCTCCCAGAAGGAATAATGTGAGAATCTTTCGAAAGACTAAAGAGCTTAGTAACTGCTAGGAATCAAAATCCCTAATCTTCTTCAGATATCCTTCAAATTTAGTTTCTATAAAAATGTATTATGTTATTGAAAGAGCAGTGAATTAAAATGAAAGAACGTGAAAAATAGTCCGATTGTCAATTGCTGTAAATCGATGTGGTACGAAATAGCCTGTCCGACGATTATCGAGAGTGTGTTCTCTCGGTCAATAAATTCTGAAACAAAACGGTAGCGAGTTTTTAAGTGGTTGTCATGTCGTGAGGTCATCACGAGTCGTGTCATCGGAACAACTAATGACGTGATTGGTAATCGATGGATTTCCCGTTTAATGTCCCACGAAATGCCAGAAATGATGTCACAGATCTCGTGCTATATGCTCCTTGCCGACGACCAACAGAAGTGTGGTGTGCTTGACCTATCCCACCCTCCCCCTCGACACATTTTACCTCGCGTGATTTTCACCACATTTTGTAAGTACATACTTCTAATGTCGAGACGACTGATGGTCACTCTCATGCGTGTAATAAATAATAAAAAAAAACAAACGTAGGTACATACAATTCATCATTTTTTTTTGTCTGGACACACAACAGCAATTTTTTCTATTAATTTAATTTTTTAAACCGTTTGGGATTGAAGTGGAGAACAAGTGTCTACTCCAATTTTAAATGGCATTATGTAATTATTGATCGTACAATTTTCATAATAGCTGCAATGTTGATGCAAAATGGCGACGTGCATTTACCTACCGAGTTAAAAGCTTCCATCCAATCACGTTCAATATTTAATCGCATTAATACACAATAGGACCCTCTTTCCTCATCCATCCCCGATGCGTCAATCAGGGTTTATATCAACGCAATAGTGCAACTTGGGGTGTTGCCTTACTCTTTTTTTTATCCCCTCGACTTTTCCCCAAATTTGATAGGTGAAGGAGAAAAGAATTGGAAGTTAATTTATGTTCTGAAAAACCGTGTTTCACATGCCTATTCGTTTGTAACGTGTGTTACGGGCGCAGTGTATTGAATTTAAATGGGCTGATTACGGTAGAGCAAAGGTATATCACATGCGATTGTTCTAAATCGGACCCCTGAATCGGGATAGAAAGAGTGCATGCATTGTGCAAGCAAAATAGCAAATGTCTGTGTATAAAGGGATTAATTAGTAGCGGTATTAATGAATAAATGCTCCCACAACCGTTTCAATTAACTTAGCACGTTGTATAAATCAAGCTGCGAAATGCAAATCGTTTGAAATATGCAATTAACGGATCCATAATTCTCATAATTAACAGCAGCAATTCTGGCGCGGCGGATTCTCTTCTGCCAGGTAGGTACCTACTCATACTCATGCTCACATTAAATAAAGCGAGACATGATAAATAATAAAAATGCACAGTTTCGTAAGAAAAAAGCAACAATTGCTTATGCCAATGTACATGTAGTGTATGAACACTTTCGTGTGTGCAGAAGCAATATTTCGAAGTGCACTGCATTATTAGTGGAATTATTTGCAATTTCCTTCGTACGTGATATTATTCATTGTTTTTAGAGAGCCTAGTTATAACAGAAAATTTTGCATTATTTATTTAGAAATACATTTCCATCACATTATTACTATAAGTACCTACGTATTCCACTGTAGGTACTATAGTTGCAACAATTATGTATTTATTATTCCAAAACAGCACGAAATGAAGACCATCTTTAATTTAATTACTCAAACAACTGTTTTCTCTTAAAATTTTATTAATAATTCATTGATTGGCGCATGGATAGGAAACAGAGCTTTAAGAAGTTTCTAAAAAATGTGACCAAAAAAATGTACCTATCGTCGTTGTCCAATCTAATTGAGTGAGGTAAATTGCTTTATAAGGAGATGACCAGACCAGGGCAGGTGTATTACGTAGTAGTACAATCTTCGAATTTCATAACGAAGGCAGCTGAAGGCTGAATGCTATGTATGTGCGACGATATTAATTGAACGAAATCTATAATCGATTATTATCTGGGCAGGCCGACTATAATTTTGTGCAATTCATTATTATTGACGCAAAAAGGAAGCGAGAAAGGACGGCGAATTAGCAGAGTAACCCTGTTCATAACACAACAGAAAAATTGAAATCAGAATAACAAAAGTGAGTCGACTTACGCAGATACTTCAAGAAACAAATGATAATTAAGAAACAAATAACTAGGCACATATAAACAAAAGATACTTCAAGAAACAAATGATTCTTTGCATGTTTATAGAATGTTCTTGGCAAAGTAGGATGTTTTGCTTGTTTCAACCCTTGCAGAAATAACATAAAAGCTATTTCTATAATAAAAATTGGTTGTGTTGTGGAATGGCCCCCGTATGTGTGGAAATATAACGTGTTGTACACAAGCATTTTTCTAGTATAGGCAGACTTACAAATTATATGGTGTACAGTCCACCACAGGCCTAGCTGGCACCACAAACAATCCCGGGGGAAGGGTAATAATACGTCAGTGTTTGGTTGTTCTCTCTCTTCATCTGTCCGATGCGGCGCATTTAAAAAATTAAAATTTCCAAGCGAATTATTATTACGAACGGCATTAGAATCATCAGCGCAAGCACATTTACATACATACATACATCTACATGTATAATATTGTAGTGGCCAACGCCCATCTACAGGCTCATGTTGGTGAGGTCCTTGTTTAAAGGAGGATACGGTCGAACAGGACCATTATAAAATAATTTAGAATACTTAAAAATAGTGAAAACGATAATTGCAAAATAACAACTTGGATTATTACTCTGCCAAAGGGGCTTAATAACATATTTGCCTCCGGAACAGTATTCGTATAAAAAACTAATTAATTAAAACATTCAAACCCCTTGACTATTACTTACATAAAGTTTTTGAACCTCAAAACCCGGAGGTTATGTCTTGGGGTGTTTTTTTGGGTTTTGGTAACCTCTTTTTGCAATCGCCTCCCCCTAAAAAAGACTTTTGAATCTTCCCCTGCTATTTCAATAAGTATTTTAAAATGTATTTGTAATATTTTTCCACGATGATGGACAAGCCGGTTAAAACACATATTATGCAAAGTGGTGTGTGTGTGGGGGGGGGGCTGAGGGGGAGGGGTACGCCCCATAGGTAGAGTTTCAGCACAAACCGATAATTTGGCTAAAATCCCAATGTGTTGTAATAATACAGTAGCAAACGTCGATTCTTAGATGGATATTGTCTGCAGATTGCTGAAGATTGATACCTTGAATGCTGCTTTCGACCGAATTTTTGCATTTAATTTGACGGTTTTATTGCTACAATCCTTTTTGGATCCTTTAAACATTCTAAACAGGTACGAGGCACCGACAATAACAAAAGGGTTTCGAGGAGGTTATCATTAAATTTTAGGTACCTACAATGTTACAGATTCGTACAAAAGGAGTTACAAATGACTACAAGGGCTTTAAGAAAATTGGGAAAGCTTTAAAAAGGTCCTTAAAGTTTTAATAATTTTTTATTAATAAGTATCTATATAAGCATGGTGATGGTCAAATGGTGTTTTAAAAGAATTTATTGTTATTCAAACTCAATTTACGTTTACTGTAGGTATAATCGAAGAGCCAACAAAATTTTAATCGAAAAAATATTAAATTCCTGTAAAGGATGTTCATTTGCGATAGTGATATTCTTAATTTTGCAGCACCTGCTCTCCCAAATCACCTGTTTTATATGTTCTACCTTTGCCTAATTTACGTACTTAAAACACAGGTGTGACCTTAGCCTTAGCGCATTTTTAAAATTCAATTGGAACAAATCAACAAAGAAAATATTTTAAAATACTTAGGAACTTAAATGTGCAGATCTACTATACTCCTAAAGATTTTTTATATATTTATATCTATATAAATAATTAATACAATTATATTTGCAATTATTTTTTTATGTTGACCTGTTTTACCCGTGAAAGTAAGTGAGTAAGTATATAAAAACAAAAGCCGATTTTCTCTAACGGTCGGTTGTTGGGTCTTCATTGCATGGGTCTCGCCTTCTAATTGGCCTCTAATCTACCTTAGATACCTTGGTATGCAAAACAGTGCGTTTAGAAATATCTCAGTAACCATCATGCAACTATTTATAAAGATATAATAATCAGTAATTGAATTAGACTGAAAAGATTGTTATACTACGCCAGTTACAATACCGTAAAAGGTGCAATGCATTTATATTACCTCCGAACGGAGTATTAGCCATTCAGCCAATGTTTTCGCGCAAAGTTCAGTTTTCTTGGGTGACTTTTGTTTCTTTCTTTGTACGTTTAAACGAAAAATTTGCCGTCTTTAGGCGTAGTTCAAATGTCTTCGGGTGGCTTTTGTTTGTTCATTTGTTCCGACTTAGGATAGGATTTGGTAGGCCATTCAGCAAATGTTTTTGAATGAGGTTAAGATTTTTTCGGGTGGCTTTTGTTTATTTATTTAGAGTTAGGTATAGGATTTGGTAGGTTCAACAGGCGTAATATTTAGTAGGTCTAGGTGACTGTCAGAGCGATAATGACGGCCACACACGCTCTCTAGCGGTGCATCGCATCTTCGTGAGCTACTGCGACCTGGCGTGCGATATCGTGCATGAACTTACGTCACGAAAACGTAAACCTGAGCGCACCATCTTCTCCCGTAGTAGGTAGTAGCACGCACTGTCCTAACCTAATCACGCATTATTACGTCACAAAATTTTTAACACAAGTACTTACTTACTTATAAGAAATATTGACTCCTTTATTCAGAACCAACTCAAAATTATTTCGTCCGATATCTTAATTTACTCTAATTAGGTAGAAAAAAATTTCTTAGGGGATGTTTTATTTGTTTGATTTTTAGTGCCCGTTATTGGGTTTACCTAATGGCAATTATGTTGTTACAATGTGAATGTGGTGGTACATACCATGAAGGTATTTAAATAATCTAATTCATTTGGCTCGTTACATTTTACAAGCAATTAAACATGACAGCGTGCAATTTTTATGCTTTGTTTGTTTGGAGCTGCTCTTTTGCGCTAGTTTTTTTATGAGAATTAATAACGTTTACATAGCTAAATGGAAAAAGATTGAGATTCACCTAGGAAAAAATGCAAATAATGGTAGCTGTACCTATAAGTATTCTTCTAATAATAATTCGAGATAACGAGAACACCGTTTGAAATAAAAGTAGACCTGCTAGAATAAAATTCAAGGCTCGAATGGCTGGTTTATATCGTTGCCTGCTTGATTGAGTAATCTATCAAGTAAATAAAAAAATATTGAATTTCTGTGCCCCCAGGATACGTCTAATTATTACAATATGCTATGGAAAACAATTTTTAGATATATTTATAACTTTTTCAACCATAAAATAGTAGCAAACAGGGTGAACATATAAAATTGATAATCAAAGGTAATATAAGGCCAGACCAGGCCATCAGATTTCCACAAATTCCTTTTTGTAAGAATCTTATAAGGACAATACTTCTTGATTATCTAAAGGGGAGAAAAACTAGTTAAAAGTGTCCTTTAGACAATGCAATGGACGAAAGTTCAACAACAATACTTCACATTTTCAATTTTTAAAGAAAAAACAGTGATTCATTTAAGAATTAAAGGATGACCTGGGAATTTATTCAGGCAGAAAAAGGATTCCTCAAAGTAGATTTCATACGTTTGGACAAACATTTAATCTTCAGAAGTGAATGAAATTATAGAAAATTTCGAGTGGACAAAGAATACTTTATGGATGGACATTTTTCCAAAACCTTTGATTGTAAAAAGTATCTTCAGTGGTGTGCTTTATCGTTAAATGTCTAAAGCTTAAAATTAAGAAGATCTACAGTAACTCTTAGAAGTTATTCTGAAGTATCTGATAATTTTAGTTAGGAAGATTCCAGAAAAGTCTTCTGAAAAAGTTACTGTGACTGTAAGGCTTCAGGAGGGTAATTTTAAAGCTTTACTACGAAAATTCTAATGATCTTATGAGAATGTTTGTGTCAGAGTCAGAAGGATTCCAGTAAAAGACTTCCAAAGAAATTTTGTGACAGAAAAGCTCCAAAAGGATAATATTCTGACTCCAGTACGAAAATTGTCATTATCCTTATGAGAAAAAGTTTGTGACAGATTTCAGAAAAGGCTTCCAAGTTATTCTTACAAAAACAAAGCTTCAGAAGGATGATTTTATGGCTCCAGTACGAAAATTCTTATGATCTATGAGAGAAAAGAATTTGTGACAGTCAGAAGGATTCCAGAAAAGGCTTCCAAAGAAATTTTGGGGATAGAAAAGCTCCAGAAGGATAATATTCTGACTCCAGTACGAAAATTGTCATTATCCTTATGAGAAAAAGTTTGTGACAGATTTCAGAAAAGGCTTCCAAGTTATTCTTACAAAAACAAAGCTTCAGAAGGATGATTTTATGGCTCCAGTACGAAAATTCTTATGATCTATGAGAGAAAAGAATTTGTGACAGTCAGAAGGATTCCAGAAAAGGCTTCCAAAGAAATTGGTGATAGAAAAGCTCCAGAAGGATAATATTCTGACTCCAGTACGAAAATTGTCATTATCCTTATGAGAAAAAGTTTGTGACAGATTTCAGAAAAGGCTTCCAAGTTATTCTTACAAAAACAAAGCTTCAGAAGGATGATTTTATGGCTCCAGTACGAAAATTCTTATGATCTATGAGAGAAAAGAATTTGTGACAGTCAGAAGGATTCCAGAAAAGGCTTCCAAAGAAATTGGTGATAGAAAAGCTCCAGAAGGATAATATTCTGACTCCAGTACGAAAATTGTCATTATCCTTATGAGAAAAAGTTTGTGACAGATTTCAGAAAAGGCTTCCAAGTTATTCTTACAAAAACAAAGCTTCAGAAGGATGATTTTATGGCTCCAGTATGAAAATTCTTATGATCTATGAGAGAAAAGAATTTGTGACAGTCAGAAGTATTCCAGAAAAGGCTTCCAAAGAAATTTTGTGACAGAAAAGCTCCAGAAGGATAATATTCTGACTCCAGTAGGAAAATTTCATTATCCTTGTGAGAAAAAGTTTGTACAGATTTCAGAAAAGGCTTCCAAGTTATTCTTACAATAGCAAAGCTTCAGAAGGATAATTTTATGGCTCCAGTACGAAAATTCTCATGATCATGTGAGAAAAGAGTTTGTGACAATCAGAAGGATTCCAGAAAAGGCTTCCAAAGAAATTTTGTGACAGAAAAGCTCCAGAAGGATAATATTCTGACTCCAGTACGAAAATTTTCATTATCCTTGTGAGAAAAAGTTTGTCACAGATTTCAGAAAAGGTTCCAAGTTATTCTTACAATAGCAAACTTCAGAAGGATAATTTTATGGCTCCAGTACGAAAATTCTCATGATCATGTGAGAAAAGAGTTTGTGACAGTCAGAAGGATTCCAGAAAAGGCTTCCAAAGAAATTTTGTGACAGAATAGCTCCAGAAGGATAATATTCTGACTCCAGTACGAAAATTGTCATTATCCTTGTGAGAAAAAGTTTTGACAGATTTCAGAAAAGGTTTCCAAGTTATTTTACAATAGTACAGCTTCAGAAGGATAATTTTATGGCTCCAGTACGAAAATTCTCATGATCCATGTGAGAAAAGAGTTTGTGACAATCAGAAGGATTCCAGAAAAGGCATCCAAAGAAATTTTGTGACAGAATAGCTCCAGAAGGATAATATTCCGATTCCAGTACGAAAATTCTTATTATCCTTGTGAGAAAAAGTTTGTCACAGATTTCAGAAAAGGCTTCCAAGTTATTCTTACAATAGCAAAGCTTCAGAAGGATAATTTTATGTCTTCAGTACGAAAATTCTCATGATCGACGTGGGAAAAGAGTTTGTGACAATCAGAAGGATTCCAGAGAAAGCTTCCAAAGCATTTTTGCAATGAAAAAGATTCAGAAAGATAATTTTAAGGTTCCACCACAAAAATTTTGATTATCCTTGTGGGGAAGTTTATAAGCTTCTGGGAATAGTGGAAGAAGGAAGTATGTAGTTGACGTACCTTTTTCCATTCCGTCGGCGCCTCTTGGTGGCATAGACGGTTCCGAGCTGGCTCATGGTGGAAGCAACGGCGGGCGTCGCGACAGCTACAACCGGTGCAGCGGCGGCAAGAAGCCCCGGGGGTTCAACGACGTAGGGCAGAGCGCCTCCGAGCGGTCCCGGTGCACATTGGCCCTGCACTGAACCGACGAATTCCGTGGTGAAAGCCGTTGATGATGCACCCGGAAAACGAATTCGTAACTCGGCATATAACAATGCCACTCACTCTCACACAACAGTCGTCGTCGTTCTGCGCTCAGGACCGAAGATGAAGAAGAAGAACAACAACAACAACACATGTACCGACGATTAACCGCCAAAGCCAGTCATCGAAGGACTGTCGCTACTCAGTAAAAGAGTAACTTGTCCCCCCCACCACGTAAGCGAACCGCCCATTGGGGTACGGAAGCGTGACGTCATAACATGGCTACCGTTTGAAACGCGGGGGCATCCCGAGGGGGGTGACAACGACGACGACGACGACGCGACGGTGGCGATCGTCGATTAATCTTATGCAAAAATTGTTTGCGTTTGTCTCACTCCCCATTAGTCCTTATCTGATATTGAGATAACGCCGGTTCCTTTCCATCACGCACAATAATAGTAAGGATATTCGTGTAATTTATGAATCCTTGACGAATTGAAAACACAAAAATCTACGTTAATTATTTTTGAAGCGGAGGGGATGATAAAATAACATACTTACGTAACTATGTATTAATAATATGTAAACATTTCTTCTCTTAATTACTGTAATTAAAAGGTGCAACGGCTTCAAAGAACTGAAACTGCTCATACGTTCATAATTTCTCAGGTAATCTTTAATTGTCTTCATGAAAAGCCTCTACCTATGTATGGTAGATATGTATTTACGTACTTATTTATTATCTCATCTTCATCTGCACGAAACGTTAGGTAGGTAGTCTCTGAATATTTTGATCCTGTTCATTCTTAATAAGTAAGTAAGTAAGTATATGGGTAGGTACCTTGATGCCAATCGACTTCCTTTTGTTTAATAAATTTGCGGATTATCCCAACTTATAACAATAAATAAATTAAACAGTAGAAATGGAATATCTTATTAGCAATTCCTCATTCTCATTATGAACAGCAATTAGTGCGGCGCATAAGTAACTGTATGAAACTCGAACGTGAAAAATATTAGACGGAGTTCGCACCTTAATTGGCACATTGGCTGCCCAAGACCCGGTATTAATAACGGGTTGCGAGAGTCCGATTCCAACCCCCTTCGACCTTATCTTCGTACACGGTAGATATGTAAAGTAGCCGTGTGGAACATACACCTCGAATCTGCATAATACGCTGCGAACGATAACGCAATTTTTTAATATATATGCATATGTTAAGATTTGTTGGTGATAATTTCCTCGTTTTCATGCGCTAACCCTTGTTAAACTGTAAATTAATATCATTAAAGGCTGCACGATCTGATGTAATTCAGTGAGTACCTTTGACCACTGATCAAACCCAATTATCGTGTGGATTTTGAGTTTTACAAACCAATTGAGGAAATTGACATCCTGAAGAGGGTTAAGCAGTGAGAACGTCCACTTTTAGTCCTTAACAATGTTGACAATTTGCTGACTTGTTACTGAAATTCAAAATCATCAAAATCTGATAAGAATTCCAAATATCCATCCTCCAATTAAACAGTGGATGATGGAAAGGATCCTTCAAAGCAACAATCCTTTTAAATTGCCACCAGTTGCTTCAAATTCTCCCCAGTTTATTAATAATTATTAAAAATAGAGTGCCCCTTAGGAAATCACAGTTTTGGCCATTGATCAAACCCAATTATCGTGTGTATTTTGAATTTTAACAAACCAATTGAGGAAATTGACATCCTGAAGTGAGTTAAGGAGTCAGAACGTCTACTTTTAGTACTTAACAATGTTGACAATTTGCTGACTTGTTACTGAAATTCAAAATTATCAAAGTCTGATGAGAATTCCAAATATCCATCCTCCAATTAAACAGTGGATGATGAAACAGTTTTCTTCAAATTTTCCCCAGTTAAATAAAAAATAGTCTCCCTTAGGAAATCACAGTTTTATGAGTATGGACGTTGAGAAAAGTCAGTAACATTAAGTGGATTTGATTTCTTTGATTATTTATTTAGAAAAGGGCACAAAAATTGAAGAAAAATTGACATCCTGGATGAGTTGGACAGAACGTTACTTTAAAAGTCAACACTGTTTACAAAGTATCCTGACTTTTACTGAAATTCAAAATTATCAAAGTCTGATGAGAATTCCAAATATCCATCCTCCAATTAAACAGTGGATGATGGAAAGGATCCTTCAAAGCAACAATCCTTTTAAATTGCCACCAGTTGCTTCAAATTCTCCCCAGTTGATTAATAATTATTAAAAATAGAGTACCCCTTAGGAAATCACAGTTTTGGCCATTGATCAAACCCAATTATCGTGCGTATTTTGAATTTTAACAAACCAATTGAGGAAATTGACATCCTGAAGTGAGTTAAGGAGTCAGAACGTCTACTTTTAGTCCTTAACACTGTTTAAAATTTGCTGACTTGTTACTGAAATTCAAAATTATCAAAGTCTGATGAGAATTCCAAATATCCATCCTCCAATTAAACAGTGGATGATGGAAAGGATCCTTCAAAGCAACAATCCTTTTAAATTGCCACCAGTTGCTTCAAATTCTCCCCAGTTTATTAATAATTATTAAAAATAGAGTGCCCCTTAGGAAATCACAGTTTTGGCCATTGATCAAACCCAATTATCGTGTGTATTTTGAATTTTAACAAACCAATTGAGGAAATGACATCCTGAAGTGAGTTAAGGAGTCAGAACGTCTACTTTTAGTCCTTAACAATGTTGACAATTTGCTGACTTGTTACTGAAATTCAAAATTATCAAAGTCTGATGAGAACTCCAAATATCCATCTTCCAATTAAACAGTGGATGATGGAACAGTTTCTTCAAATTTTCCCCAGTTAATAAAAAATAGTCTCCCTTAGGAAATCACAGTTTTATGAGTATGGACGTTGAGAAAAGTCAGTAACATTGAAGTGGATTTGATTTCTTTGATTATTTATTTAGAACAGGGCACAAAAATTGAAGAAAAATGACTTTTGGATGAGATTGCACAGAAATTACAAAACGTCACCCTGTTTCCAGAAGTATCCTGTACTTTTCATCTTCTGTTGAACAAAGTTTTGATTCCTTTGGAAACTGAAATTCCTTCAATCACCTTTTACTCATACCGTTAAAGATTTTATAGTTCAGGAATATCCTCATTCTTATATTCTCCTCAACTGCAAGGATCTTCTCAATTGTGCTGTTGAAAATTTTGGACATTCAGGAATGAGACTACACAAGCACATCGTCTTTTAGGTGCACTGGAATTCCTTGAGAAGACCTTTGATCAGTTTTATGAACTCCAAGGATCTTTTGAATTTAAATTTTGAATCTCCTCAACTCCAAGGACCTTGGTGTTTGTACTGTTAAGTTGAATATTTTGAAGATTTGTCAGGAATGAGGCTGTTGAAAGAATCTCATTTTCAATTCAATTGATGCAGATAAATAAGGATTCTGCATACGAAAGGACGTTGCTGTTATCCTGCAACCGATATCCTACAAAGTTGCAACAAAGTACATACACAACTCGAAAAATCAATAGATTAAATCAAGTCGACTTAATTCCTTGGAGGCGGATCCTTTGAAAGGCATGCAGCCAACGAGTAGGATGGGCGTTGCCAATGCACTTTATGCCTGGCCCACTCATTTACTCAAGCCTGAACACAACTATTGCAATAAGCAAGGACCGACCACATGCACTTGTTAAATGCATTTTATTAAAAGTATTAAAAATTAATAATTAATTGAGAAAAAAAATGTTTTTGGATTGGATTCCTGAATTGAGACTTTTTGGAAATGATGAAACTGAAGGATTGTTGGTCTAAGTTATCTCTAATCGGATTTTATTATCTACTGTTATTTGATATCCATGAATAGTACCTACCATTATCGACATCCCAGAAGGTAGAAAGGAACTGAGTTTCATAGATCTTCACGCTGAATCTAATAAAAATGTTCGTGTGCTGTGGAACTCTCGCTCGCTATCTTTTTGGTGTCGCGTTTCCAGGAATCGCGTCGACCGTGAATGGTATCCATAGATATTATGTTATACGCCCCAGATGAATGCCGATTGTAATTAATTAGCTGCAGACTGAAAATGGGACCTGGAAGTGATACCTGGGGCTCGCGCGAGCGGGAACCCCGCCGAGTTCACCTCTACCGGGACTGGCGCCGAGCATCCATAAACAATTGCTCTGGCACCCATAAATACCATTACCATCGTCCCGCCGCACAGATTTATATCGCGAACCCACCACTAAATATTAACCACTGCTGGGGATGGCTGGGGATCTTTCTCTTCTTATTTGCTTAGTACGATTATTTATTTATCCAGTGCAGCATATCGAACGAACGTTAAGGAAACGCAAGGATCCAGGAATATCGAGAACTCAACGATATTTTTTTACCTTTTGGGTGCCAACTGTTTCACATATGGTTCACACAAAATCCTGATGGTGGAACGAGGCGAATTCCTGGAAGTTCCGGTAGGTACCTAGTTGCAAATTTTTGGACGCTTTAAAAGCGTGATCCAACTGATTTTGTGCCACCAACACGAACAGGTCATTTAAACCTGCTGTTACCAGCTAATTTGTATTTTTGTCCTCCTGCGCAGAGAGACTCTCAGGTTGCACATTTAGACTCCGATGTCGCTTCTCATAATTCGTAACCTTATTACTGGTTTATCGGGTTGATATCGAAGAATATTGCGAGCCTCGACAATGAACAACACCAACCACCACCACCGTCACGTGTAGGAAAAAGATGATGACCGATCGGGTTGGATTGCATAAAATGTACAGGGTCGGGAAAATATTTTGGACAACACCAACTGAGGAGGCGGAATCACAAGAAAGTAACATTTGGAAAATCCTTAGGAGATTTTCCTAGTGGACCTTTTGGAATTATTTTCAATGGGTGTGGCGACTATGTATGGTTCTCCAGATCAAATTCCGATGCGTATCAGTGACTTTTGCGAGGTCTGTAGATGGTATTGTTCTCCACCACACACCGTGCGGCGGCAGATCCATAACTCGCCGGTTATCGGAGTTATGGACGACATTAACGCGAATTATTACCGATATCTACTTGCAGCTTCGTTCAGAACCTACTGGTACACACAAACAGACACACACACAAATGCAATGGTCTTCTCTTGTTGCTCTTGTCCGGATTCCGCAGGAACAACGATGTACCTACTAAATATATACATGACCGTGTGGAGCTTCTGAATGTAACGTCGTGTGTCTCGATCGCCGACCGGAATGACAAATTAGGCAGATGATGGACGTAACGAGCTTACCACAGAAAGAACTACACGGGAGATGTCGAATAATTTACATACATGGACCGGCCGGAGACCTGATGGCTCTCGTGTAACTCATCAAAGGGTTCTTTCTGGTGGAAGATTTTTAGACGAATCAACCGAAAATGATGAGCATTTTGACTGAGGGTCCCTTTCTATACCATTTTTATGAATAAATGAGGAAAACTGTTATAGATAATTTTTTAAAGAATCCTCGTAAAGGATTGTTGAATAATTTTCTGGAGTTTGTGCAACTCTATGGTCTGGATTAGTATTTTGATGGAGTGTGACATCCAAAACCAAGAAAAGACTGGATATTAATAGAAATTCTTATCGGCAACTTTTTAAAGGATTTTGGTATCTTGCAAAAGGACATTAATTCACAATTAGTAACAGAATGTTGTGGATCTCTTTATAAAGGATCATTAAACAATCTTGTGGAATTCGTGCAACTCCATGGTTTGGATGAGTATTTTTCTTGGAGTATGACAACCAAAATCGAGAAAAGAACAGGATAATCATTGAAACTAACGTAGACAACTTTTGTAAAGATTCTGGTATCTTTAAGAACTGCAATCCTGTGGATGTCCTCATATCGGATTATTGACCAAACTTGGGGAATTTGTGCAAATCCAATATCCACACTCTTGATGAAAATTACGAAAATTTAGAAGGTGAATAATTATTAAAAAGGATTCTGGTACTCTGCTGAAGCGACAATTAGTGAAAGAATCCTGGAGATTTTCTTCCAGAAAATCCTTAAATAATGTGAAATTTGTACAAAACCTCGCCTTCTAGATGCTTACTTTAGTAGACGTTATGGGACATTCAGAATAAAGGAATAAACTGGATACAGTCAGAATGTTTTTATTTTTCTAGAATCCTGCAGAAAAGACACTTCAACTACCTAATTAATATATGAATTCAGTAGAAGAATCCTCTAAATTTTCTTCGCAAGATAATCCTTAAATAAGTTTGTGGAATTTGTTCAAATCCTTTCCCTTCAGGTAATAATTATTTTGGGGGATGTTGTGGGACTTCTTAAATAAAGAAATAAACTGGATAAAAAGTCAAACAATGAAGGGATAACCCATTAAAAATTCTGGAATCCTGCAGAAGAAACAGTTAAAGTAATTATTATAAAAAATCACTGAAAAAATCCTGTAAATTTCCCTCGCAAGATAATCCTTAAATAACTTTGTGGAATTTGTTCAAATCCTTTCCCTTCAGGTAATAATTATTTTGGGGGATGTTGTGGGACTTCTTAAATAAAGAAATAAACTGGATAAAAAGTCAAACAATGAAGGGATAACCCATTAAAAATTCTGGAATCCTGCAGAAGAAACAGTTAAAGTAATTATTATAAAAAATCACTGAAAAAATCCTGTAAATTTCCCTCGCAAGATAATCCTTAAATAACTTTGTGGAATTTGTTCAAATCCTTTCCCTTCAGGTAATAATTATTTTGGGGGATGTTGTGGGACTTCTTAAATAAAGAAATAAACTGGATAAAAAGTCAAACAATGAAGGGATAACCCATTAAAAATTCTGGAATCCTGCAGAAGAAACAATTAAAGTAATTATTATACAAACTCACTGGAAAAATCCTATAGATTTCCCTCGCAAGATAATCCTTAAATAACTTTGTGGAATTTGTTCAAATCCTTTCCCTTCAGGTAATAATTATTTTGGGGGATGTTGTGGGACTTCTTAAATAAAGAAATAAACTGGATAAAAAGTCAAACAATGAAGGGATAACCAATTAAAAATTCTGGAATCCTGCAGAAGAAACAATTCAAGTACCTTATTATTATTTAAACTCACTGGAAGAATCCTGTAGATTTCCTCAGGGGATGCTTACATAACCCTGTAGTTTGTGCACATTCTTCCTCTTTAGATCAGTATTCTTGAAGATGTTATGTGTCTTCCTTCTAAAATAGAAAAACCAACTGGATAATGCCAAAAACTTTTATGCTGCATCCTTACAGAAAACCAAAGAATAATGTTGTGGGGGTTGTGCAAGTTCATATTTTAGTCGAGTAAGTATTTAGATAGTGTATGCTTTCCAAAAAAGACAGAAACTTTTATGGACCACTTTTTGAAACACTCATGGATCTTGAAGAAAAGATAATCCAAGTACTCTGTAGAGGAATCCTGAGATTCTCCTCATAAAGGATCATTGAATAATTTTGAAAAAGTTGTACATACGAATATTTTAGTTGATGTTATGGGACTTCCAAAATAAAGGAATCAACTGAATAATGACAGGAAATTTTATGAATAGATTTTGGAATCCTGCAAAGGAGGCAATCCAATATTTACATAATTTTGAAAATTATACAGATTGCAAACGACCATTGAATAATTTTAGGGGGTTGGGGGCGTGTTTGTGCAACTCGTTAAAGTACATGACAAAAGTGAAGTCCTTAATAAAAATTT
This sequence comes from Agrilus mali, assembly GCA_029378335.1. Classification (NCBI taxonomy): domain Eukaryota; kingdom Metazoa; phylum Arthropoda; class Insecta; order Coleoptera; family Buprestidae; genus Agrilus; species Agrilus mali. Next base: position 2,087,182 of record CM055663.1, on the reverse strand, counting down.
TAAGAATTTAAAAGTTCTTAATTCAATCAAATCATCAAGTAGTTTCATATTTGTTCAGAAAAATAAAAGAAGGCTAATGATTAAAAAAAAAATGCAGGATAATTTTCGTGATATTCAGTTTTTTTACATGAAACCTACGAGCGACCAAGCGACGAACCCGCGCAGTCTACCCTTAAATTCCACCTGCATTTAACGACCTCCATTAATTAAATGTTTAATTCAGATTTAATGAGATTTTTGAGAAATTCTGGCACTACCCCTCTTACTCTGACATGATATTTATCTATTGTAAATGTTTTTTTTTGTAAAGAAGTAAGAAAATTATAACAACCCCTAGCCACTTTTAAATAAAATTAAATAAAATTTTGTGCTATTCATATATATTAACATCATGTTACTTTTTCTCACCTATTACAGCTCAAGACTCCCCAAAAAATGAATTATCTGGATTGGGGTGCTTGCTATAGCATTGGGCACAAATAAAAATGCTAATTTTAATATTAACCCCCAAGATGTTGGTGTCTATCAAAACTTGTGCAGTATATTATACATATATTATGTACTTATAACATGATACGGGGGAGGGGGGGCAGTCTGACTTGACCCGATTTGTTTATATATTTATGTATGCTTGTAATTGTATGTATGTACCATAAGAGAGTGCACCTATGTAATTTTATGTAGATGTGTGTATAAAATGTTCCTTTTAAAATTCAGGTCGTAAATCGTGTCGTCTATTTATTATGAGGGTTGAAGTAGAACAACTGATGCCGACGACGACGAACGAAAGAAGAAGAAAAAGAAAGCAAAGCGCGGCAGAAGCTTTACAATAAACTTTACAACTTGTAGTCATATCTCAATTACGGACGTGAGGACCGAGTTAATGCACTCTTTAATGCCCCGGTCGGACAAATACCTCCGGGCGGGATTCCTGGGTTTTCGCCGCGGGAGACGCCTGCCTCCAAGTCTAACATTTCTCTTCTTTCTTCGAAGTCCAAAAGCCAAAATAAATATTGATGATATTGTAGTAACAGGTAAATTTTTGAAAATAGGTTATTGTTATAAGTAAGTACTTGTTGGAATTAGTAGATTTTATAGAATTTTGTGTTTATATACATAGATATCTACAGATAGATAAAGTTACAGTTGTAATAATAACTTAATCGAGTTGGGCTTTCAAAATTAACATCTCGAGAAAGTAAATATTATGATAGGAGTATTAAACAGAGCAAAACTCCGTAAAATCTGATGAATCACTTTTCTACGAATTTAGACCCCAAAACAGAAGTTATTTATTTCAACGAATTTAAATTAGAGGGCAGGTGGGGTAATTGTGAACGATTTTAGAAGTTTGACTTTTGAAGCTCGATGTAACTTAGATGAACATTAAATTTAGGCCAATAAATGATTAATTTGGGTCCTTGTTTGGTTTTAAGTGAATTTCTGTTGTTTAATATGCAAATTCGGATTTTTTTGCAAAAAAACTTGAGTTTACATTTACCTACCCCTTCACTTATTAACGCAGTCGAAAACTTAGTGGGGTAAATGTGAACAATCATCTTGTTTGTACTGGCTTTATAAAGTATTTTAATGGGGCAAAAGTGAACGATTCGCTTTCAAATGTGAATTCCAAAGAAAATTATATAATTATAAAGCCGTATTCACAATTGCCCCAAAAATTATATATTATATAGAAATATTTTCACTGTTTAACATAAAATATTGCGACACTTCCTCTGCTGTTTAGCACGTTAAGCTAAAGCATCCAACCGTCAAAGTCAACCCCCCCGTGTCTATAATTCCCTTTAGTTGGAATAATCAAGAGTCCTTCTCCATCGAAATAAAGAGCCTGTTTACAATTACCTTACCTGACCTTAAATACAAGCATAAAGAATTGGTAGGGTCGAAAATGAATTATAATAGAAATACGTTGCTCTTACTATTAATAGGTAAACAACCCCCCAAATGTTTTAACTTTTCTCCTATTTTTAATTATGTAGGGACCCAAATGTCATCAGTCCTTAGGTAGGTATTTAAAGGGAAGGAGGCATTATTGAAAATAATCAGGTGACCTTTTAACCTGTAGGTAGAATTGTTATAATTTAAATTTTCTTCCCTCTTCTGATAAATAAAAAGTTTTAAACTTTTATTACAAGGTAAATCTCAACCGAGAGTGAAGGGGTGGGGGCTCCTCCATATCCTACTAAATATCATTAAGAAAGAGCTAATTAAGTGATGATTAATAATTATTTTTATATTTATTTAGTCATAGAGTCACACTTATTCGAATTGGGATTTTTAGTTTTAATATTTTGATAGCTAAAGGGTAGAAGTCAACGATTTATTTCCGAACTCTGTAATATTTAGTGAATCTCTTTTATTTCGAAGAATTTAAATTAAATGCAAATACTTATAAAGAATTAGAGGGGTGGAAAATGAATAATAATAAAAATTCTTTGTATACTATTAGTGTTGTAACATTCCTCCTATTTTTAATTAACTGTATGAGCTCAGAATGTCGTCAATTATTAAAAATTTCAGGGCGATTATTTAATTAATTGAATTATTATTATAATGTAAATTTCCTTTAGGTACGTTTTTAAATAAAAACTGTAAATTAAAGAGTAAAAATCATGTGAGAGTGAAAGGAGTCTCAATAAATCTTAAAAGCCTTTAATTTTAACCCCCTTCAAAAAAAAAATACCTCATGTAATTAATTAATGTCCCCTACCATATTTGTACGTTTTTATGGGCTTGTGAGGGCATTTTTCATGTTTTCCTCCAAAACATAAATGATAAGTTAATTGTATTAAAAAAGTTAAAGTAATTTAATATAAATAAAACCATTTAATTACAGTTAAACTTCGATAACTCGAATCACTATTAGGTGTGCCAAACAGACTTCGAGATATCGAAACGTCGACTTATTGAATTATTATGTAAATGAGCATTCGTACCTATGTATTTATTTCATGTTACAGATAGAGAGGTACATATATAAAGCACGTTTTGATGACAATAAATAATCGTAACAACTTCTTCTTGCATAGTACCTAATACCATTATTAAAAAGAAATGTTAAAATCGTACATTATTAAGGGATTCCCCCTGAAAATTCGATTTATCGAACTTTGCGCCAAATCTCTTATCTTCGAGTTATCAAGCAAGATATTCGATTCGACTAACAGAAGTTCGAGAGTAAGTAAAAATTACACATACGAACCAATTTAGTTCGAATTATCGAAAAAAAATCGACATTCGAGATATCGAAGTTTGACTGTATAACGTCAATAATAATAATACTAACTAATAAGTAAATTCGAATATACAGGCACATACCTATATAAAAATTAATTTATTTAAATAAGGGATGGCGAGTGCAAGTAACTTTTACGTTAATTTCGAAGATTAAAAATTTCTGTTGTAAATTAACCGATACGGTGTCCTTTAAAGGACTTAATTATCGCATTAAGGACGGTTAGGTAGGTAGATATTATATAAAAAATGTATCGGAAAACATCTTGCAATTATTTTAATTCCCGTTTCGTATGTCGTATGTTACACTCGCTAACTTATTACACATGCACTTATACGAAAACAGGTGTAAGTGTCGCGTTTTTTCTGCGGCAATTTTTCGCAAAATGTGGCGGTTCGCCAATTAATAAATTCCTCTCCGGAAATGATTTTTGCAGCAGCTGATATGTGTTCCGCCGACTAACAAGCGCACAGACGCAGACGAGTCGTCGATAAAGAAAAATTATTATCTGATACGATTTCGGCCAATCCGTCTAATTACTTGAACCAATTTTTTTACTTTAATTAAGACTTTTCAGTTTAATGTATTTGCCACTTTTTTGGACGAGTTCTCGTCGATTTTACGGACGATTATAATTCATAGACTGCATAATAACTACCGAAATTAACGTTTGACGGAGGGTTGTTGATATCCGAAATAAATAATAAGCTTAAAGTATCTACATATGTAGATACATGAAACATAATGAGCATCCGATACTTGCAAGTAAGGCCTGGCAATTAAATTAAGTGGACAGATAAAATGATTATAATTTACGTTATCACGGTGTTGGATTAAATTTATTAAATTTTTCATAATTAAGTAGGTATCTAATCGATATTATTATCTATGTATCTATTAATATTTATTTCAATTGGAATACAAAAACAACAGAATTTTTAAAACAATTGAAGTTTCTGAAATTAACAAAGAAATAATAAAGAATCCACAAAAAAAAAGATTTCCAGGAAACAATTGAGTAATTAAGGAAACACCATCCACATTATATATACATATATAGGTATCGTTTATAACGACGATGAAAGGACCACTAAATTTCGTCGCTATATCCGGAAGTCGCTATATAAAAATAAATAGAGAAAGAATGAAAGAAGGAAATTAGGCAAGGAAAGTAGCCAGTAACTTATTCTTAGATTTAACTTTATCGACCTTAACATTTATAAACAATTACTAACTACAACTGCTGACTATCTGTGAATGTAAACAAAATATAAAAAAGTTTTGTGTTTGGACTCGGTCGCAATATCAGTCAGTATAAGATTTCGAGCATCTTGTAATTAATCGTAGTTCATTAAAATTAGTCGCTAAAACCGAAATCGACGGACGTTACATCAGAAGTCGTTACAGCCAAATTTTCTTCTTAAATTCAAGGGACTTATGAGTTATTATGTCGTTATAACCTAAAAGGTCGTTACAACCAAAGTCGTTATAAATGAAATTCACTGTACGTATTTTGTGACCTGTTTTCTTCTTTGTTCCTCTTCCTGCCTTCTTCTTGCTTCAATTTCGGTTTTCTTCCTCCTTATTTCTTCTTCTTCGCGTAGTTTCCTTTCTTCTTCTTCTTTACGCATTTCCCTTTTTCGTTCCATTTCATTTCCCGGACCTTTTCGCAGTCGTTTCTGTTCTTTAGCGATCTTTTCGTCCTGTATTTTCTTCTGCAGTTCGTTCATTTGCTTATTTACTTTCATTAAGAGTTGATTGTGAAGATTTTCAATCGTCTTGGCTTCAATTTTCTCGTCTTTCTGCAAATATATTTATTTTATTGTTACACTAATATTATTGGGGTGTGTGTTATTGTTCGTATCTACCCTAATTGTGTCAATAGCACAAGCAATTTCTGTTTTTAGTTTGCTAATGTCGTTAGTGAAGAGATCCTTGTTCTTCTTCAGCTGTTGATTCAAGGAACTTATATGTTATGTCGTTATAACCACAAGGGTGTTACGAAATTTTTTTAATTTTATTTTGCTTAAAGCGCTTAATACCTATAGATAGATACATAACAAAATAATAAAAACCTACAAGTTAATTAATTACACAAGGTATAAATTGTCATGTAGGTACCTACCATTAAATTATGCAGAAAATGATAACTAAATTTTAAAAAATAGAAATGGGTGGGAGGAGGAATGTGGTCTACAGGTTCCTCATACCGTACTTACGTATTTAAAAAAGTCCTTGGTCTGTGAAACCAGTTATTTGTAAAAATGGCCATCATTATAATAATTGCACAATTAAATGGAGGTATACGAATAGGCACTAGTGAACGAAGCATCACTGTAGAGATTGGAGGAACAGAACAGCACACGGAGATACTTAATGAGGGCCCTGTCTTGTTAAATTGTCACATGTTGTCTGTCAAATAAAGGAAAATAAGCTGCTCATAGCTGGCTGGCTATTCCCCTTCGACAACGAAATTTTAAAAATACCGCCTTCAGGGCTTCAGGAACAGCCAAATAATTTAAAAAAGGATCTGGGAGAATTAAACAAAAATGAGTCCTTAATATCATTAATAGCCTCTTCTAGACTTTCATCGATAACATTTAAGAGAGTTTAGGGGCTGTATCTGTACGAGGGTGGTGATAAAAATCTCTGTCGTTTCTCATGGAAGTGTTTCAGGATGAAGAGTAGGTAGGTAGGTCCATAATACATGACGAAACGTGCTAAAAAAACTTTTTGAATCTCCTTACTGTTGTTGGTGCCTAAAGAAGCCACCAAAGTTCTCATAAATAAAAAATTATTTTTTATTAATAGATAAACCTGAAAATTTTTGAAAGTTTGTAATTCAGTGTGTAACCCATTCTTGTTCTTCCGATTATTAATTTTTTTTTAATATAAAAGCCCTTCTCAAAACGTAGTTTTCCCAAGAAGTGTTGGAAATGATTGAATTATGGTGGATAAGTGGTTAAATTGTTTCGTGGAACTAATGCCCATATTACAAGCGTTAATAATGATTGTAATTTTTGTTGTCCTTTTGTCGGAAAGGACAAAGAGTGTGCCGATTCTTGTGGACGAAGGAGGCGGAGTCTTGGTGCAATGTAAAAACCGGCCAATGAGGAGGCAACTCAACCTAGCGAATCCACCATGCTAGGAAATTGCTTTTTATTACCGACCAAATTGCTTTTAAAGGCAGCCATTTTGAAAATGCATGCACTTCTTTGACAAATGCATAACGATATTAACAATTGTTTATTTAAAATAAAAAAAAGAGGTTGAAAAAAGTGCCTACCTATTGGAACAAATGAGAAACAAATACTTAACAAATCAATCAAGAAAACTTTCTTATGCTTTTGTATGGTAACAAAAGCGAAAACAAAAGTAATAAAAGAAATTTTCAATATAGGGACCATTTATAAAGGAACAAAGTAAGTACAAGGCGAAAATAATAAAAGTTACATTAAGGGCTCTCTTTTGAAACTTAATGGCAAGTCGTTTTTTCTTAAAAATTCTTACAAAAAACGTTATAAAGTAAAATTATCCATAATTCTTATTAAAAAAACTAAACAAAATCAAAAGCATTGCAGGTAATATCTCTAAATACAAAAAGAAATAATTTTCATGTTAAAATTGTTTGCAGAAGTGTTCAGTTGAAATATGGGACTTATAAAAGGAAAACAATGAAAAATATTAAAAATAATCGTTTATTTATTAAAAGTAGAAATTATTCTAACGGGGTGTCTCAAAGAAGGTTAAATATTTATATTACAAACTCTGTACCTAATTCCTTTTTATTTGATCTCTCATCTGTAAATGAATTAAAAAAAAATAATTAAAGGTGTAGAAAGTTTCTTGAATCGAATACAATCAAAAATCCATAAATTGTTTTTTGTTTGTAAAAAGCTTAAATTTTTTTATCTGTCTACATATATATTCCAAGATTAATTCCTTAAGAGGATACTTACAACCTGCAAAGTTTAAACAAGCCAATCTTGTTATTTGTTTATTAAAATTAATAATTGGTGGTCTTATTTACTTCTCTCTTGTTTTTCTTCCTATAAAGGTGAAGGATAACATTACATAATTACTAATAATTTTCATTGCAGGAACTTGTAATAAACACAGCAATTTAAACCAAAACTACCACACAATAATCAAACTGTTGTAGCCATCATAAGTAGGTACGTAATATTTATAAATAAGTTTACAATTTAAAATATTATTGGAATAATTTTGAAAAGTAGATAATAGACTAGGTTACATAGATCATTAGTGTAAGACATTATGTTTTTTAACACTCGGTAGTATATGTTTTCCTATAAGAGAATTAATAAATAGATGAATCATTTCTTCATCATCTTCTCAGATATCAAACTACGATAAACATTTACGATAGTTACTAGGGAGGTAAAGAAAGAATTTTAACTTATAAATTAGTATTCAGTGAACTGGAAAAGAAATAAGTTCAGTTTTTGGTTTGTGTTCTGCGTTGCTACAAAAATAATAATTTGGTGAGTTTTTCTCACAGAGTAATCTTAATGTTAAAATTTTAGTTATTAAGTTTTATTCCTTTAGCAAATTTTATCACAATGCAAAATCATTTCATTAATTTAATTGCCATAAATAACTATAATTGTAATATTGAGTAAATTTGTATTTCTTTACGATTATCTTGAACGCTGTCGTGAGTTTCTGCCCTTCAGTGTTCGTTTATTTATTTATGGCCAAACTAGCTAGCATTTTGTACTGTTGTGAGATTCTGCCCTTCAGTACCTACCATAAATATTTGCGACAGGGTATTTTGTTCTAAATCAATTTTGGCTCTTCAAAAATTCTTCTTACATTAGGTACAACAAATTAAAGCTGGTGTAAAAAAATATCTAGCAGAATCATCGAATAATATATAGAATCAATAATAATGCAGTCACAGAGTTAACAACATTTCATATTGGATATTGTATAAATAGTTCTAATTATAAAAGAAGATTTATAATAAAAAAACTCTTCAAAACCTTTCTTCTTTCTTTTTTGTATTGAAGGGAAACAAAATAATATCATCAAATAAATAAACAAAATAACGAAGAACATCTTAAACAAAGAAATAAAACAATGACCACTTAAACAAAACAAACAATAATCTATCAAATAAAACAAAATAAGGAACCATCATTTTTTTAAACCACTTGATACAAGTATTAAGCATAAAAAAATACCTTCTTTGTTTATTAGATATTTCTTTTTGTTAAATAATTTATTAACATGTCCAACTTCAAAATATTCGTGAACAGTGAACAATAACATGAAATATAATATAGGAACGTATTGTAGTAGGTATTACTTAGTAAAACGTTTCAAATGCAAATTATTCATTTTATCATTAAACTTTAATATACCCAGTTGCATATTTCCTTGTAGGTAACTTTTACATTTGTTTCTTTGTTATATGCAGAGATTTCTAGTCATGCCTACCATAACTTTAAACTTGTCAACTTTCCGTGACTATGCCGAGTTCACGATATGAATGACACGCGAAAATTGACTCAAAAAACTATTTAATATTGATATCTGGCTACACAGACTCGCCTATAATATAGGTACTATATACTGTCAAAACTTTATATAGGTTTACACTAATAACTGTAATAAATAATAAACGTACCTACCTAATGGGATCAGTTGGGGTTATTGTAAATAGGCTCTTTGTTTCGATGAAATAGGACTCTTGATTATTCCAACTAAAGGGAATTATAGACACGGGGGGGTTGACTTTGACGGTTGGATGCTTTAGCTTAACGTGCTAAACAGCAGAGGAAGAGTGTCGCAATATTTTATGTTAAACAGTGAAAATATTTCTATATACGTAGAACATAATTTTTGGGGTAATTGTGAACACGGCTTTATAAATATAATTTTCATTGGAATTCACATTTGAAAGCGAATTGTTCACTTTTGCCCCATTAAAAACCTTTATAAAGCCAGTACAAACAAGATGATTATTCACATTTACCCCTAAGTTTTCGACTGCGTTAATAAGTGAAGGGGTAATTGTAAACTTAAGTTTTTTTGCCAAAAAAATCCGAATTTGCATATTTAATAATAGAAATTCACTTAAAACCAAACAAGTACCTACCTAAATTAATCATATAGTCGCTCGCCTAAATTAAATCTTCATCTAAGATACATCGAGCTTCAAAAGTCAAACTTCCAAAATCGTTCATAATTATCCCACCTGACCCTACATAAATAACGTATGTAAAAAGGGGGTGATAGCGTATTTAAACACCTACCAAAAACAAAATGTGTAGTAGTGCACCTATTATATTATCAAACAAAATCGAGAAATAGTCGAACTCAAACAAAAGCCTTTTTAGCCATCCTACTAAAAACCAAAAACAGTTAAATAAAACTTAGTAACTTGAAGCTTTTGGGACGTATATTAATTGCACCCCCAAAGGGCATCTTAAATAAAATTGCACCAACAGCAGTAGCTAAATATTTTGTGGATATAAGTTTATATTATAAATACTAGGTAGGTACTTACCAACATTAGATAATTTTAAAGTTTTTAGTATTGGGGAACCCCAATGTATTTCAAAATTTTAATTATGTACCTATTTACTACCCCTAATTATATGATTTTAATTGAGATAAATATGTTTAGTGTATTTTGTCTTACTTTTTCCAGTTTTCTTATCCATACAAAATACACATTAAATACTTATAGATACATAACTACAAGAACGCAATGTGTCCCGTAAGGGAATCATTTATTATTAATAAAAAATTGTTTTAATAAAGTCTCAAGAATAAAAACTCTTGCATATGATTTTCACAAATTATTTATTAATTTAGCAACGTGTTTCACCTTAAATACCTTAGGCTTCTTCAGACTATTGAGTATTTACTACTAACTATGAAAACTACTTCAGGCCCTTAAATAGGGGGTGGTATTGGGTTAAAATAAATTCAGTAGAGGGCAGTTGTTACATTCTACTTGGTCATTTAAAATTATTCCTATTTTTTATATGTGTTTATTTCCAAGTTTTCTAATAACGTTAATTTTTGTCATTTATTATTTATAAGTATGTAAAATCTCGAAATTTTAATTAAAACTTTGTCCTTCTACTGTTTTATGGTTCGCATATATTGAATCTGTTTTGTTTTTTACATAACTATTTTTGTGTTCTATTACCTATACGTTTTTTAAATGTTCTCCCTGTTTGACCAATATAGACTTTAGGGCAAGACCCACAGGTTAGTTTATAAATTCCTGACTTATTGTCTTTTTTATTGTATCTTTGTGTTCTGCTCAGGCTTAACCACACACGATGGTATCATCCATTTAATTTACGTATATGACTATTATAAATTAATTAGTTTAATAAAATTAAATAAAAAATAATTATATTTAAATAAAATTATTTAATCTTTGAATATAAATTTAATTTTTTGTTTGTTTTATCTATTAAAATATGTACCAGAGTTTTATTTAATATTCTTTATCCTGGCAGCATTTCGTGACCTATTTAATATTTTCGTTGACATGCAACCGGTTTTGAATTGTTTACCAATCGATTTAGTGCCCTAGGAAAATTATAATAAGTAGGGCTTTCAAATAAACGATGATAAAATTGTAAGGGTAGATTAAACATATTACCTAGAAGTCCCACTAGAAATTGAACAAAATACCTAATAATATCAATAAAATCGAATAGCTAGAAACAAAGTTATAGAAAAACTTTGACTTTGCTCACCCCTATAATATCCAAAGATTGATGGGGTTGTTTCAAATACGGTGGCGCCTTCATCCTTTCTAAAGTCTATTTCTGGGTAAAACTGAATTTTTCAAACAAACACTTAAGTACCCAACTATATTTTGTGACTTATTTTGATATTTTTTAATCCTCCCCCACCAACATCCCAACTTAGTAAACACAAAGAATACAACGTTCAAATGAGCCCCACAGTGGTCACATCCCCTAAAAGTCCCGAGGTCACTCGACACCGCACTACATAGCTACAGGTACATTTTAGGCAGAGAGTTCCCGACAACAACCCTCTGGGATCACAGGACGTCTTGCGGGGACCGTTCCTTGTCACAGACATTGGGAGCATTTTCGAGGTGTGCTCCTTTACGATTTTCGTCGCAAAATACCACCAGCTAGTTTTAGTGCGGTGGTTCGACTTCCAGCAGAAGTGCCGTCATGGGATGCCGTGATGAGCCCGCACAGCCTACCCTGATGCACGCCTATTTGCGTGCTGCACGGACATTGCGTTTCGATCCTCGGGCACGCAAATGACATCGCCATCAGGCTATCGCTAATGCGAGATACTTCGATTCCGCTTTTGTGTTTTTGTCCACCACCTGTTACCGACAAAGTCACCCCATAATTAATCAGATATCTAACAGGAGTATTCATTGGTCTTATGGAACCTTAAAAACGACCTGTTGCATTCTGGAACGATCCAAATCCACTGCCTTCAGTGGTCTTAAGAACGACCTGTTGCCCTCTGGAACGATCCAGAGATCTACTAGATCACTCCAGAGGGCCAACAAAATAATTCAGACACCCTCTAGTTAATTCGATAACTAAAAGGAGCCTCCGTTGGTCTTATGGAATCTTATAAACAACCTGTTGCACCCTGGAACAATCCAGGGCCACTCCAAAGGACCAACAAAATGATCAAGACACCCCATAATCTTAATAGAAGCACTGCTCTTTTGAAGTCTTAAAAAAAACTTTTGTTCTTTGGAATGATCCAGGAAGGAAGGTCAGATAAGCCCAAAAATAATCGTGGATGAAGTATAAAAAATGTTCTTTTGGCTGATGGTAACTTTTGTCGATTGTACCTCCACAAAATTGCTGTTTTTTTGTGTTGTGTCAAACAATAATTATTATTGTTATCGTTTTACGGTAGAAACTTTAATATAATACGATAAAGGCCTTAATAACACCAATTTCCATGAAACGTTCGTGTCAGGCCAATTTTGTGGTCTGCGGTTTTCTTTATCCTTGCTGGTACTGGTTCTAATTGTGACGAAAATAAGTTAAAAAAAGTATAAGAAATTAGCGTACGGGGGATCTAGTCCTTCCTCCTGTTCGTCGTATCGGGTCTTTGAGGCTTATTTTACTGAAATAATAGGGGCGCTTTGACGACCCGTGACAGCTAAATGAACCCAAACATCCGATAACCGACCCGCAAGCTTCGGAAAATTATAATACAGCCACGGACAATAATTGTAAGGTAACAATTCAACATCAGACCCAATGGAAAGGAAAAAACAAAAGAAAGATACTCTTATAAAAATTTATTTCTGGATAAAATACAAAAAGCCAAAAGTTCTTAACATTTACATTTACATTTTTCATTACTACAATTGGAGACCTCCCTAATTGAGGATGCATTTGTTGGGTGTCGAAACGTATTTTAAGTTTATGTGGATTTATAAAAAAGTTTTGGAAATTATTTTCCATGCATGGTTCAAGATTATTATTTTTTTCTAGTTTTCAATGGTAAAATGTTTCTACAGGTAGGTAGAATTCTTATGGGGTGGGTTTTAGTGCCAGTTTAATTTTTTTTTAAATATTTTTTGCTGTACATTTTAGAAAATCAAATGGAATTCTATTGGAAAGTGTCTCTACCTGAAGATGCACCTTTTGTTGAGCGTCGAAACGCGTTTCAGGTTTCTATAGGTTATCAAAATTCTTCTTTATAGGATGCATTTCAGTGTTTTTTGAAACTAATTTTCTTTATACTTTTTCATGGTAAAAATAACCCACCAAATGGGTCTTAGAATGAGAGCGTTTGTTTGCCTGTAATATGAGTTGCATAAATTCTTCTTGGTTTCGGCCCACGTTTCACGATCGAGGAAGGCTACCTTTGGCCGTAGGCACGACACCAGACCAGACCAGACCAAGAGAAAAGTTGCTCGCTGGTCTTTTAGAAAGGTGAAGAATGGGTAGAATATTTGTCGGTAGTGGTAAACACCGCTAGCTCAGGAGACCCGTCCAAAGGTGGGTCGACGTTCAAGCAGGTGCGGTTACTTACCATTTATTTAATCTATTCTATCGTCACACAAGCAATAGATAGAATCTTAAGTTAGTTGGTTTTTGTTCATTTGTTTTTTTTTTTTTTTGGTTCGGTGTGAACTAGAAGAAGGATTACCACCTACAAGTGACTGAAGTGTAGTTGGTGTTATTAGGTACCTAGTAGATATTAGTGTGCAGCAATATGGAAAAAAACTGCCACAGGGTGGATGGCGGAACCCCGGCTTCATGATTTTGGCTGTCGATAGGGATGAAATTCCCACACGAACTTAACTGTTTTAGACGATAAGTAAGTTTTCGTTTATTTATTAGATACTTATTATATATAATAGTAATTTAAACGCCTGACCTCGATCCTCGATCTACCAACAGAACGGTCCATCCTCACCTGAAGATGATTCTTGGACGCTTCTTATATTAACAACAACAACAAGTAGTTTATTTGGCTCTCATTTCGAAAAGAATGCGTTATTTAGTAAAAGTATCTGTAATTAACTGTTTTTATTCACCAGCCTTGATATTTTATCAACCACCTTTTTCGTATCTATTATTGGAAATAAAAATAAGCCCAATAACATTTACTTTGTGTGAAGATTGTCACCCAATTAATGATGAAGTGAAAATTTAATTAAATAACAAGAGAGAAAGGATTTTAAAAATATTTGCAAGTATGTAGGTACATACATGCTATTAAACATAACATAAATGTAATAATAATAAGTACGTATGTATGTGTAACTGCATTCTTTCTTAAATAAAGGTGAAGCTGGTGACCTCGTTTGTCTTTTGTTCAACGCAAGCAAAATGTTGCAACGATCAGGTCAATTCCTTGTTTCGTATTATCGATATTTTCAAAATCGGTATCGTTGTTTCCGACTGGCTGACTGACTAACTGGCACTCATACAAAACAAAAATAGTAAAAAACATTTACCTATATACTTGTACCTTTTTATTTATTATATAAAGTGATTGTGTTGGGGGGACACCAAATAAAATTTAAACTAAGTACATATGTAAGTAAAAAACAAAATTAAATCTGTGTTTTTAATCAATTGTTTATTGTTGTTCAACTGTTTTGTTAAAAAAAAAACTTTTTTATGATATTCAAAAATAAGTTTATTATAATTCGTACTTATAATAATTTTGGGACATTTCAATTCCATCCATGAGTTCGTACCGTTACGTTATGTTGTGTTGTGTTGTTTTTGTTTAGGTAACATTAAATTCAGGAAGTTTACTACTATTTAAGACCTTTTTAATGCGTACAGTTGCTTGAACTTGATTTCTACTAATTTGCACTTTAAGCAGTAGTTTCCATGTCCTCGCACACGCGTTTGGATTAGCAAGTAATTTTAAAGTTGCTTGTGGATAAAGCAACTCTCATAAATTACTTCAGAAAATGCAAAACTGCCCCCAGTTTCTTTTCCTGATTATAATTTTCTTTTTAATATTATTCAAGTGTCTCTTTAGTATCATCCAATACAGTTTACTTTTTTATTATTCAAATAGTTTATGTGGGCATAATGTAACATTATTTTTTTAATTGCTTATTACGTGGATGTGGCAAGTGTATTTTATGCCGACCACTGCATAAAATGGTTTAACATTATCTCTACGTAATCAATATTAATATTCTGATAAAGGAAACACTACACTAGGTAGATATATCTATCATATAAACGTACTGTATATGGCAAAGTTTGTTTAACAGCTTGAGTGATTTGACCCATGGAAAATAGATTCAAATATAAACAAATTAATATGCACAGTCAGGTGTTTCCATGCATCACTCACTACATGACAAAAGACGCTACCTAGGTACTTCACAAAACAAAAGTACTTATCTACATAATCCTGCAAAAAAAAAGACCTACAGCAACTGTTTCTCGATTTTCTTTCGTTTCTTTTTTAGACTTAAATTTTTTCTTTTATCCATAATTAAATATACATGAATAGGTAAATGTAATCAACACCAAAGATAAAAAATAGTTCGATTAGGTTCTGTTCTACAGTAGATATGTGTTGGCGAAACGTCTTTTCCTTTATCGTAATAACAGTATTCTGTTACATTCAACACGTAAAAACTCACTCACTACGTGTTGTATGTATCTACAGCGTATAAGATGACCTGCTGTAAACAGGTCATAGAACCAGTTGAATAAGTTGTCTCATCTAACACCTATCTATAATACCAAGACTATTCAACAAGTTGCAGTGCTAAGAAATGTTGAACAAACATATCTGAATGTTTAAGAGGTTTGTAGATGAGATCAAAAAAACTCTTGTTGCAAGGTGTGTCAGATTGTGAATGATTTCACTCACTGACTGATGTCTGCTTAATTATGTATGAGGACCAAAACATATTTTGTTGGGTGAAGGTGAAAATAAGTGGCAGCAAATTTCTCTTTGATTAATTTAAGCACCAGCAAACAGAAAGGTTTTTTTTAATAATCTACTTCATGAAACTAAAAATTAAATGTGAAGCAATTAATTGTTTGTAAAATATTTAGAAATATTATTTATTTATTGCTTAAACGAACGCTCTAATTTTATTTTGGAAACTATCACAAAGTATTTGTAAGCAGGACGTTTAATAATATAATATCCTCCTTGGAATCAAAAGGAAGTGCGGATTTGTCGTCTTTCATAGTGTTACAGATACTCATCAATAAGTAATTAAACACTTAGCTAACCATGTGGAAATTGGTCGCTAAAGTTCAAACTTTTTTAGGCAGGTATCACAGCATACAGTCACTAAATTGTTAAACATATTACGTCAGTTACGTAATACTTTGTTTAAACATGTAAGTAAAGTATTAGTCTGGTCTAAATTTAGAATTTTGTATCTACATTCATTGTCTCCATCAAGTATTAGACCTACTCACAATCAGTTCAAACTGTCTTCATTATTCATTTACCACCTACTGACTGACTTCAAGACTAGCATTGAGTGAAAACAGACCAGAAGAAAAAGTAAAGTAACTTAACTTTTGTCTGTGGGTGGGAGATAAATACTTACAGCAGAACGAACAAGAACAAGATTATTTTTTAAATAAAAAGTGAACAACTTGTTTATTGTAGATATAGGCGGAAGTGTATAAGTTATTGCAACAAAAGAGAACTACAACTCATCCTAGTAACAACTGCAAGAAAGGGAACATATAAGATTGTTATTAGCAACTGGCATTTGTTTAAAATAAAATTTAAAAAAAAGTTGAACGCGAGAATAATAATCTTTTGTTCATTTCGTCTCCTCTCTTACTCTTTTGTTTGTACTTATTTCTATGTCTCCAAACTTAAACCTACTTATAAATAGTTTAAGAAGATTTTTGTTTGTAACGCTTATTGAGCAGAGACCGCAAGAGCGCCCTGAAAAAATTACACTGATCGGTCATGTAACAAAAAAGAAACTAAATGAATGAACCAACCGCTAAAGTCAGCATGATTTCGTCACTAAATTAATTCTAATCAAATTATATAACGCAATTGTTGGTGTAAAATCGACTGACTACGTACATGTATAAAAAAGGAATTAACACGTTTGTGACGATGCCACGTGTTTTAGAAAGTTGCCAAATTCTTGAATAAAATACGAACTAATTCTTAAGGTACCTATTCCTAATTTGTGAGTGGATATGGAATGTTGTACCTACCTGTTTGTGTATTTGTTAAACTACCTAGGTACCAAAAACGAAATTTGAGTTAATTAGGCAATTTTTAATCGCAAACAACCCGATAACTTAATTGTCTTTTAATTGAAACAATGCATCGTAACGAAGGTCGATTATTGTTTTAGACCAACATTTGAACACTTACGATTAGATATACAACAAAACTTTTACTTTTCTTTCTCTCATTCTTTCTTTATTTGTGAAGTCAGCGGTGGAAAATTCTAATTAACAGGCCTCTAAAGGCAATTAAAGAACCATTTATTAATTTTACCGCCCGCCCAGCGGTAATAATAATTAGGAGAACCTTTATTAGAAACAAAAACGCGTTATTACGTTTACCGCAATAAATAATTAGTAACAACTCGGGTTTTTTATTGTAATAATAATAATAATAATAATAATTTACCACAGTGGATACTAATAAACCTATTTATTTATTTATTACGTTACTGCATCCTCTGTCTAATAAAGGTCTAATGTTTCATGTATAAACACACAAGTAATTCACAACTTTCTCTGGCTAGTAATTATTTATTATTAAGTTACAGTTTCCATACCAGTAAATATATTTAGTTACATACATACGTATACATACAATAGAAATACTTATAGGCAATATTAATTATAATAATAGTGATAACGAATTATTCAGGAAGTTCTACTACAGTACCTACAGTTAATTTATAATTAAAATTAGTAGAAATTCTGAATAGACCAAGAACTATTAAAATTTATAGAAAAACATATTCAAAATCTTTATCAAGGGGCCGTTCATAAAATACGTTCGCATACAAGGGGTGGGGAGGGTCATTAAATACTTCCTCTTTTATGTATTACTAGCAGCAATACCCGGCGTTGCTCAGGTAAGAATATATTACACGTTTGATGGAACATTCTAGAATATTCGCGAATTTAGAACTATACAGAACATCCCATGATGAATCAAAACATTTTCTAACTTTTTTTAACAATCTGAAACATTCTTGAATGATCTTCAAGATTCTGGGACATTCTTGAACATTGGCAAATCATTAAATTAATCTCTTGATTGTTACGATGATAACACTGACGAAAAGTCACTGAATTTCGGTTTATATACCATCAGACATCGAAATTTTTAGTATTAGAACACTCTAGAACATTCAAATAGTCTGTTCTTTTTCATTTGTCAAAATCACTTAAATTTTTTTGGTCACTGTTCGCTCTTCTTTCCAATTTTGATCTTCACTCGACTGCAAACACAATTTAACTGACGAAAAGTCATTGAATGTTGATTTACTTATATATCATCAAACATCGAAATTCCTAGTACCAGAACACTCTAGAATATTTAGATGTATGTACATCACTTTGAAACGTAGATGTACACTTTCTGAAACTTTCTAGATCATTCAAGAAATTCTTAGAACTTTCTCGAACATTCTAAGTCGATAATAACAAACAGTTTGCGCTCATTTTAGAATTTTTTAGATCATTTCAGAAATTTTGAGATATTTCTGGAAGTCCTTATGACTTAAAAAAGGACAGAAATATTTCTTTTCACCTTTCTGCCACCTACAACCACCCACATCCACCCACCGCCACTAAACTCCCTTACTCCCACCTGGAGACCAAGGGGTATTTACCACCCCAACAGGAAGTTGATTGGAGTAGGTAGAGATAGAGAAAACCGCGTATTTACATACTAACATGAGCATTTTATATATGTATTTAGATTATACAGGGTTTTTCAAGTTGATGGGCTATTAGAAGTATATGAATTAGTAGAAGGAATTCAATTCTAAAACTTGGGCTCATTTGGTCACTGTTTATGCCGCTTCTTTTAAAAATATTTTCAAGTTCGATTTACATCCGGTTATACCGGAAGTCGATACCAACTTTGTTATTTTAAATGGAATGGTATATTTTTTACGCTGAATTCGAATAAAACGTGTAATTCTAAGGTAAGTTTGATAACCAACTTGTACACCTCTGTGACGATCGGTTTCTGAGTTCATTTAATTTATAGAAAAAAAATCGCTACCGCAACCCAAATTATAAAAAATCATAACTTCCAGAAAATACGACTAAGAGTGTTGAAATTTTTACTAGTAATAGCTGAATATTAGTGCTAACGCCTTGACAAAATTGAATTAAATAATTTATACAGGGCGTTCAAAATAAAATTCTAAAATTTAAAAACCTCAAACACGAATTACTTCGTTTTTTCAAATGGCACTATTTTTTATTTTTTCAGTCGATTCCTTTTATTTATCCTCTTTCGATCTATATGGGTACATCCTATTTAATTTGAAAATTTTGGAATAATTTTGAATTATTACTTAAAATAGGAAGTATCCATATAGATCGAAAGAGGATAAAAAAAGGAATCGACTGAAACAATAAAAAATAAGTTTTTCAATTTTAGAATTTTATTTTGAATGCCCTGTATAAATTATTTATTAAGGCGTTAGCACTAATATTCAGCTATTACTAGTAAAAATTTCAACACTCTTAGTCGTATTTTCTGGAAGTTATGATTTTTTATAATTCGGGTTGCGGTAGCGATTTTTTTTCTATAAATTAAATTAACTCAGAAACCGATCGTCATAGGTGTAGAAGTTGGTTATCAAACTTACCTTAGAATTACACGTTTTATTCGAATTCAGCGTGAAAAATATACCATTCCATTTAAAATAACAAAGTTGGTATCGACTTCCGGTATAACCGGATGTAAATCGAACTTGAAAATATTTTTAAAAGAAGCGGCATAAACAATAACCAAATGAGCCCAAGTTTCAGAATTTAATTCCTTCTACTAATTCTTATACTTCTAATAGCCCATCAACTTGAAAAACCCTGTATACAGTTTCTTTTCATTAATATTATAAACATAAAATATAATCTCTGAACGAACTTTATGACTTATGAATAAAAATGAACATCATTGGGACTCACCGTGCTGTGTTGTACTGAAATAAGCATTTGGGGTCGTTATTTTTATAATTAATACCTACTAATTATTTGCTCTAAAATGAATATTAATCCAACGTTTCGACTTAGTTTTGTAAGTTAGACTACCCTAAAACTAATCTATAATCCATGAAAATTAAATGAATATTAGTACCTAAGACTTCACCCACTTTGTAACGAATGAAATAAATACTTTCAGGGAGTTTTAGTAATTAGGTTAGTACTAATCACCAGTTTTTATTTATTGACATTGATTAATTGATTAATAAGTAATAACTAATTTCCAAAAAATTAAGTATTTTATAAAAATAAGTATAAGGTACTACATATTAGCATTTTGGGGGGATTATGCTGTAAACAATTAATTTCTTTTATATTTTTATGTCAGTCACAAGCGAAGTGACACCTCTTATTAACAATATATCATACCCTTATAATAAATGTGTCTATTATCCTTAAAAGTAGCCATTCGTCCACCCCATGGGTAGTGACCTAAAATTTCTTGAGAAAATTAGCATATTAAGAAGTTAAAAAAATTGGGACGTAAGATATTCTGACAACACTAACTTTCTTATTATGAAAACCGTCCAAAAATCATTTCTGTTGTCGAAATCTATTTCTCATATAAATTTTCCTTAATCAAATCCTCATGTAATATATTTTTAAACTTTTTGGCAATAATTGGGGCAAAATATGACCCAAGGTTTATTTGTAACAAATAACATCATTGTTTATAGTACATACCACCTATCTGCAAGTGTCTGAATATTTTGTTTTCGATTATCCTTCTAATATTATATTTTGCCTGTAGTATTATTATTTATTATAATTAATTGTTTACATTAACAATGATGATGATGGTGTTTGCAAAGTTCACCAATCGTTTCGCGCCGATTAGGTCAGAAATATGCGAATGTGGCCTTCACATTTCGCTTTTAAAAAATTCTGACTCTGCAGTTTGCGAAGAAGTTGTTAATTCGTAGAACCCGATCCAATCGCTGTTGGTAGTTACAGTTGCAAAATTTAAAAACTACTTAAATAAAAAGAATACGTATTGACGTAGGTATCTATACCTAGATAATAACAAAAAGCCCGTGCTAGGCAACATTTCGCGGTTGTTTCAAAATGTTTTCCTTAATCCAATTAAAATCTGACTGGACACGCTCACGTAATTTTCCACCTTTGAACAAATTGTTCATATTTTCAAATAACAACTACAATTGTTTTTATTATAAATATTATTATACAATATTTTATTTCGATTTCTTTTAGATTATATACACGTATCTATATTTAAATTGAAACAAGTAGGATTAATTTAAATACTAATTGTACAGTAGGTAATTAAGTGTTAAGTATATCTAATAATTTACCATAATAGCAAGAGACTAGAGTGCGAATTTGATTTCTTGAAATACGATCTTTTCGCGCCAATTTAATTTGATGCAGTAATTAGTCAAAACGTTAAAGTAATTATCTCATTAAATACCTACATAAGTTTAGCGGGTGGTTACTACACAAATACACAAAACATTCATTAATTGAGATCGTGGAATGGGGCACAGACGTTCTAAAAAGTCTCGAGAAATTTTTACGAAATTTTTAGAATCCGAAATTTCACAAAAAGACACTTTAAAACAGTTAAAGTAAAACACTTTAAAAGAGAATAAAAACAAAACACTTTGAAACAGAGAAAAAACAAAACAAAACACTTTGAAACAGAGGAAAAATAAAACAATTGGTATTTGGCTATTTTAAATTTGTAATTGTGAACAAATGCCAAGTGTTTTGTTTTTCCTCTTTATTAAACATGTTCCATCAAGAGAATGAACACTTTTAAACAGTTTTTCTTTTATTCCCACCCCAAATATTTGTACTTATGGTAGGTACTAAAATCCCAGAAGCTCAAAAAAAATATTTAATTCTTTATGTTATTTATTATTAGTCAGTAAATATTAGAAATTAATTAATAAACAAAAAAGAAGGAATTTAAAAATGAAAGAGAGCCAAATTGTTAAAATAATAATAAATTGTGAAGTTAGTTATAATAAACAACTTTAAAATGTGCAAACTTTATTGATATTAAAACACCCTTTTTTCGTTACAGATCATCCCAATGGCGACTAAGTTAATTGTAACGTGTTTTCTTCTCCTTTATGGACAATTAAATTCAGTACAAGCAGGTGAGTTAAATGGGATACAAGTTTTTATATTATCGTGTTCAATAAAATATAATATCTATACAAATAACAGTATTTTCTATTTTTTTTCTCACCCAATTACTTTTTTGTGCGTGCCTATTTGAAATAAATTTAAAATGTGCGTATTTTCTTAATAAATTCAATGTTTATACTATTTCTGTTGTGGTATAATAAAATAGTGATTCGGTTGGGGTGATTGTGACATTATTTGCATGAGACAGGGCGAGCATCCTTTCCTTCTGTATCTCCTTGAACTGGACGAATTGATACGTTATAACCAAATAAGACAGTGCACCCCCACAAATCTAAAATTTTTAAATTTAAATTCTATATTCACCTTCAACGTACATGGGTATATAATAAATTGCTTACGTAAAGTAGCAAGGAAAAGTCTACATTGAATAATTTACAGGCTGTTAATTTTGTTTTGTTGTTCTCCAAGTGCAGGGTGGACAAAATCATCTAAAAGTTTTAATGGTGCTTTTGAGAAAAATATTTTTTTTTAATTAATTATTTTACCATTTTAATGGACTCTGTGTCATCAATTCTTAGCTGAATACCATGAAGCAATCTGGTGGTGTAATTAGCCTGAAAATTAATTAAACTCTAAAGATCATATATAAGAAATTACAGTCGAATTTCGATAACTCGAATCACCATGTATATTTTTATAAATACTATAAAACATAAAAAATTCTACTTACTTCGCCGACTAGTCCGTTAACATGATGACACAAAATAGTCAACCCCTCGACGAAAAATACAATTGCAACAACCCAACTAATTATCAGAATAAGATTCTCAGAATTCCCGTCGAATATCACGATTATAATCTTGATCCCATTAGAAATAAAAATTGCAAGGACATTTAATGAATAGCATAGCAATTGTACTGAGAATGCATCGTTGATTACAGTTGTTACACGTCTCAGTCTTTCGTGTTGGTCCAGCAACACTTTTAGAGACCGAATAAAAAAGTGTTTATTAATTGGGTACTTTTCAACCCTCTCAGATTCTTCGATTTTCTCTTTAACTACTTGATTGATGATCTATTGTAAAAAAAATACAAAACAATGCTTATTAGGGTGGATAAAAAAATATATTTACCCTGAACCTTGTTCGAATGCAATAACAAATCACCCCAAATTCGATTGGTTGCACAACATAACTTACTGTTGTAAACGAGTGTCTGGCAATAAAAAAAACAACATCCGTTTCGGTGTTTTCTACAAAATATGGGACTATTCCAATTGTTACCATCGACACAATTGCTGTGATAATAAGTTTTTTGCACAGTGACCTTATTTTTTTATTGGCATTTAAAATCCTTGCCCTTTGGTCAGTCGATAAAAAGACTTTATCAGTCTCGTCCAAAAGTTTCAAACATTCGATTTTTTTGCCTGCAAAAAGCTGGCAGCACAGGATCGATATGGGGGTAGTAAAAAAGGGCGCCTTTTCGAGATAGTAGGCGAACTTGAAGGAGTTCCTTTGGGCATAGTAATTGGTCATACTCTGAAATATGGCCAAGCCGAAATAAATGTTCCCACACAAATAAATTATTGTATAGATTAGTAATAAAAGGGATTTTTTGAATTCTCCTGATTTATTTTGATAATAGTAACTTGCTGCTAATAATTTCAGAAACCATTGAATTGGGGATAAAGTTTTGTAAATTGTTATATTTTGGGCGGTTTCTTTTCTACAAAAAAAATAATAAACAATGTAATATATGTTTTAGTATTTAAAAATACCTACTTACTTTTCATGAAAGGCCTTTTTAACATTAGTCATGATGTAAAAGCTGAAGAACGAATTGCCGAAGAGTTTGTTAGTTAGTTGCCAAGTGAAACCTCATAAAATTAGCACCTCGTTTTATAACAGACACTTAACAATAGATAATCAATGCATTTTAATTTTATAGATTGCACCGTTTATAAATAAATAAATAAATAAAACGGTCACTTAATTACTTTTAATGCAGCGTACGTTTGCTGTGAAAATTACGTTTTTTATAAAAGCTTTCGATTTTATTTTATATTTATTTACCTACCGGGGTACTCGCCGATAGGATCGGAAAATTAATTAATTTATATTTTAGGGCCATGTGAGGTGGAAAATAAAGCTACGAACATCATTGTTGACATTGAGGAGAGTCGGGGGTTGTGTACGTATATTTTTAATAATTAGTAATTAACACATCAAGTATAAATAATTAACATATAAATTAATTAATAGCAATAGACCAGGAGACAAACCCTGTGGAATTGCCAGTATCAGGGGAACCAAACGTTGACATGTTCCTTGATCTGGTGTTCCCAAAAGGAAATCCCGTCTTTTATCTTGACGGGAAAAAATTAAAGCTGCTATCCCCCCTTGACCGGGACAAAGAATCTTTGTCACACATTGTCTTCCAATTGACATGCACCATAAAAGCCACCCACAAAAAGAGAACGATACCTGTTATCGTAAGGGTTTTCGATATTAACGATAACGCGCCTGAATTCGTCAACACCCCTTATGAAACAAGCATTTCCGAGGTAAAGTAAATAAATAAGGAGGGCATTTGTTTTGCTTAGCTTTAATTTGTTTTTTATTTAGTTGACTCCAATAGGTACGACGATTTTTCAAAACGTCCTGGCCAGAGACAAAGACACAGGAGCGAACGCTTTGGTTGAATATTCGATAGTACCAGGCACTGCTTCTGGTCTAGCGTACGAACAAAACGTTGGCCAGAACAGAGTAGCCAGTGCTGACGGTTACGGTTTTTTTGCCATTAACTTGCCACATCAAGGAAAAGTCACGGTTAATAGGACTTTAGATTTTGAAAAAACGCAACGTTACTACGTCACAATTGTTGCCACGGTATGTCTTCGTCTATTACGAGTATAATCGATTTTATTATTGATTTGAATTATTAGGATAAGCCCAAAAATCCGGACGAAAGACTGACCTCCACGACCACACTGATAGTAAATATCAACGACGATGACGACCAGAATCCTTCTTTTATTTATAAGGGGTGCATGCTCCTTGATGGGGCTTGTATCAATCCAGAATATCACGCCACTGTAAGTATTTAAAAAAATTTTTGGGCTTCTAAAACTTTCTGTATTTCCCAAAAAGGTTTCAAGTGGCGTCCTCCACGGTGTTTTGGACATCTCACCGGAAAAGATCCAAGCAGTTGACATGGACACCTTAAACTACCCTGTAACTTACAGTTTCGTAAGTGGAACCCCCGATACATACGCAGAATATTTTCGAATAGATCCGGACGTAGGAACGGTCCATCAGATGAAGTCTGTGGACAGCAACACTGCCAAAAATTTCGAAATCATCATCAAGGTCTACTGAAACCATTATAATCTTGTGCTTGTCCCATTATATATGCTCATATGTATGTTCCAGGCCCAAGAAAAGTCAGAAGCCAAAAGATCGACAACTGCAAAATTATTCATCGATGTGACCCCTGTTGACGCAAACCCTCCCGAAATTTTCGTCTCATCTTCTGAAGGATTTGTTGACGAAAACTCTCCTGTAGGAACGATTGTGCTGGATGCCCAAAAGAATCCCATTGAGTTCACTGTAGTTGACAAGGATTTGGTACGTAGTTAAAAACATAAGAACAACACAAACGGTCCTAAAATATTCCTTTTTAGGGTCCAAACGAGCCAAAACCAGAATATATCTTCGAGCTAACAACCCCTTATTTCATCATAGACAAAAAAGGATACCTCATTGTTAACGACAACAATCTGGACAGGGATCCTCCAAGTCCAGGAAAGTTTCGATTCCAGGTTGTCGTAAAGGAGAAGCTTGGGGTTGCTGCGAGTGCCCCAACATCAGTAACAGTTGCCCTAAACGACGTCAACGACAACCCCCCGATCCTCCCTTCGTATCCTCCCGTTACAGTACCAGCAGGAGACGGCAGGAGAACTGTCATGACCATCAGGGCTACCGACAAGGACGAGGGCAAGAACTCGGAGATCAGATACTCAATATACCACATTTCCAACAACGGTAATGGAAAGTTTATCATAAATCCGACCACAGGGGTCCTGGAAACAAACGAAAAATTGAATGCGGGTGAACAGTACAGTCTGACAATACAAGCAATGGATTCCGGGGGGTTGTACAGTCAGACAATAGTTGAGGTCACTGTAGCTCCTGGACCTAACACTCAGAGTCCCATTTTTGAACAATCGGTTTACGATATTGAGATTAGTGAGGGAGCTACAATTAATTCTACAGTAGCCACAGTTGTGGTGAGTTACAAATTGTTTAACAATATATTCCACAGCCTAAAAAAATATTATTTAATTTAAGGCTATTGACGCAGAGAACGACCCTGTATCTTACTCTATAATATCAGGAAATGATCTGAGGCAATTTGCAATCGGAAGCAGGAGCGGGATAATTACAGTGATAAGGAAATTGGACAGAGAGGATCTCACCAGATATCGACTAGTAATTATTTGATAAATAAAACTCTTTAAAGTGTTAATATCTAATTTAATAGCAAGAGACTAAAGTGCGAAATTGTTTTCTTGAAATACAATTTAATTTGGTACAATAATTAGTCGAAACGTTACAGTGATCATCTAATTAAATACCTACTTAATTTTGGCAGGTGGTTTAATCTTGGTTACAACAGAAATACACAAAACATCCAGTAATTGAGATCGTGGAATGGGACACAGACATTCTAAAAAGTTTTGTGAAATTTTTACGAAATTTTATACCTTTGTACTTGTTTTGAAACTTTTTAATTTTACTTTTTCAGTTTATTTACTTAAAGTTCAAAATTTCACAAAAAGACATTTTAAAACAGTAAAAGCAAAACATTTTAAAAGAGAGTAAAAACAAAACACTTTCAAACAGAGAAAAAACATAACAAAACACTTTGAAACAGAGGAAAAATAAAACAATTGGTATTTGGTTATTTTAAATTTGTAATTGTGAACAAAAGCCAACTGTTTTGTTTTTCCTCTTTATTAAACATGTTCCATCAAGAGCCAAGCCACGATTTCTTCTTATTAACACATTAAAACAGTTTTTTTTTAATACCCACCACGACTATTTGTTCTTTAAAGGGTTCAGAAATATTTAAGGTACTGAAAACAGTAAACAATTACGTATCAATCTCAATATTTAATTAACCAAAAAAAAGAATTATGAAATAATAAAATTCTTTAAAGTTGCTTTATCAATTAATTATTTTAGATAATCAAAGCCGAAGATGATGGTAAACTTTTCAGTACAGCCACTGTGAATATCAAAGTTACAGACGTCAACGACAAGAATCCAGAATTTGTTGGAGATCCCTATACGTTCTCTGTAAAGGAAGGACTTAATAAAACTTCGGTGGGTTTCGTCCTTGCAACAGACGCGGACGAGGGTATTAATGCCCTGGTCACTTATGCGATCCCTGCTAATCTCCCCTTTGATATCGATTCAGAAACTGGGGAAATAACAACAAATAGGGCTTTAGATTACGAAAAACGTCAGGTGGATTACATCAAATCCAAAAATTTACGTGTTAACTAATGACTATTGTTGTTTTTCAGAATTACCAATTTGTGGTGACGGCAAAAGATGGAGCTCCAGATCCACGAATAGCCACAGCAACAGTCATAATCAATGTCATAGACGTTGAAGATGAACTTCCGATCTTTGATAATCCTTTGTATGAAGCAACAGTTCCAGAAAACAATCCAGATTATTTCGTAACTGATGTTATGGTACGTTTTTAGTAACACCTTTTTATAAATTATTGACAATAAATATTTTGCAGGCCCGAGATCCTGACACTGTGAAGAAAGTAACGTACGTGATCCATCAAGGGTCCACAGATTTGTTCAGGATCAACGAAAACACTGGGGCAATATTCACTACTCGAGGCCTAGACTACGAGAAAGAGAGTCAGCACGTACTGATCATTGGGACTTTGGAAAATATGTTGAACACAGAAGGAAGTACCACAAAAGTCATTGTTAAGGTCGAGGTAAGACAATATAATCCTTTACGTTCTCTTACAATCTCTCCTTGATTTTTTTAATTTTCTTCCAGGATCGTAACGACATTCCTCCAGTGTTTACAACACTTCCTCATCCAATCACTCTGGATGATGACGTATCAATAGGTACCTCAGTAACTCATTTGGTGGCAGCAGATTCTGATGGGACATCTCCCAACAACAAGGTAACCTATTGGTATTAAAAAAATCAGTATTTTCCAGGTCTAAAGCAAATTATCTGTTCCAGGTGCGGTACGAGGTGATTGGGAGAGGAAAATCGACCAAATATTTCCAAATAGACCCAGACACGGGGATCTTGAAGGTCATCAACGACCTTAGGAAAGAACTGGACACAGAATATCAGGTAAATATTGTAATTGTAGTTTAGTTTCTTTTCTAGAATCCCATCCATCCATCCAGAAGAGAACTATTGAGGAACTCAATTATCCAAAGAAGCTGCCCAAAAGAAATACCAACAGCTCCTGGAGATGTCTTCAGACCTTCTGCACTATAAAATTCTGAAGACACATAGTAAAATTGATCATTTTTAAGGTTGATGTAAGGGCCTACGACCTGGGCGAACCACAACTCTCTTCGGTCATCACAGTCGACGTCTATATCCAACACGTGGCCACTGTGGCCCCTGAGGTGGGTCTAAGATTCACCGATACGTCCTACAGTGCTCAAGTGCAAGAAAATTCAACGGTAGGGTTATTAATAAAAACATTGACCATCGTAAACAGCAAAGCCCATGGTACTAACATACCACTGAAGTGCGTTATCACCGATGGAAACCAAAATGGTGATTATCTCGTATATTTTTTCTTTGTGTGATATTTTTATTATTTCCATTTCTATTAGGGCTCTTCAAAGTGAACGTAACTGAAGACAGAAACTGTGCGTTGTATTTGAACGGATCCTTGGATTACGAGATGGAAGAAACCTACCATCTTGTGGTCGAACTCATGTCCATCCAAGGGTTCCTCAATCACGATTTTAAGATCACAAAAATTACAATTAACGTAGCAGACGTGAACGATAACATCCCCTACTTCATCTACCCTTCGGGATCATCCATTGATAAGTATTACGCAGCTATTACCAAAACTACACCTGTTGCTTCCACTGTCGTACAAATAAAGGTAAGATTGTTATTTCCTATATCTATATCCATGTATTTAAAAACAAATTAAATCCTCGATGTTAGTGAAGCGTTAAATATCCATTAAGCAAGAAACATTGACTTTTTATGTTCTGATCGCCTACTTACCTATGTATATGTATATGTACATTACGAGTCAGTGTCTACTAACATACATATTGAACCCAGAAATGCACTCAGTGTGTCTTAACGTTTTATGTTTCGCGACCATTGTTTGTTTTCGTAGAAACAAAAGTCGTGGGCAACTTTTGTCATCAGAAAAATTCGATTCAATTCAATTGCAAGTACAACTTCCTAACGTGCAGTTGTTTTAATTTTGTTGTTGCAGCTACAGTTTTTTGTTTTATTTTGTACGTACCTACGTGTGACCGTAATTTGTTATCATTCGTTTGTTCTACGAAAACTTCAACATTTTGTTAGTTATTAAGTAAAAGTTGATAGCTGACAAATTGTTTTTACACACGTGTATTAGATGTTACCCAAGTTTAATGTGTTTTGAGTGGTGAAATGTCTCAATTTGTCCTTTAATTAAGTATGAACGTCAAATAAAAACAATTGTTATTTTAATATAAGTACCTAAGTAACTTGATGTGGGTGCTTGTTGACCAAATTTTATTATTATTTTTTTTCTAATTAGTCATACACATACACATTAACCACGTGTAAAATACTAACATATGTAGTGTAGCTGTGAAATTCCTGTTGTGTACGAGGTGCGTTCAAAATTTTTTCTAGGCTGACGACAAAGACAACGGAAAGTTCGGTAAAGTAAAGTACGGGCTAACAGGAAATTTCAGTCAGGACTTTTTCTCGATCGACCCCAATTCGGGCGTGGTGAAAACGAAGAGAGGTTTCGACGACAATCTTCCTTTGGAAGATCAGACGTTCTACCTGATCGCCTCAGCCAGAGACAATCCTAATAGCACGGTGGATTATCACGAGGTCAAAACGCCATTAATTGTGAATTTAATTTCCGACGAAAATCGAATTGTTCTTGTCATCGGGGACGCCAAACCTGACGCTGTCGCCACCAAACTCGATACGTTACAGCGCGTCATACAAGAACAAACAGATCTTATTGTAGGAATCGAAAAGGTCACCCAGAGGGAATTTATTAATGAAAACGGGACTTTAGAAGTTGACCCGGCTGCAACAGATGTCTGGTTTTATTTAATCGATCCAGAAACTGACGGCATCTTGGAAGCCAATCATTCGCTTGTAAAAAGGTACGTATTAGGTAGTTATCTTACTTTCTGGTATAGACCCGGTATTTTCTATGTAACAACGCTGATTGAATTTTAATGATTTGTTAGCCATAATTGTTCACTTACTTATACTATACGTACCTACAAACGTTAATATGACATAAAAATTATTACTTTATAATATATTTAGTGGCGTTGTTGTTTCTGTTGCAATTGTTTACCGTGAGGCGTTGTTCTTTCGTTTGTCTATCTACCTATTGTTTTTCTCTTTTTTTTAATTTTAGAGCAATCTTCGATAAACAAGCGATGGACAACATAACTTTCGACGTTTCCGGCCAGATCAAACACACGGCCTTAGAGATACACAAGCCGTTAGAAATTCCGAAAAAAACAAAACCCACGGCGATAGCTTCGTTCAACGGTGAGGTATTTCCGTATGCTCTTATAGTGATAGCGTGCATAATATTCGTGTTTGGAATCATTGGAATCGTCTACATAACAGTCTCGTGGTCGAGGTAAGACACTTTCATTTATTTATTTATTTATTTGTAGAATTAATTTGTTTGTAATTTAGGTATAAATCGTACAAGAGTCAGCTGCAGAGAGCATATTCAGCACCCTCCAGCCCCGTACGTTACGACACTGTATACGTCGAACCCAACCTTAAAGAATACGAGACCCAAGTTTTGCAGATGTGCGTCCCCATCGATGATAATGACGATTACAACGATTTACATTTAGATTTTAGTAAAAAGAGTCACGTCTTTAATTTGGATAACGTGACGTACATCAGTAAAGAGAATAATCTCAATAAATGTAAATATTTTGAGTTTTCTCTGATTTTTGAATTTTCAAATTGTAGTTGCAAATTATTGTTAATTTTGCAGCATCAAGTCAACGCAGTCCGATGGGGAGCGAATCGACTGCCAGGGCTTCTAGTGTTGGGGAACACGACCCGGGAAAATCCGGGAATCACATGTACGAAGGGTAAGAAAATTTTCATCAATTTTCTGTTTCTTATTAGGTACACCGTCATAAATATTTGAATGTCGTTCAACTAAAAGCAAAAAAAAATTAATTTTTTTTTAACATTTAATATCGTCCTTTTTTTTGTAAACATTTGACTATCGTCTTTTTTTGTTAAACATTTGAATATCATTTTTCTTTTATTGTAGAAGTTTAGACGATGAGGAAATGAGTACTAGTCCCTCTAACGAAAACGTAATGTTTCGGGAAAAGAAAAAATATTCCCACTTAGGTTATTTATGCAACGATCAGTCGATAGAGACGACGACGGAATTGTAAAAATGTTTTGTTTTTTTTTTATTTATTTTAGATAGATTTATATAATATAGTTTAATATAATATAATAATGATAGAGATCTAGTGCATTTTTTAAGAGATATCAATCGATTTTATAATAAAGGGTTCTTATAAACAATAGTGATACATAGAATAACAAAATAAAGCCATTCGTAACTCCTTTCATTAATAATATAAATATGATCTTTTTTACATTCTTTTGTTTTTATCTTGTTTTATTTGTTTCCCGTCCCATTTGCTTTCGTTATTTTTCTTTTATTTGTGTTTTCTTCTTTTTTGTGCCTTTCTGTTCATTGTTTTTTTTCTTTTAGCTCGAATGTTTCAAAAAAAAAAACAAAATTCTGACTACCTACTGGTAAAAATAATTTTATTTTTAAATTATACAGCAAGTAAATAATATTATTTGTATGTACATATATACAACACACTGCACCACATTTTCTCTTTACGACGATCGTACTAACACTAATCTTAAATTACTAGGTACCTACTCTAAATCTACATAAGAAGATAGGTACTACATATTTAGAAACATTTAAATTGGTAATAATAAATAACAAATGAATTGAATAGAGTTCGCCTGTTGTTGGAAACAAGAAAAACAAAATAGAACAAACGATCTTCTTCTAATTCTATTGCAGGTGTTGTTATTGTTTTTTGAAATAGCCTAAAGAGACCAATAGAATTGCACTCGTCCCCGTTTATTACTGGCATTAAAAATGGCAAACAAATAATCTTCTTACTCATTAAAATAATAATAATAATAACATACGTATCTACTTATTTGTTTAGTTATCTAATCAATTATTTCAGGATGAAAAATCTAAAATTGGTATCTGGGAACTTAGTAGCAAATTAAATAATTCTGTGAATCCCTGAAACGGTTCTTGTAACTGTAACAATGGCTTACTTATAGGTAATAGTATTTATAACTACCTTTTAAACTCTAAAGAATTTATATTTTTTTATTTTTTAACCCTCGTAGCTATCACATACAACGAGTTTAATAATTGTAAGGCTCGCGTGTCTTCGTTTTCGTCTGTCAAATTTTCATCGACGAACTTCCGGTACACGTTACTATGTTTTTTACTGTTACTATCACCATCAGTAGTTATTTTATTAGTTTCTGTCGCCTGCTCTGTGGTACTTCCAATTTCATTAATGACCTCATCTTCGTTGTTACCATTTTTGTTTTTATCGTTACACCTGTTTACCAACAAAAGTACCAACCGTTTAGCCAAAGGGTTGGATTCGATCTGTTTCATCCTATTCCTAAACTCATCTTCAGTCAAATTTAATTTATCTAATATGAGCTTGACCCTCTCCCTTTCGTTTGTAGTGTTTTTCATTATGTTCATCAAAACGCTGTTTAATCTCTTGTTATTACCATCGCCAGTGATGACTTCAGCGTAAAGAGACCGTGCATTTTCCAAAAAGCTTTTGGTCGACGATTCTGTACTTTCATCCCCAACAGCAGTGATTGATTCTGTGGTACCTGACGTTCCGGAAGTTGTAAGGAAGTTGACGGTCAAAGGATCTAAAGCAAGGGCCGTCTGCAAGAGTTTTGTGACATCTGAAGATGTTGTCCAGTGATTGTTGGGAAAACTGTCTTTCGTTGAATCTCCTTGGTCGAAACTAGTCGTTTGGGTCCTTTCAGTTGTGTACGAATACGTTTCGGAAATTGTTTGGGAAGACTCTGTTGGATTTGGACTTTTGGATTCGCCATAAGCCACAATGAAGTTCACTGTTGGTCTGGGTCTAAATGTAACTGCTGGAAACTCAGAACTTTCTGTATACGAAACCGTCGAAGGAACTGTAACTCCTTTATCAAAAAGGGTCGATTTTTGCCCATATTCTTTTTCTGAAACAACTGAATTTGCCCTTTGCGATACAAATGATTGACTGTCAGCTGTGTGAAGGTTTTCTCCATTTTGGTCAATCGAATTGTCGGAATCACTGTTAGTATCGTACGTTACAACAAACCCTAGAGTTGGCTGGGGTTTCTCAGATGTAACCACAACGGGGTTGTCATAAATTGTTGAAGAATCTCGTGAAGGTTCTGTAGTAGTTTTTGAAACTTCTGTTGTAGTGCTTTGGGAAATACCATCATCAGGTGGAGACTTCACAGAAAGATCAGAATCCGAAAAGTTCAAAACTTCTTCATCTTCTGGATTCGCTTCAGTTCTCCCTTCCACTGGTGGTTCTGTGGGTCGAACTCCCTGCAAGGTTTTTCTAAAACTCTCTGGATCATCAAGGTATGAGGATAAAGCAGAAGTGAACAGTCTTGCCAATTCACGCACTGAAGTATTTTGAGGTGGATAATTAGGATCTTCATCATCCACAGTAGAAGAGGAAGAAGTTGTAGTTGCAGGTTCTTTGGTGTTTTCTTCTCCTGTTGCTGCTGGTGTTTGTGTTGTACGGTCTTTGAAGAGGCTTTCGTATCCAACCCTCGTAGCTTCGGTTAAAAGCATGTCCACCACAGACCGTTCTTCAGAAGCTGTGATGTTCAAGTTCATGAAGTCGTCTTCTGGGTGTATATGGTTGGTGTCAGCAGCGTTGGCGAAGTAGAGTGCTAAAGAATGTAAAGTGCTGGGGCTTACAGAAGGAGGAACAATTAAGTCTGGCCTATTTGTGGCAAACCTCGCTTCTTCATCTTTGTTCAATCGCTCTTCAGCAATTTTGATTAATGAGTTGATGATATCTTTCATGTTTTCGTCTGTGACTTCGGGAGGTGGTGGGTTAGTGGTAGTGGTGGGATAAAGTGTTGGGACTGTGGAGCCATCAATGTTGTTGATGTCTTTATTATTTGGAAAGTTTAGTCTGCTTTCTATGGTAGATAGATCACTTTTGGTAGAAAGGGTGAAACCTCTTGGAAACGCAGTTGTATAGACGACCCCATTAAGTTCTCGTACAAATCCATTGGGGTTGAGGGTGCTTTGTTGTTGTGGAGACTCGGTTGTTCCAAAATAATCGAAATCAATTCGTGGATTTCCTACTCTTACCCCCTTTGGGGTTGAATCTGTAGAGTCTGATGGAGATACAAAGTTTGTTGTCTGGGTGGTACCTGAATTGTCAGGTGAGAAGGTACTACTAAATATTTTTGATTCTACAGTGGGCGTTATTGTTGTTGATGAGTAGTAATTTCTTTCAGTGGTGCTTCTTGATTTTGTCCTGGATGGTATAACAGAAATTGAGTTGACGTTGAAGTCCAAACTGGGGGCTTCGGTTCCTCCTTGTGACTTGTCGGTTTTTCCATCCCTTTGGGAATATTTTTGGGTTTTAAAAGATCGTGGAGATTGAGTGGTCGTTTTCAGAAATATAAGTTTACTCTCAGTTGTGGGTGCTTCATTCGTATTCACTTGTATGTCTTCTGGGTTGGTAATTTTGCGTTCAACTTCCGTGGTCACTACAGCAACCCCATCGACGTCAAAACCTTTTGGAACATCGTAGTCATCGATGGTTGTAGTATCATCTAGACCACCGTTTGCAGTCGGTTGAACTTCATCATTTAAAGAGTTTTCTTTTGCAGTGGTGGTCTTCTGTAAATCGTCTGTTGGGATGGCTGGAGGTGATCGAGTTACTGTAGCGTCAAAGGGAAGGACAGGAATTGTTGATAGGGTTTCTGGACCTAACGAAGTCCCATAGAAAGATTTCTCTGGGAGTTTGCTGTAACTTTTACTGTACTCTTTGGGGTCCTGGATGTCTGAGTATGACTTTCTGTGGTTTGGATATGGGTTTACTGTTGTAGTGGTGGTAGTAGTAGTAGTAGTAGGTTTAAGGGATGAAGAAATCGAGTTGAAGCGGCTCCTTACAAACGATCCGCTTTCTTCAGGGACTTGGGTTTCTTCGTAAGAGACACTGACTGGGATACGAGACGTGGATTGGAACCCACCGAAGGAAGTTTTTGCCACATCAGAAGACACCCTGTTTATATTTTTCCCATTCTTCCTGGAATTTGAACTTTGTTGTTGTGGCTGCTGTTGGGAATCGCTCTTGTAAACCGTTGACCCTCTGCTTGTACTTCCTTGACCTCCTTGGAACTGATTAGTCGTTGTGGGTGGTTTAGGACTTGTATCAAAGCTGTTTCTTCTTGGCAGAGGAGTTCTCTGATGCCCAAAAGTTTCCTTAGGCTGAGCATTTGTGGATCTCTGACCCTGAGTAACTCCTGTAGGCCTGGAAGTCCCAGTAACCCTCCTGGACTCCTTACGCCGTACGTTATCCAATTGGAACTGTTCTGCGCTGTCCTGGTACAGGGAAGGAGCTACTGAGCAGTTGACTTTGAACCACCATTCGCAAATAAGTTCAGACTGTTGGAATATTGTACCATTTGGACAGAGGAAGGACACCTTAGCCCCGTTGTTGCAAATGTGAAAAACCTATAATGGGATTAATAAATAATTAAGAAAATAGGGTACCTAAGTTTGTTTCAGTACTTGACATCCTGTTTCTGTGTCAGCATAATATCCGCTTTCCATCTCCGCGCAACTGAAACTGGTGCGGGGGATGTACGAGAGGGTTGGAAAGTCCACCCCTGGTTGCCCATCTACTCCTAATAAATACAAAAAATTAAAAAATTAGGTATTATCAAATAATAAATAATGCCACCTTGGTAGTATACTGGAGCAGCAACGTCCTCGTCAGCTTCTGTGTTTAATTCTTCAAAGGATTCACGTCGTAATTTTCGTCCATGTACTTCCTATAAGTCAAAGATTATTTTTGACTATAACACAAAAGTAATGTACGTGAAAGTTATTTTTTAACGATTACTTACTAATCCTTTCTGAGCCAGCAAAAAGAATAGGAATACTGTTAAACCTAAAAAAGGATAAAACAATCAAATGCCACATTAGTTAAGAATAACTAATAGATTAATTATAAATTAGAATAGAACAAGAATAATCAAGTATTCAAGGAATAAAATGAAGATTTTTGATGTTTTTTATTTTTGTTTTATAAGCTTTTGTTTTATAAACTTTTGTTTTATAAATTTTTGTTTCATAAATTTTTGTTTCATAAATTTTTATTTCATAAACATTTGTTTCTAAAACTTTTGTTTTTTAAATTTTTGTTTCGTCATAAGTACGTACTTTTGTATTGTAACACCCTGTACAGTTAAAAATGTTCAATTTTTTTTAATGTGACAAAAAAACTTATTCTTTTTTTGCAAAATAACATTTTATCTTTTTAAAAGACGATAGGTAGGTACCTATTATTACAGTTTCTCAAACTTGTTTACCTAGTTTGGACGAACGATAGCATACACGCAAACGTTTTTTGTGCCCAACAAAAAGCTGTACGAGATTCAGCACTGGCACTGGGTAATGTGGTTTATCAAAGGACATTATAGGTCAAATACGAATATGAGTGTATTATTTTAAATCTTATGTTAAATTTTGCTTTAGTTTAGGCGTGTCCGGGAACCGAATCGGAGTGTGAAGTGACGAGTGTCCTTTTTAATATTCATACTTATACAAATTATTTAATAAGGGTAAGTAAGATTCCTATTTATTTATTTTATATTAAAAACTTTTTGATATATTTGTATTTTTTATGTGAAATTACAAAAATAAATGTATTTTATCTAAGCGTTTTTGTTTTATTACCACCCCAAAAGTAATCAATTTCTTTTCGAATTTAACTTTATAGAGCTTTTGTTTCTTCTAGAGCACAATGGAGGGGATGAAGATCAGCAACAACAGAAAAGATTCTTCTGCAATCAACAATTTAGTAAACATCAGGATTAATTAAGGTAGGATTTTATAATCCTTTGCAATTTGAAACATTTGAATCTTGGTCGTTTTTTGTTATCTTCCTCGCAAATGTTTTGCAACTGTTGAATTTTGGAACAGTTGAATTGATTTAGATGTCTTTTGTCAACTTACCTACTCTACAAAAGTTTGGAACAGTTGAATTGATTTGATCTGTTTTGTTTTCTTACTTTAAGCAATTTTTAGGCGATTAGTACTGCAACTTTTTGAACTTCTTTGCGTTGTAACGCCCACAAACAATGGTTCTTTTGATAAAGTTTAAATTGTATAATTAAGTTAGGTAAATGTCGACTTATTAACGTATATAGGTAGGTAATAACTAACTGTGGTAATTATGAAACAAATTTAATCAATTGTTACGTTAACTCATCTCTTGACGAGTTAACAGAGAAAGTAGTGTCTGTTGTTAGTGTTACAAAATACTAAAAGAATAAGAAGAAAACATTGTAAGTAACTACTTTGATTTTCGTACAAAGGAACTTTTTTACTAGTACTTACGTGGTACCTAATTATGTTAAAATTTCAATTTATTTTTAATTAAACATTTTTTTTATAAATTTGACATTTAATTTGCATTTTATGATCTCTGAAGATGGCAAAAGGGTTGAAAATATTTTAATAAAATGTGATAATGTGATAATTTTTAGGTTACAAAATACATTAGGTACGTAAGAATATAAGTTATGACAGGTGCCTTCACCAAAATTATTTGATAAATAGATATATATATCATATGTGCATTTAGTAATAATAATTTAATATATGATTTATCATTAATTATAACATAACAAGAAATATCAAAAGATCTAAACATTAAAAGTAAAAAAAAAGAAAAATTAGTTTTGAAACAAAATTTAAAAAAAATTGCCTGGCGCCTTCACCAAAATTTTTAATAGCTGCAATTTTTTATAGATATGTATTTGTTTAATTATTACTACTTGTAATTTTTGTAACCTTATTGCACATTTTGTACCTACTCGATCATAAATTTTTAATTATCTTTGCCAGTAGTCGATAAAAAGTTTGAACTTTAGACAAATTTCGCATATTCTCGCGATCTATTAGTAAGTAGTAGTAATTTCTAATTTTTAAGACATTAACGTGGCACCTAAATTAAAAATTTACATACCAGAAATTAACTACATAAGTGAGTAAATGTGCGAATTAGAATTCTCTAATTGTTTTTGGTATTTACCAAACGAATGCCTATTTTTAATACTAAATACGTCCAGCTTACTTGTTGTTAATTTGACACAGATTCCCAAAAATTATGTAATAATGTTATTTTATTAATTACAATAAGCGAGATATAATTATAATTACCCTTTATGTTTCTTTTTTTAACGTTTCGCAAATCTACTTTAAAATATATTAGTAGGTCTTATGTTAATTATGTACTTCAGAACAAACTCTTCTTTTGTTTAATTTTTTGTTTATGTCACAAAGAGTTGTTTCGTTCTTCTTCTGTTCTTTAACAATTTTATGCATAAAACGGATATTTGTTACAAAAACACTGTCAATAGTTTTCGTTGATTATTGACGAATTTCAAAATAAGTTTATTAATGAATAATAAAACTTTTTTATCGTTGATTCCAAGTGTGATCTTTGTGAGAACCGGCTAATTCACTGTACCATTTAAACCCATAACTTTCAGCGTTATTATCTGATATTACGTGTACCATGATAGGCAGTTGTTGTTGTTATTACACAGACTTTTGACGAAATCATGAGAACTTTAAAAATGTAGTAACCGTTAACCGTCAGAGTCAGATATATTAAAATATCATAAAGAGCACATCTTGCGAATAGACAATAACATTTATTCCTAATAATGGTAATGATAAAAAAATATTTTGCTTGATTATAAGAACAGAATTGAGGTTGGTTTGTAGGTAATTTTTCAATTATAAAGAAATGTCATTTAAATGTTGATTCTCGTTTGTTATTATGCACTAATTGGGCATCATCGGAGGCCGCCACTTTTCTTGTTAATCGAAACAGTTCAGTTCCTCATTTAGAAGAAAATTGATCAATCTTGTTCTTGGTCAGTAATAATGGTTTGAAGTTTACACAAATAATTTCCTCCAATTAGGGAGCTTATTATAGATACATACGTACGTATTGAAACACAAGAAAAATTAATGGCAATCAAGTAAGAAAAGGAAAAAACAAAATATGGTAGTCGGTAACGATAGTCTTATTTCTTTCTTTTTATTTGTTTGTTTTCGTCAAATAGTTACCTACGATACCTACTCTTTAATTTTTTTTATTTGTTGTGCTTTCAATTGTTACGTATTAAAAAACAAAAAGTGAACTTACCTATATGGCACACTTGACTACTACTATAAGGCATCGTACATCTAGCACTGAAAAGAAAAACAAAAGATTTTACAACAACCAAACAAACGAAAGTTAAATGCACACTGTTTTAAGATTATTTTATCGGTTAATTAGCGTTCGTGTTAAACAATTAATAAACGAAAAATGCTCGATTTAATTACGTAATTAAGTATGAGGAATTATGGGTATGTGTTTTATAAGTATAGGGTAAATCGTGATTCTCATCAGGAATCTTTTTTTGTGATAATTTCATAACATTATTAGTTATTTGTTTCTTCTTTTGTGTCCGCCCAAAAGCTGCTATGCTAGACCATCAGACAATTCATTATGTAGGAATTATTTTTTCTTTGCCGTCTTTTGTCTGTGTTCATCTTCACCCAGTGATATTTCCGCGTTGCCTCTGCGGTCTCTGCATGATGGTCTTCTCGTTTGGACTTTAGGTACCCTCATTTAATTTCTTCTCTGTCATTGTGACATTTCGCTAGACGTTTTAATTGAATGTAAAGGTAAGGTATCTCTTTATCGCAATAATACCTTATATTCTAGATGACACAACCGTGTAGATACGTATGTATACCCGTAGAAACCATCCATCCTATAATAGTATTATAATAGTTGCTGTTGTGTTGAGAAACCGGATCTTCGTCTAATCCAATCCTCTTTTGATTCTCTTTCCCTTTCACGGTGCACATGAACCAATTCTTTTTCGTAATTAAATCAAATCTTTTATTAAGTCTATTTTATTTTTAACATTTAAACTTTACTAAAACTGGATAATTAATTACCTTCTTATTAGGTACCATACGTAATGGCTTATGTTCCTAATATTTCGAAACTATAAAATTTATTCAATTGTTTTGGTAAATTAATTATTTATGACTCCTTTAATTTTTTTTTATTTACCAGATGATGTAAACTTTTATTAAAATCCTTAAATCCATAATAATGTTAATATCTATAAAATCTACAATAATTTAAAGGAGACTATTAGAAAAAAAAATTATAATCATAGACCACATAAATACTTCAGATGTTCAAGAACTCAAAACAATAAATTAGTGTCTTCCTGTGGTGTTTCGCTTTTGTTTCAAGGATAATATTAATTTGTTTATTCCGGAACGCATTTCAATTTTTTCCGTGTTGCAGATATTAGACTTAATTTAAAAAAAAATAAAGCAGGGTGTTTTATTAAGAAATAGAAATATAAAACAAATGACTTTAACAACTTTGTTAGTAAGATAAAAACAACGGAAAGCCAGAAACAAAAAAAAATTCGTTTGTTTTTAAAAATTGTGTATGATATTGTTACATTTGAAGAGTTTCATAACTGATTTAAATGCCACAATTCCATTTAAAACAGAAATAATAAAGTTATTTTATAGATACCTTTACAATTACGCCAAATTATTATTATATAATATAGTAAATAAGTATATAAAGTATAATTAGCTTGTTACACCTAATGACAATTTCGTTTGTCCAAATTAAAAATTGAGAATAGTTGGCAGGTAGGTATATAAAATGAAAGTACATAGATGATTTTGTTTCAGGAAGTGTTATTAAAATAATTGAAGAAAATTGACCAGTTTTTAAAGGGCACTTGTAACGCCTCTGTATATACATAACAAAATCTAATCGTTTTTAAAACAAAAATTTACACTTTTACAGCAACGTCAATTCTCATTTGTTTTATAACAGTAATTTTTCGTTCATTAAATACGTTTTATATATGTAGATAATTGATTGATTTTTTAGTACTAATAATAAATAAATAATCGTCAAACATTTTTTTATGTACAATTACATAACTATTATGACTTGACATTTGGTCTCGTGAATGCAAAAAAGTACGAAACGTTAATTTACGTAGGTAGTTAAAAAAGGATTTAACTTGACGATAAAATCTACTAACGAAAGCCTCTATCTGATCGAATCATAAATGTGACGTATCTTTTCATCATGCAAGGTCGTGGGTCAGCGAAGAAGAAAATAAACATTCAATAACAGTAATTTGCTATTTT
Organism: Agrilus mali; assembly: GCA_029378335.1. Classification (NCBI taxonomy): domain Eukaryota; kingdom Metazoa; phylum Arthropoda; class Insecta; order Coleoptera; family Buprestidae; genus Agrilus; species Agrilus mali. Next base: position 2,045,225 of record CM055663.1, on the reverse strand, counting down.
AAGGATATTCAGGTGTTCGAGGCACGTAACAGGCTAAAAATTTACCATGAAATCATCGAGAGTGAATGAATTACTAAAACTACTTTATTATAAATATAAACACTAGAAAAAATGCTAATATACCGGATATTATTTGGCAAGATTTATATTTATTTAACTACAAAATTATAAATTAATTACTAGTAGGTAGTGACAACGAGCCATTTTTCTTAAAAAAAATTGTATAAACTAACAATTAGGCGAGTAATAAAAAAAAAAATAAAAAACAAAAGCTACCTATAGATAATATAAGGAAATTGTGTAAAAAGTATATTTTTATCAATGATAAATTCATTAATATTGCAAACTAATTAACCATATCTTACGTCATCTCATATGCATAAATGTAAATGCAATTTTTATTTTTAATTACCAAACCACCCCCATAAATAATTATCTATGTATTTGTTATCTGCCTCAAAATTGTTCTGTTCTGGCGGGTGCCGGTGCCCTTTACGATTAACGATTACCTATACACTATTTTATATATATTTATATAACAAACTAATTGCCATATTATTTAAACAATATATAATAATACCGACCTTTTCAAGTTAAGTAGATATGTAGGTATTAAGTTGTGTTGTGTGTTATGTATTGTTAACGGCGATAGATATAACGTGAATGCCAGTATAATATACCTAAGTATCACTTGTTTCGCAATAAAAAAAATTTGTATGCAACTGACATCGTCCCCGATACCTTCTGCTAAATGCCTCCAATAAATTATGCAAACGCGAAATGACACCTTGCATTTTTTCGTTCATAAAAAAATAACTGGTCTGGTCATCGCTATCAAAAAATATTATAATACTCATCATAAAAAAACTAATTTGTATTTTGAAAGTTTGGCGATACCTTTACTATTACGTATCACAGTGTGACAGAAATAGTGTCTAAGTATTTGAAAAAATTATTATAAAAAAAATACCTAAATAAAAAAAAGAACGTAAGATAAATGATGAAGAGAACATAAAACAAATAATAAAAATAAGAACAAGAAACAAGACAATTGAAGAGTAAATGAACGTAGGACAAATGATGTGTACTTTTGCTTTTGAATCAATTGTCATGTAGGTAGTTACTCTAGAAATTAGTTGAAAACAGTTGTGGGTCAAATTCAAGGCTTATAATGGTGCAACCCAGTAATAATGTTATCTAACGTAGGTAAGCCCAATGGCTACTTACCACCATTTTTGCAAAACAGACGACTCCAATTTAATGAAACAATTCGCACGTTTGAACAAAAGCATTTCCAAATTAATTGCTTATTGTTTGAGATTAATTCAGTCCACTCTCTCAGAGATACCTAGTAGGTAAATAGAGAAGGCCAAAAAAGATACAAAACACTGGGGCATCACTGGGTTACCTACATAATATAAACATTGATAAAAAAATAAAGTTTTCTTTGAGAAAATTTATCCACGAGTTTTAATCATATTGTTGTTAACAAAATTATAATAATATATTAATGGCCTTAGGTTATTGTTCCCGTTCACAGTAGGCCTTGATGTTGCCCTGAAAACATCGTGTACATGTTTTACTGGCAAAAGAAAAATTCCATTAGTATAAATGTTACCTAATAAGAATCATTTTTGCCCATCTCATGTACAAACCGTTATTATTTGTTTGCTATTATTTTTAACAATGACTTTTTCTTCTTATTACGAATACACGTTGTTGCAATTGTACGAATAAATATCGACATTTTCATTGGTCGTGACAACTTTGAAGCATCCATCGTGTGAATGAAATAATGTAACATTTCTGCCCATGACGCGACGGACGGTGGGAAACCGTGATGTGCAGAAAAAGTAAAAACAAAATACAAATTCGATACCTATTGAAACAACAGAGAATATCACATCAATCCGGTCGTCTTTTGTTAAGTACTTTTACTTTGTTTTTATTCTAAAATTTAAACTGGAGGTCGTTACGAAGGATTTTAATTTGTTAATGTACCTATCAGGAATTTTTTTATTATAAAACAAAAAGTAACTAAGTAACTGACTATTACTGATGGTGATAGACAGATGAGTTACAAATTTATTTAATTAAATTCTTACTCAATTAATTTAAGATTGACCTACATCAACGTACGGGTTAATAAATACATCAATTACGATTATAGGTACTAACACCATCAAACTTATCGTGCTTCATATGCGTCAGGTAGCAGCAGCAGCGTCTCTTTTTATTTAACTGTAAAAGTGTAATATCTGTAAATAGCAACTAATATAAATAACTGTTGCCTTTAACACGAAATTTGCAAGTATTTATTAGCGCTATTATTAACAACTATGTCTTCAATGATGTAACATGGTACCATCCACGCTTTAAGGTCAAGGAAATCGAAAGGGACTCGAAACACCATCGCACCAAAACTTTTTCAAATGGCCAATGTTTACATAATTTATTTATTTATTTGTTTGAAAGTGATACACGAATTTAATATGAATTATATAGATACGTAGTCACTTAAAAATCGAAGTACATATGTACATTAATTTCTTCTCCTGTTTCATTCATTCATTTATTACATTTTGGTTTTGTGTCTTTTCTTTTGTTTTACTACATTAATTTGTTTATTGTACCAGTGTTTTGTTTCACTATAATAATGACTGAAAGTATTGCATTTGTTTTTCACGTTTTTTTTTTTATATACATATATTTACACTTTCATTAACAACTCTGTTAATTGTAACTGACGTAGATGGATTTAAAAAAAGCGCTTATTATTAGTTAATGTGTTATAAGTCTCATGAATAGGAACATCAATCATTAAGTCATTCATATATGTACTTATTGAATAATAAATAATAGGCAAGTACGAATTTGTAGGTATGCCATTAGTCTTCCTCTACTACAAGTTTGTCTGCGCTCTCGTGGGATTCTCTCCGACTAAATTCTTTGTTAATAGGCCATTTCTTTCTTTACGTTATTAATAATTGTTTGTATTTTTGATGGCTGTCACGTCGAACCAAGACCAATTCGACACAGGCAAATAGTTTGCTAATTTTGCCCTCTTGTGTTGAGTAACTATGTATTATACCTACGTATTAATAAGTCTGAACTGCATGGGTAGGTAAAAGTTGGTTCTGATAATATACGTAAGATAAATATTCTGCATACCTGGAAGACTTATCAACTACTACTTTTATATAAATTAGTGTTGTAGTAGGAAATGTCACAGATGGTAGTTTATGTAACAGGGTCATTGGTATCGATTCACAACCGATAAACTATGTAGTTTAATAATTAGTAGTTTAGAATTCTATAGAGTAAGATTTTTGATCAAAAAAATGACAATATATGAATATAAATATCTGAAATAATTAAAAGTTCAACTTTTTATTTACACTCACCCTCAGGGCATCTAATAAATTTATAATTTACAGCGATATCTTCTTTTATTGGACCATGAGTATGGAAGGGTTGAGTACTTTTGAAAATTAAAATTCGCTTTGTTAGGCTTAAATAAGTAATAAAAAAGTTGATGCTTATAACACATTTTTTTAGCCCCTTTATATATCTAATGAAAATTTCTACAATCAAGGAATAATAAGTTGACTACTAAAAACTAAAAAAATAAGTACCTACGTAATAAGTAATTTAAAAAAAATTAAAACAAACTATATTTGTTATTAAAATATGCCTTACCCTAAATAGCCATTAGTACTTCACTTCACAGCTCGTTACTTGGGCAGATTTATATGTCAAGGGGTTAATATTTTTCATACTCAATCTCTTCCATTTCCTGACGTGTAGGTACTTGAAAATTTTGTTATTTTTGATTGATTAAAACTTCACTATTTACAAAATATTTTGCTTCACCAGTTTGCAACGACACTAATTGTACGAACTCAAATAGTTAATGTTACTTTTGCTGTATATTAAGACAAAATTACTTATAAATAAATAATATGTTACGGTAATAGTGAAACTTGGTGCTACTTATTTCAGCTACGGCTATTGGTGGCAGCTCGTTATTCATTATTCTGTCCAGTCTCTAATACATAGTTAACTTCCTCGTTGAATTGAATAATCAGTTTATTATCGACCCGGATCGATAGATACACATATTGATCATGTACCTACCTAAATGTCTTTATAAATCACATAAATGTTTATTTATAAATTATGGTGCCTATAACAAGGCTTGAAACCGTTCATCTTTAAAGGACAAGGCTAGGTACTCTTTGTTTGAAGGACCTTATTTAAATTGAATTGAATAGGATTTTGCTCATGCACGAAAGAAAATGCGTAAAGTTCAAGATAAATTCATACCCAAGTACCAAAAATATATCTACTATGACAAAAATACCGGCCAAGTGCGAGTCGAACTCGCGCACCGAGGGTTCCGTACAAACCTGTATATAAGTGATGTAACTAAAAATTTAAGGTTTTCGGAATTTTTCCTTTATATGTGCTATAAAACATTGCTTCATGCCAAATTTCAAGATTCTAAATCGACTGGAAGTACCCTTTAGGTTTTGATTCCCTTGCGAGTAGTTGCGAGTTTGAAAATATGCGGCTTAAATTGCTGTTTCTTTTTATTGCGTTGACATAGAAGTTTGATTTTGTTACAGCTAAAAAGGTATTATAGATCTATGTATTTGCTATGAATTTTTCCAAATTTCAAGATTCTGAGTTCACGGGAAGTACCCTGTAGGTTTTGATTCGAAAATTTGCGGAAATTTGCGGCATAAACGGCTGTATCTTTTGATTGCGTTGGCTTAGAAGTTTGATTTTTTCACAGCTCCAAGGGACAATAAACCTGAGTATTTGGTATAAATTTTAGCTTTATACCTCCACGCGTTCCTGAGAAAAGGGGTCTTGATAGACGGACGGACGGACAACGAAGTGATCCTATAAGGGTTCCGCTTTTTCCTTTTTAAGGTGCGGAACCCTAAAAATAAAAGGTACCTAGTATGTACATAGAACGTGGTACGTTCCCCATTGTTCATTGTTTTTGGGTTCTTTTTAATAATAAGTTATTCGAGTTTACATTATGTATATGTGTATATATGTATGAGAAAAGGGTTAGGTAAATACGTACATAGGTAGGTACTTTCTCTGTTCCATTGGTATTAAATAAAGATTTTTACCACTTACAGTTCGGTTGCTTTTATGACTCAGGTGGAAAATAATAAAGTTTGTGGTTTTGTTAATAATACGAAAAAATCAATTTTCTTCATCTTCCCTTGCATCATCGCTTCTGGTAATGTGCTGCTGCGGATAGGCACTTGTACTAATGTAATTCATCAACGAAAGCGAATTTTTTTGTCTAGAAGCTTTTGCTTTTGTTCTCCAGTAGGTTCTCAGAGACAATAGGTACACATACACGATGCGGATAAGCGAATAAAAAGGAAAGGAATTGTCTAATTTGTGTGCAAGTTATTGCTTTTAACATCGCATCGGTATTAGAATATTAATTATAGTACCTAGTAACGAATATAAGTGTATGTATGTATAGAAATGAGTTATCTAAGTGAGTAAGTCGAGTGCTTTTACACATGGACGCTCTTTACATTTTTGTTCTTGCCAAACAATTAAAATTAACATAATCATGGGCAACTCGGTGGAGAAATATCCCATCCACGCCTCTGCTTTTCATTCATCAGTTTTACTCTGCGTATGAATGTACTTTAGATCTCAATAATCTTGATGAAATTTTCTTTTAAAATACCGTAAAATTGCACTGCAGTTATATTTAAAAATTAAGAAAATCGTCTCATGATGAATAAAAAAATTTTACTCGTCTGTCATTTTATTTTGAATAATTTATTTTGGTTAATTGTGTCCAGTGATACTGTTATTATGTAGTTTGTAACAATTGCACTGCGATATGCAACTGTCCCCCAACTGTTTCGTATTTCATTTGTCACATATTCATTTTAAAGTGTTTCGTTTTTTTTTTCGTTTGTTTTTTGAAGCAAACTTTGCATTAAGTGCAATTTCGTAGTTCTATTCGTACTTACAATTAGTTTCATGAAAATAAAAGCGAATAATTGTGACGAAAGAACTGCCGCCGTGTCCTGGTTTCTGCTCCGTGAGAATTCGTAACAATTCTCGTTAAAACACACGTACACTTTAAAAATAAGAAGAAGACCGAAGACTGCGATCGGTTCGCGAGTTCTTCGGTCGGATGTTGTGAAAATGCAACAGTTTTGACAGCCCGTACAGGAAGTTGGAGAACCAAACAAGGTTTCAATTCGGCATTCCAATTACGTATCTTTGCACGCCATCTCCTTTTCTTTTGTTGTCCGCGAAATCGTTTCTTAATTGGCGGTACTAATTGAAGATGGTTTCGTACGAGATGTGGAGTGAGAAACGTTCCTAACCGAACTCCCCCTTCCACCCTCTGACCCTAATTAATTCGTGCGCGAACTCTGACCAAACGACTTCAAATATTTATTTATTATTTAATAATTACAGTGTAGATACATAATAATGTTTGGATTTATTTCAAATGCGAAACGTTTCTAAATTTGACATAAGCGTCTCTGGTTTTCTTTTTAGCACCTTTGTGATAATAAAAGAGATGTTTGTGTCAACTTTCTTGTCTTTTTCGTTCATTTGTTACCCATTAGGTACTTCTTTTGTCAATCAGCTTCAGATGTTTTTGTTCCAAAACATTTGCAAACTGTGCTGCCTCAATCTACTTACTACTAACTTCCAAATAATAATTAGTTGATTGATACTTTTTCTTTCGTTACCAACAATCGATACGGTAATCGATCTATCGGTGGAGCCGTTCACGAACAAAATCATTAGCTGCTTCCAAATTTTCAAATGCCACATTAATTGGGGACTTCCCACAGTCCACAGTAGATATAATACCGATGTCTATGTCTGTTAATCTCCATTACATGACCCACATTATGGGCCTGACGCCATATCATTCGAACCATCATCGTGCAACACACAGTTATTATATTATTTATTATTCAGATCTTCTCTGGTTTACATTCATGAAACCAAGAACTCACAATCGAATCGGTAGCGTTCTATTACCTTAATGCCCGGATGGATTTCGTGGAGATAAGACGGTCGATACGATGTCAGAAGTGGCTTTTAACATTTCGTGATACTCTCATTAACAAATTAATGGAGGAAAATGTCGTTGGGACATCAACCGATGTTCTTCTTTAGTCTTCAATCTTTATGGTCCAGTAAATAATTTTCCAGAGAAAGTCACACCCAGATACGAACTTTAACAAACTTATTATACGATAAATCGCAAAAACAGTCCCTGAATGTGGAATTCTTCAAAGTGTTTTTAATTTAAAACAAAAACCTAGCAAGTACATCACTCAATTTTTTTAATCTTCATATTTTGTTTTTCATATTTTATTAGGTAAATACCAAGTTACACGCCCATGGATTCATTTAGTGATTTATTCGTTAAACTTCATTTAGTATCAAGTATTTAAATCTGTTGGCAACCGTCACGACTACCTATTGGCTATTTAGATATTACTTAACGAATAGACAATTACATCCAGTTTATTGCTTAAATTTGTCGGAATTTCGATGATTTATATGTCATCAAGCGGCTTATTCTCTTCACCTATGCTTTCACCTCCAAAGTATTAAATAACATTGCGATTTGGGTACAGATACGAAACCCTATTTAGTAATAAAGACCCGCATAAGTTTTAATTAATTGCCAATATATATCAGATAATTTAATATATAATATAATATAAAGCACACTCTTTGGAATTTATATATACGAGTAATACACAACATAATCCAAAATCCAATTATGCAATCGTTTCCACGTAAGGTTTTTGCAGACTGATCGAAAACAAAATGTTTTTGTACTTTGTAAAACATTCGAAGATGTTTTTGAGAAAATGGAAAAAACAAATGAAAGAAACAAATGAATAGAATAAACGAAAAGAGCTAATGAGGAGAACAGTTGATAAGAACAAATGAGAGGAACAGTTGATAAGAACAAATGAAACGAATAAATGAAGAGAACAAATTAAAAGAACAAATAGAAAGCCAACAAATCTAAATAATTTTTTTAAAACTTTTTCAGCTAATGTTGTTCAAATTTCGATTTTAATTTGTTCTTTTTAAGATTGAATAAGCTGCAAGAGTCAAAATTACTTTTTTAATGCTATTTTAGCTACCCAGTTTATTTTTTGGCTAGTCTTTTTGTAAAAAAATTGTTTGTATTTTTTTTTTTAAAGACAACGTTCGTCGTGGTCGTAACTAACGTATTACAAGTTTAATTTGATGTCGGGAATAATTAAATAACAATTTTCTTCTCTCTCTCATCTTCTCGCTTGTCACTTTCATTTTCTAGAAAGGTGAAAGGTGACGTAGGATGCGTGGCTCTGAACAATACCAGGCTAACTACGTACTCTTGAATATGCTTACTACTACTAACTCCTATAAGGCCTTCCGAGCTCCATACTTTTGTGTATGTTACTATGTATGACTATATATATATGTATAAGAACACATACCACGATCGAGCTTTTATCTGATTAAAAAATTGGCGGTCTTTAAAAGCCAAAAATAAAACCAGAGTCAAAAGGAGATGTAGAAAAAGTTGCTGTAGATCCTTTAATAATACGTATACGTACATGACACACCGGTTCGATTCTCATAATTTATCTTTTGGATACATAAATCAAGATTACCTATGTCTCTAATGATCCATGAAAAGCGCTTCCTCAATGGCTCAATAAGGACAGGCTTCGAAACAATAATTAAATTAATCCTTATACGTTATTAAGAAAGTTCAAATATCTTTTAGGACTTGCCAAAATCAAAATTAGGGTCTTCAACGTTTTCCTTAACAACTCAAAATAAAACTTTTAAAGTAGTTGCTGGCAGATTTAAACACAACAGTTGCTTCACGAACAAAACTGTTTTTTTTTTCTCAGTTGTTTACAATGTTATCTAATAACAGTTGCAAGGGTCAACATTAGAGTAGCTTTTGTTCCAATAGGTAATAATTAAAAACAAATGCCACAGATTCGTTATTTGTTTAGAATGGGTTCATTTGTTCATTTGAAATTCATCTGTTATTTCATTAAATTAAAAAAATTAAACAAAAAAGCGAAAGAAAAAATTAAAGAAAGAGAATGTATTAGACGTTAATATCTACATCTGTAGCAAGGTTGTTGAATGCAATGCGAGAAGAGGAAACAGTAAAACGTGGATGTTTAAACATTCTCGCTGCATTCGACTTCTTCTTTTTATTATTATTACTAAAGACTCAAATCTCTCAAAAGATAATTAGCCCGTTGAAAGACTTGACTTTCTCAACTTACCTCCTAATAAGTTAGTAGCAAAAGTGCTTCTAACAAGATTTTTGATTATATTATTAGATATACGTAAAGGTACAATTCTGGCATGTGAAAGCATACTTTTATTGACTCACACATTCTTTATTGCCGTTAAAAATGTTCTAATTTGTTTACCATGGAGAACAAAAGAATTTTAAAAATATGCAGACGTCTAGTGATTAATACGTGGTGTTTTTCTTTTAATTTAGTGACATTTGATTGGACGTGAAGGGATTTCCCAACCCCTTAAGTAAGACTTACCCTGTAGAAAATATTTGTAACAAATTTAAAATGTTGACCTGAGATTTTTAGTGACTCTCCTCTTTAAATGAAATTTCGTGATTTTGCTTGATGTCCTCTAAGAAAAAAACCAAAATTCAAAGCGTTGTTATCTTCTTATCCTGTTATCAGTAGTATAACGTAAATACTGATTTCATGGGATTCTCCGGTTGTAAATGCATAACAGCAGATTTTTTGCTGACCTTACGCCGAGTAAACTCTTTGTGCCAATGTCATTTTTATCATGAAATCATCAGCGTAACTTCGGATTAGATATTAGAAGAATCTTTAACCTTGTAAGTGTAATAATACCTTAGTTGCACTTTCGTTTTAACACTGATTCGTATCAACAAATTGAAATTTTTATATCGAACCATCATCTTGACAATTGGCATTATGTCCGAACAATTTGTTTTTTGGACAACAACTTAAAACACTTTCAAAAATATTCAAATACATATCTCACCTACTAAACATTATTTAAATAATAATTAATAGTCGTTAATTAATAAGTAAAGAATTACCCAAAGTTATTATTGGATTGCCCAATAAAAAATAAATACCGGCACTACTGTCATAATACCAACAATTATATTATCGTTGCATATTATAATAGGCACTTAATGAAAATGTCAAAGTAGAAAGCAAAACAATCGACAGATTAAATGTTTTCTTTTTTTCCTCTTCGTACTTAATCTGCGGGCTTATCAGATTAATTTCTTAAATTTCTTCAAAGACCTTAGGTATTTACTAGAGTCCATATAAGTCGAACACACTTAAAAAAAAAATATTTCAGCACGTCTCACGTATCGTATCCCATAATATATCCTATCGTTGGTACAATTGTAATATGAGACTTGACACATTTCTTAACCCTTTCATTTTATGGGACCTGGCATCCGTAACAACAGCTGTATGATATTACTCTATTAATGGCACTGACCACAGTCACAGTTTATTATTATAATAGTACCCATGTATTTACAATTGTCTGGTGACCAAAATGGTTAACAACAAATTCGTCCTAAAGAGTCAATGACTTCAGACGTCTGCCTGTAATGGTAATAAGAATAAGGAAAGGGTACCATACGCGAGATAGCAGCAGCAAGTTTTCCTAATAGTAATATGTAGTAATTTATTATCAGTAGAAAGTACCTTCCTAATCGTGGAAATAAATAATTGTTTACTTGTTTTTTTTTTAATTATTGTAATCTGAGGTAAATCACTAATAATGAATTTATTATTTGTTAAATTAATTAAGCCTTTTAGAATTCTAATTAGACAATATAAATAATAATTAGGCAGCTATTCTTGCAAATACATTATCATATGTAATTTTTAAATCAACGTTCTGGTGAAATTGTTGCTAAAACGTAACGTATTTATTTATAGAAAACGCTAATTTTTTTGACCAATAATTTTCTTAAAAATGTTAGAGCCTGCTTAATTATTTTTACGATTTTGTCACATTGTATTTCAAAATAATTGCATACCTACTAAGTTACAATTGTTTTCCGAGGAAATTGTAATGTTAAGAAAATCCTTCATATTAACTATCTATTAACAAGAAGACCTCGAAATATTTTGAATCCACAAAATCTATAAACAAATATTCCATTATCGTGTAGAGATTTAATATAAATTCTATAACAAAATAGAAGACCTTTAGAACACAACTTTCCCAATACCTACCCAAATTTCCGCAATAAGATAAAATTATTTACAGTGGAGATTACCTTGACTTGACTTGTTTAACAAAGTAGGTACTTAGAATTAGGATTAGATTTTACTTCCTTAACTTTAAAAGGAACATTTATCATTTATTAAAAATCCTCAGTATTCGAAAAAGAGGTCGATCCGTTTGAGAAAACGCTGTTTCTTAATATAACAATTGCTATCTACTTCGTTCAACAAAAAGAAAAAAGAAAAACGTTCGCTCCTTTTGTTATTCTTTAAAAATTGAATGTCAGAATACACAATAACAAAATCTGACAATCGTAGGTATTATTAAAAGATGCTATCGATATCGACACTCAGATTTTATTATTATTATTTTTTTTTTATTTACTTAAAGTTTCTTGTCGTGCATTTATAATTAAGCTCATACATCTACAAAAGAAAATGCATCTGACCTAAAAAAAAAAGAATTTAAAAATGCATTACGGAATTCATTGAACGTAATAATTCGCAATGTAAACAATTGTACTTTTATGATGCTTACTTTACCCACCTACAATTTCGCAAAATACTTTTTGAATAAAACTGCGAATTATGTGCCAACACTTTATATCCAAATAAATATGACACCCTTTTTCTGCTACAATAATTTCTTAATGTTTGTTAATTTGTATATTAGATAATAAATTAATTATAAAAATAAAAAATGTAGCCTGTCATTAGGAGATTTCTATGTTAGTAAAATAATATAATAATTTCCGACAATTTTCGTTGATTTATCTAGGCCGAATGCAAACTGATTTCAATTAGACCGTTAGAACATATGGAAAGCACCTCGAAAAAATATTGTGTAATTGAAAGTGAGTGCAAAAGTAATTTAAACACATCTTATTAAGATTTTAATTGTAAATTGTAACGAAAATTAACATTCTCCCAAAATCATCAATGAATATTATTATGAATACCAAATGTAGTTTTACAAAAAGTAATTAGTGGCTAATATTTGTCAGAACTAAAAGGTTTCGAAAGTTATACAATGTGAAAAAAAATGGATTATAATAATACGAGAATATGTAAATTTTAAGCAAAAAAATATTTTTTTCATTTAATCAAAAGCAAATGATAATATAAGGCACAAAAAAGACCTAAAAATTGTTTTTCTAAAATGTAAAATTGTTACTCATTAAAAAACATTCGCGACACTTTCATACAAACGAAAAAACAAATGAATAAAACAAATGAAAAGAACAAGCGAAAAAAACAAATGAAAAGAACAAATTTAATGTAAAGAGCAAATGAACGGAACAAATGAAATGCTCCTCTCAACTTTTGGAGTAAAAGTTCGTTCAAATTTTGATTTTACGTTACATTACAGATTTTTTTTAAACATTCAATAAGCTGTAAAGGACACAAATATTTTTTTTTTCTATTTCCTCCTCAAAAAAATGTATTTTTTTAATTTATTTTTTGGTTTTATTAGTTTTTCTGAATCAAAATTTTCAATTAATTATCTAAATGCTATTTTTATAAAACAATTAATTATAACTTTCTCAATTCATTCACAATATTTAATACAAAAAATATCACATTAACTATTAAAATTACTATTTAAATCCCTTTTGGATCATATTAACAAGAATTAATTGTCGAAAATAATTATCATTAATAGTATAATAATTACTTAATAAAATACTTTTATTATTAAATTTTATAATCCAAACAAAAGTTTTTATTTTAGTATTTTGCTTTAACTTTCATCAGGATTTAAATAAGAATTCAGTTTATACAGTATTAGATAATAAATATATTTATGTTAACAAAAACTTCCACCAAAATCAAACCTTTAAATTTACCTTTTTCCCCAAAAAAGTTCTTACAACTCTTTACGGTGTTATCAGTGAGTAGGTACCACCACCGAATACTAAATAGTCAATATCCAATTTTAAAGTCCTTTTCGTTTTAGTATATAATAATACCAAGTATTATTTATAACACGTGAAGAAGTCTAAGATGCGAACACCACTTCTTAACATTAGTAGCACTGGTAGCAACGCGAGTAGAGCAAAAGCGAGAGTGAAGATAAACTTAAGAAACTTTTCGCATTAGAGAATCGGTATAATCATAGGTCAAATGCGCGAAAGAGATGTTGAAGAAGAGCTTCGCAGTGTTAAAAAGGGGGAGCATTACTGTACCATGCATATATGTACATCTCTGGGTCAATGGTGAAGCGCCCATTTCACGACTAAACAGTCGAAACAAATAATTACATACATATTAGTACATTACATTCCTCTGTAACTTCTTTTACTTAACAAAATTGCATAGAATATTATACATATTTACGATTTTATTTTCAGATGCGAAAAACTATAAGATTTAATTTCTTTTGTGAAATTAAATGGGGCTAATTATTTTCTAAAAACTGTTTATTTTTCTGTTTTTAGGACAAAAAATTAAATTGTAAAAAAAAACGAAGAACTTTTAATAATACAAAAATTAAAAACAAAGAAATTTATATAAAAAGTATTTGTAATTTAAAAAAGCGAAAAAATTTTCGATAAAAAAGTGAAAAAAGAAACCGTGGGCTCGTCCGGGATTTGAACCCGGGACCTCTCGCACCCTAAGCGAAAATCATACCCCTAGACCAACGAGCCGGTTGAAATGATACTTCCCAACTTTAGGATAAAACCATACGTTATGCAACTATAAATACTTTATATACAGTTTGACCCACATTCTATATTAGTACATAAATAATTTTTTTTACGTAAAAATCGACCAAAACAGATTTTTTTTTGTTATAATTTTAATTTTTTAGGTACTTTACTCAAGTAGGGTCACTATTCAAAAGCGTAAAATTCTCTCTGGAAATAATTACTTCAATTTCTCAACATTTGACCGACGACCTTTGAATAAATTACAAAATTCACACGCTACAACTATTCAATGAACAAACAGCGTAATTGTATTCTTTTATTAAAGTTCATAGGTCATATTTTTGGTAATTATTTGTCTTGCCCCTATCCATGTATCAAAAAATGCAATTAAATTTTAACAAAAAGTTTCCCTTAAAAAAAAGCATAGAATATCTTTTTCGCTTTATTATTCAATATAAAGAAAGTGTACTTACTTTTTTTACCTTTTCGATCACTCACAAATTTTCTTTTGGTAATAAACGAATCCATAATGTTTTGTTATTTATCTGCATTTGTATTTTAAATTTTGTTAAATCAATAGTTGTTACATTTATTATGCATAAAGATATCGTTTTGTGGTGCAAAACAGTCCAGAGTATATAATTTTAAATAATATTATGCAAGTACAGGGTGAAAACAAAAGAAAAAAACAAATTAAAATTCAAGTGGTCTTTATTGAAAAAAAACATAAGAACATTTTCAAGTACATTAATACAAACAAATGTTAATCGAAAAAAAAAATGGTAACCTGATTGAATATTACAATAAATCAGTTTTAGACAAAATAGTGACGTTATAGGTATAAAAAGTATAGGACATAATACTTAATTTTTTTTTAATAGATATTATTAGAGTTTCCAATAAAATAAAAACACAATAATTGAATAACAACTATTTCAGTTCATAAAATATCAATATCAATCAGTGTTACCATCCATAAATATAAATGTTTTAAATAAATCAACAATATTATTAAAACGAATTCTATTTACAATTCCATATGATAAAACCCTACAACATTGTAGTAGTAACTATATATAATTATACCAGGTATTTCTTTAAAGGATGACGGAAACCACTGGGCATTAAAATTCAGGAAAAAAAATATTACTAAAATGGCTCCCCGCATTTCACCGTACGAGGGCACAATTGATAGTGTGAATCATAAAATTCAGGATTTTTCCGAAAATTCGCTTATTAAGCTAAAAATTTAATAACATCGTTTGAAAACCTGGAAAATTCCGCATAAGTTTTGTCTCCATTTAATTGACGTAACGATAGGAATGATAAGATAACGAATGTCTAACATATAAATTACTGTATCTTCCAAACCACTTATCCAATTTTAGCAAACTCAGGCTCATTTAAAAGAGAAAAGTAACTGTTTTCAAAGAACTGTTTCCATTAGTACCCGATAGTTTCGAATAAAACTTATAAAGCACACAATTCGCATTTGTAAGAGTTTTTTTGATATTGTCACCAAAGTTAAAACGGTAACAATTTCATTCGATAATATCGGGTTCCAATGTATACGACATTTGAAAACACAAGCCTAAGTTTGCTAAAATCGACCGGCAAAACACCCGGTATATTCAAGAAAATAACAAAATTAAAATTAATCCTTTTAAATAAAAAGTGTTAGGAACTTAAATTCAATTACATGTACAGCTGCCTCATGGACTAGAAAATACAATCTTTTAATTAAAAATATAACCTGAGAAAAAGGAAATATTCTTAACAGTAGGTAGGTAATATGTATACATATATAATAATATAATTACTGTACTTCTGCTGAGTTAAAATTTCACATTGATTGAAAATTGTACGCTTAATAATTAGTTTGAAAGAGGTGGGGCATGAAAATGGCCCCATAATTTTTCTAATTATTAAACGGGTCCATTTTCACACCCCAACCTTTACCCTTTTGACACATCTTTGTACTAAATACTATGTAATTAAATTACGTAAATATTTAAATAATATAATCACAAGAAAGTCAGTCTGCATGTATGTTCCTTTACGATTTTACAATACATACATATTTAAAATAGATGCGTTGAAAAATTGAAAAAGGAACAATAGTACGTTACGAATACTGTTGTAAATTATCGTCTGGACCCCAAAATGGCTCTGACAGGGGGCTTTTGCGCAGAAAAGTTGAAGAACAACTGATACATAGAATATCCGGTGGAATATTCAATTTCCTGGCCGTCCTCACACGCGTTCACCGGCTTTTCATTTAGTACATTTATGAAGTTACTGAAAACAGAAAGTTACATAGAATATATTTACCTATTTACAATTGTCTGTATATAATTACCTTGTACATTCGTAAGGCACGTTATAAGTACTAAGCCATTTTACGCGGTGGGAAGTGTTGTATAAAATACGTCCCAATGTTTTCAATTGGGCCACCCCTTGGAAAGCGCGTGATCTTTGGACGGAAAAGAACAAGACCACATTTGCGTCTTTCTACGTACATATAAAAGAAATAATCATAATCAAATAATATCGAATAAAATATTATATTCCATGAAACTTACGTTGGGTAAATTAATGAGTTTCCTTTCCATGTGTGGCGAAAACAACCATGTTCCTTGTGCTTGGCTTATTTGAATACTTTTCATAGTCTTTGGTTTGACCACAAAAAACTGGATTTCACTGGGAACGCAGTTATCAAGCTGTACCATTTTCTTCGGGGACAGTGGAACTCCCCTTAAATTATTAAAATATTCACAATTCGTAGACGTTATTGCCATATTATCCTGTCGACTCCTAATTCTCCAATTATTGTCCTGGTTCTGATGAGATGATGAGGCCAGTTGGTTATGCAAATTCATTCTCCAATAATTATCCTGAGAGTCATTTGGCCTCTGATTTACTGCGTCTTTCTTCTCCATTTCCATGAGAGCTTTCCTGAAAAGTTCGGCGTGATTGTTTTCCGAATATTCCTTCCTTAACATGGCGGTCAAGGGTAGGTAGGGGCTCATTGGTAAATCTCGTCTCGCAAATTCTTGTTGGGGTTGAATTCGGGTTTTAGGAACAGCACCACTACCTCTCATACTGCCTCTGTCACTATTACCACCACCCCTTTGGTTTCCTGCACGAAATATTCTAATGCCATCAAATGTTACAGGCTTTGGGGGAATTCCAATTCCTTCGGGTTGTTTCAAACCATATTTCGCATCTTCCACGTGGAGTATCTCTAAAAGACCTTTCAAAATGCCATTCTCCTGAGACGTGGGCATACAATGGGGATTTAAAACCTTTTTCAACACTATCGTTTCAAGCATCTTCCTCATCTTAAGAAGATTATTATTCGGTATTCCAAATGTTATCCAATCATCAATTGTAAAAGTTGTGATGGGAAGTTGCTCATTTTCTGTTGAAGATTTCGTTTCTTGGCCACACATCAATGCAATCTGCAAACATAATAAATTGTAGAACTATACCTAAAAGAGGGCAAACTATTTACCATTACAGGCGTCACAACAGTACCAAACTTTATACTAGACTGCAGCCTCATTTTTATTAACTCTTCGTAAAGGATCCACAATCCATCAGCCTCTTTGTCTTTAGCCAAATTCATACGTTTCAAACAGGACATGTTATGAACAAAGACTTTCTTTTCTGTCCTACATATAATATAATAATAAAAAGAAAAATAAGTTTTTTAAAAAGTAATTATTTATTTACTTTGTACGTAAGCTGTTTCCATTAACGAAAGCAACGTTTGGGTAAAGCCCCGCACTCATGGCAGCCTTAATCATGGGCCAACTCTCAGCGTGGATATTGAGCATCTGTATGCCATCGGAGGGACGTGTAGGGACAAATCCTGCAGCCCTAAGCTGCTTCAAAAGTTGCGCCCTGTTTCCAGCAATTATTTCCATCGAAGCTGCACTTACGAAATTTTGACGACAGAAAAAGCGCTCCTTATTATTACTGCGTGCTTGCTATTATTATAATTAAAGGACAACAAAATATTTATTATTATTATATACATACATATATGCCATCATAGGCCTAATAAATAAATACCTGCCACTCCTGAAAAACTTTCAACAATGTCATGTGATCGCTAAAACTTTGTCCAGAAAATTCGTGACGCTTTTGATTGCACAGGGTTTTTTTATCGGAATTTATGGGCAATATGAAAGGGTCCCTTAAAAGAATTAGATACAATATAATAAGTTTCAACCAATATTGCTTATAATTTAACTTACTTGTAGGTCAATGCTGCAACTATGGTCAACATAGGATCTAAACATTTTAAAATTACAGAATAAATTAGCATTTTCCCCAAATGGGGCTCGAGTGACAATTGTAACATATGGGAACCCAAAGCGGTTAAGTTTTCTTCTTCGTCCAGAGCCCCAAGGGATATTAAGGATGCTATTGCAGATTCCACGGACCTTTTTGATGGTCGATCCATGGCTTTGTCTAGGAACTCCGCTATGGACATATCTTTTAGACACAGCAATTTAGTTAAAAGACAGAGTTCGTGTAAAGGAACCCTAACGATTTCGGGGGTACGATAGGGTAAAAACGAATCATATGTTTCTTTAGCATATAAACAGTAACATTCTCCTGGACGAGTTCTCCCGGCTCTGCCCCGCCTTTGGTCAGCGTTTGACTTTGAAATCCAAAATGTTTGAAGAGATGAAATACCACTCATCTATATTGGGAATTCAAATTAAATTATTTTTTTAGTAGTAGATTAACAGTAACAAAAAGTGACTTACTGCATCATAAGTCTTTTCCTTCATTTTTCCCGAGTCAATAACGTAAACCACATCGTCAATAGTAATACTGGTTTCAGCAATATTTGTGGACAAAATTAATTTTTGTTTCCCCTGAATAACATTAAAGACCTGCGCTTGGTTTCCAATCTGCATGCTACTATGCAATATAAAAATCTCAAAATCGTTATCATTGTAACTACTATGTTGCGTTATCGCGTCTCTACAGTTCAGTATGTCTTCGTAGCCGGGTAAAAATACAAGAACACTTCCTTCAGGATCTTTTTCGCGGATAAAGAAAATAATTTTTGCAATAAGGTTACAATCAATCGCGTCCCTGGATATTATTTTATCGCATGCGTCAAGAAGTTCGGGGCTATAGGCAGCATTAGAAATTGTACCAGGCTTGGCTGCGTTAATTAAAGACAAAAGTTCCAGGACGTCCCATTTGTTATAATACGCAGCCCAATCTGCTGCAGAAAGCCCTTCGCAAGACTTTAGAGATGTATCAGCTCCTGTTTAAAAACAAAATAATAAGAAATTTAACCAAATGCAATAAAATATAATAATAACAAAAATTAATAAACTAACCCATGCAAAGAAGTTGTTCAACAAATTCGATCTGCCCATACATAATGGCTGCCATTAAAGTTGTATATCCTCTTCCATTTTGTTGGTCAATCCATGCAGATTCAGACAAAATTAATTGCATAACGTGAACAAAGGTGGCTTCCGTGCCATGAGCCACACATTCGTCTATTGCCTCAATCATTTCGTTTTTTAACACTTCGTCATATTCGGAACTTATTTTGCAAGGTCCTGTGTCAGTGTCATCTTCTGGAGTATCATCAGGTCTGGATGCGTACAGTTCGTAGTCTATCTTTTGTAAAATTTCAGGAAGGTAATGTCTCTCTACTGGATACATTTTTCCCGGTATAGTCATTATAGAGGCGGTAGGAAAGTAAGACTTAAATTCTGCAATGTTCATGGTAGCTGACATAAGTATCAGCTTCATATTAGGGTATTCATGGAGGCATTCTCGAAGACAGATCATTAAAAAGTCAGAAAACTTATCTCTCTCATGTATCTCATCCAATATAACGTGTGTTACGTTAGCCAGACACTTGTACCCTTTCATGCAAGTTCTCAAAAGGACTCCGTTTGTACAATAAATTAAAGATGTTTTAGGACCCATATTTGATTCTAATTTTATTTGATAACCCACTGTTTGCCCAACCTTCTCCCCTCTTTCTTTGGCTACCCTTTCGGCTACAGAAACAGCAGAAATGCGCCTAGGTTGGCAGCAAATAATGCGACAAGGTTTATTTTTACTGCAAAAGTCTTCTAAAATAAATTGGGGAAACTGTGTCGTCTTACCTGACCCAGTTTCAGAAGTTACTATTATTATCTGATTATTTTCTAAATGATTCAAAAATGCGTTTCGACATTCCCACGATGGTAACGTTTTACGAAAATTTAACAAGTTGTTAGGTTGCATTTGTGGCACATTAACAAGATTCCCATAGCTGAGTCTTCCAAAATTAGAATCATTTAGTATCTGTTTGCTGATATTGTTTTTATTTGCAATATTTATATTAGCATATGAACCATGTTGGTGCATTAGCTCATTCAGTGCTGAGTCAGCTTCCTCACTTAAAGTTAGTAATGTGGCAGCACTCATTGCAGAAGTGTTTTTCGATATGGTCAGTATTCGGTTTGGTTCTTTGCCTGATGATTTTGTATTCAGGCCGATTGATTGACATCGTCTGTGAACAAATGCTCGCTCTGCTCTCGATAAGCCTGCCGGGAAACTATGAAATGTGCGCTCAGGATTCTCTACAAAAAGTTTTATTTGTTGCTCCACAAAATCTTTGCAACTTTTTTCAATTTTTTCTTCAAGGGGTATTTTCTTGGCTCGGGACTTCCACATTCTTTTACTACGAAGAAATCAAACAAAAATCATACATATGTGCAACAGTTTTTACAATAATCCTTGTTATAAAAAAACAAAATAATATTTTGAGGTTAACTTACAACTTACTCAATTTTGATTTTATTTCTGAATCGATAATGCTTATTCTTATACGTTAAAGGTTGTTTTAATTAATTTCACATAACCAAATCACAATTTACACTTGTATTTACGAAATTTTGGTAATTAAAGTATTTTTAACGGAAATTTGAATGTGTAGGTGCAGTGGCTATTGTCACAGCGCCATCTCCACGTTGTAGTAAAAAATAATTGATGTGTTGATAGTCATTTTCATTATTGTGACTTGGCTAATTGTTGAAAGTTCATTCACCCTGATCAACAATAGAATTAGTTAGGTGTTAAGGTTCATTAACCTCCGATCACAATATAGTGTTAAAATATCTTTATTATAGTTGTAATGACCTCAAAAATGTTAAGTTAAGTGAATAATACAAGTTTTGATGAGTACTACTGCTTTATTTTATATTAAATGGGTTATTTAAACAAAACAATACATTACAAATCAGTAAAATGATAGATATAGCCCTTCAATTACAATAATTTTTACATTATACTATCGCAAACAATAAATAACCACATTAAACTTGAACACCAACCTCTCCCAAAATATCTGAGAGCCTTTCTAAATGAACATTAACATTTCCAATATCTTTCTCTGCTTTACTTCTATTTAGCAACTGAAAAGCGTTCATGTATTCCAATTCAGAGAACTCTGGTCCTTTTTCAACAATGCTATTCAATATTTCCTACAAAAAGAACTCGAACATTATTTAATTAATTATGAATATGGTATATTACTATTACCTCTGGGGTTAAGAAGAACAATTCGAAGTAATGTCTTGCATGATCTAAAGCCACTTCCCTAGTCATTGTTATGTTCGTTAAGGTTTGCTGTAAGGCAAAGATGTTTCTACACATTCTTTGAATTCCCGCCTCGTTAATAACTTGGCGATATTGTGAAGAACTTATCAAAATTTTTGCTATAAGATGACCTAAGCCTTCGAATATATACTAAAAGGGAAATACAAATTAGTTATTTATTTATTTCAAATTATCAAAAGGATTATATCACCTTGCATTTTCTTGGATGCAGACTAGAAGTCATGGCTTCATCAACATTAGCTAAGACTCTACTTAATTCTAAGACTTTCGGGTCGGGTTCATGGGTTTCTGCATTGTAGTCGCTCTGAGCCAACAAATAATGGAAACATTGCACTCGAACCTGCACAGTCGTAATTAAATAATAAATTAATTGCTTAGTTAAAACTTCATAATACCTCTAAATGTAACAATAGCAAACATGTGTTGGCTAGTTCATCAAAATCTTGGGCAACACTTGTTAATTGATGGAGAGTTGCAGACGAAACAGGTGATGGGGTTTCCACTGCATTCGGTTTTGGGGGAGCAAGTGTGGGTTCATGTCTAAATTGACTAGCAAAGTGAAGCATTCTAACAGAGAACCATTCCTAAAAACAATATATATATATATATATTTATCTCAACAAATGTTTTTTTATGTGTTTTTGATGAATCTCACCATACTTTCTTGCAACTGTGCTAATTCTTTTAACAAAGACATATCTGACAAAATTTCTCCAGAACTCACTCCTCCTTCCCCAAGGTTGCTTGCAAGTATCTCAGCTTCTCTTCTGTTTCGTTGTCTCACATCTTCAGGACTTTCCTCTTCAGGATGTAACTCCTGACCTGCTCTAGATACTTTCCTTTCATGTCTGGCTTGGTGTTCTTGTTGTGCTTTTAAATTCATCCAGTTAGGCAGAGATCTTTAAAGAAAAATTCACTATTATCTGACTCAACATAAATATTGACTCAAAAGATATACTTTAAAAATCTACTGATGTCTTCATCTTTCAACCAAGCTGCACTACATATTCGTTTATCCTCAGAATGTGGTTGGACAATACCTTGATAGGCAGCAAGGCATGTTTCCCGGTATTCCCTTAAAGCTATAGAGACAGACCTTACAATATCTTCTCCATAAAGGGGTAAAGCTTGCCAATAGTCAGTCCACTTCCGGATTATCTTTTCTACGTTTACAGAACTCTGTAAATTAGAGAAAGGGTAACAGCTACATGAAAGAGAAAAAATCATAAATTTTAACTAACAACAAGTAAGGGTTTATAGTCCGTGGTAGCGTCAAGTAGAATCGTTGATTTCCAAGCGTCTGCAGCTCTAACAACTCCCTCTATCTGATTTAAAGTTTCTATCCTTTTACGAATTAAAAACACATCTTTTACATTATTTGAAAGAAACTGATTTAGTGACGAACTCCTACAAGAAGCAAACTTGAAAGAAAGTCAATATTAATATTTCATTGTGTTACCCTGGTTTTAATTCTAACAACTTCTCAATTTCATCTACAAAATTAATAAGCGGTACAAAGACTGTTAATATATTTTCTGGATCTGCAGGGCACACTAAAACTTTGTTAGAAGCTTGTGCTTCCCTTGAAGAACTTCCAGAGGATACCGAACCTGATGCAGAGTCAAACTTAAACAGCGCCTTCTTTTTACTGAAACAATTCAATTTTTACTTTACGCATATTTTAAGAGGTCAAAAACCTCCAGAAAACATACTTTTGTTGCTTTCTTCGCGAAAAATAAGACGATAAATCATTATTATTAGAAAAATTATCGGGAATCAGCTGCGAATCATTTGACATATTTTGCATATCCAAATAATCATTTAATAAAAACTGGAGCTACAAATGCAAACCAATTAGCTACATAACAAACAAAAAGTTGTCGGAAACTTACAACAACTTGCACTTGGGCCCAGTAAAACTTGATGTCGTACAATTTTACATCAACTTTATGGGCCTTTGAAGCGTTCACTAAATACTGAACAATAACTTCTTGAGCTTTACCAATTTGCCGGAACTGTTCAAATAATGTGTGCATCAACTCTAACAGAGCCGCTTCTCGGTTTAAAGTGGAATCTTCACATCCCTGTACAGTGAACACATCATTTACATGATAGGTAGAATGTTGTACAATAGTAAGTAGTTCACTCTGCATTCCTGTTTTCAATTTCTGCAAAAATTTTATTTTACAATTGATAAAAAAGGGTCTAGAAAAAGCAGGAACATTACCTCAACCAAAAAAGGCAATTTTTCTAATATTGCAAAACATTTTATTAAAACAGCCATAAAGTGTGCAGAGTTCTTTTCGGGGTTGTCTACATTTAAACTTTCTTCCACTTCAAAGTCGTCATCTTTCATTGATAGTCTATAAAAAATTTGTTACATTTACCCAAGCCAATTTTTTTTATTATACAAAAGTATAATATTTACTGAGAAATGTCAAGTATATTTTTTCTGGCTGCTGCCCTCTGTCTTGCTGATAATCTCAGTTCTGTACTGCGTTGCAATGGGGAGTCAAATAAAAATTCTCTGCCAGAACCTTGTCTTCTGAGTGCTAGAGCATTCTGAGCAGTCTTTACATAAACATGATTTTTGAGCTCGTGGAACAATTGTACATGTAAATTCTAAAAAGGAGCTTTCAAGAAACATTTATAAATCCCTTCACTAAACATTTATACCTCTTTTTTAACTTCAAGGTTTTGACTTAGTTCCTTTAGTCCTTCTACTCCTTCAAAATTCTCTTTTCCTAAAGATACTGCTTCCATAAGAAGATTAGTGGCATGGAGATAATGTTTTCGAGAAAGATGGAAATTTATTTTATTAGGGATATCATTTAAGGTTTCTCTAAAACAAAATTGTATAAGAACTGAACATTCAAATTAAATACACTTACATTTTTTCCAATAACTGAAGCATATACTTGTATTCTAAGTGTTCAGTCCATAATTTTCTTAACTCATCACTTCTACAATGTAAAAGGGATTTACAAGCCTTTAAATTTTCTTTTACAGTCCTTATTTTCTCACGGGATTCCCTTATTGTAGACGAAATCGTACTAAATAATTGCATTACCTTAAAAGTTTAAATTGAATCAATTGAAGCAGTTGCAATAATGGTATATAACACATCCTTAATCCAACCAGTCACAAATTGTACGATACATTCTCAGTAAGTAGTACAAAAACAATGATATGGTATATTATTGTGACTAGTTACAACAATAGTATGACATATTCCTGATATGACTAATGTCATTACAGCAATGATATGATATATTGTTGTTGTGACTAGTTACAGCAATGGTATGACATATTTTTGATTTGACTACAATGGAAAACATTGAACATGTTCTTAATCCTTACATTAAGTAGAATAATACCTTTGTTAAGTCTCCTTCATGTTTCGAAACTAACTCATCTAACCGCTTGTCACTTTGTTTATATTCAGCTTCAAGTTTAGCTTTCTCTTTTTCACGTTGCTCGTTGGTCTCACTAGCTGACAATGTCCGAATGACGGACATTAGCAGTCCACTCTAAAATATTTAAAATTAATAGAAAATTATAGATCTGCAAACATTTACAACTACTTAATAAGGCTACATATCTACTTGACACAACTAATTTAAATTAAATGATCGACTATATTTTGAGTACTTCCATTAAACTTACGGTTTTCTTTGAAAAAACCATATTTAAATGAGTCTTATTTATACTGTATTTTGTTTTAGCCCCTTAAAATTAACACCTTTAAAGACAGCAGTAGAGCCTTGTAGTTATTATTTAATTAAAGGACTTACGCTTTCTTTAAGGGGTTTTACACCCCTTGGTGGTTTAGTGGGTGGTAAAACCTCCATAATTTAAAATTTAAACAACTAGAAAGTTTATTTTGGTTTATGATTCCATTAACATAACCAAACTTTTAATGATTATATGAAAAAACATAGATAATGTATTTTATGATAAAATGTAATGATTGATGTCTGTGGAAACAATGTAAAATCAATTGTTGAAACTAATGTTAACAATGATTCATTCGATTGTTGTGACTATGATTTATACAATGACTTATACTTAACATTTATACTTATACTTAACGTTTATACCGTTATATTGTCAAATATAAATAATTATATATCAATTTTATGAAAGGATGGACGGAAATTTTGACGATATTTGGGGATCATGGAATTGGACTAACGCAATGAAGGCAAGCTTTTTAGAACATACAGCTTTCTCCCGATCTTTATCGTGTATTTTATTTATTATGTTAATTTTGACAATATTTGTCATATTCAAACTGTTAAATGTGATAAACATGATCCAAATATTGGGTGATAGGTGGCATCCAGTGTAGCATTTTTATTCTATGATTTATATATGATTTTATAACAGACATAGTATAAATATAACCTCGGAAAAGGTGTTATAATTTAGAATATTACAATGTTTCTAACTAATATTCTACTAAAAAGAGTGAAATCAAAGTAAGTACAGCATATTTTTTGAGTAAAACCGGATAAATTGGACAACTTTTTAGACGTGTTATGGTCCAAATGGAAAGTGTAGTTAGTGGACATAGATATATTGCAGTAAGAGATAGATTGGCAGAAAAATTGGAAGTTATTAAATTTGATCCATTCAGTAAGAGCTGAAAATTAATTTGTGAACTTTAATTTTACAGTTCCTCTTTGTTTCAGTTCAAACAGAATCCTTATATAAGGAAAAGAAAAAAATTAGAAGTATGAAGTAGAATTTATACTGTATATAAATATGTTAATGTCATACCATAGAATTAAATAGATTGCAATAAAAGATTTTTGTTTAATAATATAGTTTATTAATTATTAACGAATTATAAACGAATAAAGTTAAATTATTTGTTTAAATGAGAAAATATTTTAACGTTGTAATTGAATAGAAATGTAAGGTTTGCCCCCATAATGTTCCCATTGCGATTCAAATTCGTTTTCTGAAATTGCTACATTGCGTTTCTTCAAAAGTCCTGTTTCTTCCAAGGATAATTCACACATTTGTATGTCGTCTTTTCCTAAAAGAAAGATATTATGCGTATATATTTAAATATAGTTTTAACACATCTCGAGAGATGGCGCTAGCTTAAATATAAATTAAATATACCAGGGTGTCTCAATAAAATACAGAGATAAAATTACCTGCAACTAATAAAACTGGTCGTTTATTGGGCAATAAATGCATTTGCCTGACAACGTATTGACCCTGGAAATGGGCGAACCACAATCCTCTTTCTCGTGGGTCTTTTGATCCTGATTTTCTAAAAGGCACCCGGAAATATCTAGCTTTTTGATCGTAATTAGTCAAATCTAGCGGTCTCTGTTTCGTTTTTGTGATAACCTGAGGAATCCTATTGTTTTCCTCGTCATCTAAACTGGCAGCTGATGCGGATCCTTTACTTTTCAATCTCCATTCGTGATAGATTTTTAGACGACGATGAAACTCGTATTTACAGGCCTAATAATAAAACATTAATAAGTACATGTTTTTAAATTTTTAGTTGCGGATATTTTTACGTACTTCTAATAGTTCTTCATCTGCTGGAGAACTAACAAGAATATTGCGAAGCTCAAAATATTTCCATTTGGAAAGATCGTATTTTACGTTACCATAAATGGCAGTTCTTTTTTGTAATTTTACAGCTTCTAATCTAATAAAAAATAATGGAATATTTAATATTTAGGATACATGATAAGGGATAATAATTACTAACCAAATAGCGAAGGGTACAGCAATCATGGGAAGGGTGTGGGGTATAGGACAGAAACTATGCAAGGAAGAACGTTGTTTAATGTGGTAGTGAGGAGTATAGTATTTTATGGGGAGAAGTTTTGGGGATGGGAAGAAAAAATACAGGTGAAAACTATATACGGAAAGTACATAAAGTGTATTTTACACAAGATTACGTAATAAGGAGGGAAACTATATGTGGGAGGAAGCAATAAAAAGGGTAGTTAAATGAAGAAAAATTGGGGAAATTAGAAGAGGGGGATACTAGAGAAGAAATATTGAGGAGGAGGATATTAGAAAGAGGAAAAAACAACAGATGTGATAGGGAGAGCGTGGGAGAAATAAGGCTTTGCAGAATTTAAAAATTAATCAAGAACAAGTGGTGGAGTGGAGGAGGAAAGGTAAAAATATTTGGGAAATGGTAAGAGGGGATAATTTAAAAACAATTGGGGAATCAAGATGTGCAGCAGGACTAAGAAAAATCATATGGAAAGGGGACGGGAAAAGTAAGGGGAATGGGTTCCAAGGTTTAGAACAGGGAATGAGGAATTTAGGGGATATAAATATTAGAGAAAGGAGGAGGACATAAGATGTGGGGTGAGTGACAGGGAGATAGAATGTTTGGGGCATGTTTTGGGAAAGAACAAATTATGGGACGAATGTCAAGAGTGGAAGTGGGTGAGCCCAAAATGAGAAACAGGGTTGCAGGATAAATTGGAAATAGGGAAGGTTTAGTATAGCAGTGAGTTAAGAATTTTTGTACAGTATTTTTGTAAATAATTTTAAGTTAAAAATAAAGCATTATATAATTATGCAATAGTTATCTAATAATTAAAAAATAAATAACGTTTTACTGACCTAGGACCAATTTGTGAACTTTCGTCCACTTTTCCATTACTTTCGATGGCCAATCTAAGCGCTACTTCATGATCCTGTCTTTCTAGTTCGAGCAATTCTCGAAGTCTTTGTTCTTCTTCAGCTAATTTTCTTATATCCGCCTGAAGTTGTAATATTCTTTGTCTGTCCAATTCATCCTATTATATAATATTCAATTAATACACATTACCTAACTCATAATTAATCATTTTAAAATATTTTAATGACAAATGTTCATTAAGCGAATTAATATTGAAAATTGAATAGTAATTAGATAAGTAAATTTTGACCTGTTTTTTGCGTTCCACTTCTTCTTGTTTCCTTTTTCGGAACGAATTGAGATTTATATTTCTGTTTATTTCGTTTGTGCGGTTCCTCCTCTCTTCCTTTTCTTTCAGTTTAATTTCTTCTCTCATGTTTTGTTCTATCTTTTTTAATTTTTCGTTCTCGTCCAAGTTCTTTTCTTCCGTTATTCTTTTCTTTAATTCGTTAATGTACCTGTTAGTTTTAGAAGCTAGTGCATTATAATAGTCTTCGATTGTGCTTTCACTTAATTTATTTCCATTCTAAAAATAATCCTTGATATATTAGATACTACGTTTTCTCAAAAATATTTTTTATTCTTGTTTTGTTACCTTTATTTTAGAAATAACTTTCGTAATTTCGTCCTTTAAATTGTTGACGTCTTTGGTCACATTTTTTTTATTTTCTTTTACCTCTAGTGCTATCATTTCTAGTTGTCTGACGTTATTGTTAAGACTTTGGATCTTCCTCAGGCCCTTTATTTTGGGTTTATTGTATTTTCGGGCCAAATATCCTCGAAATGTTTGTTGTATTTTTGTAGCTGCAGATCTTCGTAACAAAATATCTTTCTTAACTATGTATGTAAATAAACCAAAAAAATAATAATTTAAATAAAATAAATTAATGTGATTAAAGACGTACACTTCAGTGCGACCAAAATTCCAAATTGAGATTGAGTCCACCTGGATCTTGTCAGCCATTGTTTACTGCGCCTTATCATAGCTTTTAACTCTTCAGGATTCGTTCTAATAATTTTGTCCAATTCTGAAAACTTTCCCAGTTTAAAGAACACTCTTGTAATTCCAAATTTGTAGTGTTCATCTGCCACATCAGTACTGTACAATAAAGCCTAAAGCAAATAAATAAAAAATTAAATTTCATAGTAATTATGCCAATAGTTTTTTTATTTACTTCGCAAAATGATTTCGGTCTCAACCTGTTGACCTCCTCCGGGAAATAACTCGAATATGTGGAATAGAGTTCAGAAAAGGGTGCCCTACTTGGATATCCGTGTTTCATAAGCTCTAAAGCGTGAATAACTCCGGAACTTTTTAGTTGAGTTAAACATACAGGACCGTCAAATTTTCGTTCCACCATACTCAAATTTGGTTTGATACAACGAATAAAGTTGGTGCCCTAAAATAATTAAATTTATATTAACAATTAATTATTAGATGGGTGCCAATTAGTTTTCCCATACGTTATATTTTAATTTTTCCATTAATTCTGCTAACTGTGTTTTAAATTTGCTGCCCACGCTCACGAAAGTGAGTTTGCCTGTCTGGACGTTCGTGAATTTTTTAAAAAATGACTGTATTAGTTTGTTTTGGCTGCGTTGGACTATTTCTTCTAAAGACGCGTGAAGAGCGTCATTATTTTTTTCGATAAAAAGGCCCTAAAGAAAGATAATTTTTAGAAGAAATTTTATGACGAAAATTTAAAGCATTTCGTACAGTTTCGTAACAGACGGCACCTGCAAAATGTCGTATCAAAAATCCTTCATCATCCCGAATATTTCTATGAGCTTGTAATTTGGAAGATCTTGGGAAATCCAATCTAAAGTACCCAGACCATTTGGCAAACACTTCGGTGGTAAAGTGTTTAAATGATGGTTTTGGCATTTTAGATTCTTCATCTAACAGGGTGAAGATGCCCTTTTTAGGGGCTTCAATAAGGTCTGAAAAGTAATTACAGAAATTGTTACCATATTCAGATATTATAATAATATTCGTACCGATACAATCTTGATTATCGATAAATTTTATTTCAGGAATGTCAATGGCTTCTCGTGTGTACAAGTCCGTTTCGTATTTTAATATTTTTACATTAAAAAACTGTTGTAGTTTCTCGTTACAATAGTTTATACAAAACTGTTCGAAGCTGTTAACTGTGAAAAATTCTGAAAAAACACCATTCATTGTATGTATAAAAACAATTTAATTTCCCTCAGGGATTACAATGAACAAACTCACCGAATCCTGCAATATCGAGCACACCAATATAATAGCTAGAAGTTGTAAATGGTATACTTTTATTAATTCTGTGAACTATATAATCGAATAATTTGCTGTAGATCGCTTTAGCAAGAGCATCCCTTGCGTTGTTTGCTTCTGTAATTTTTAATGGAACCCTATATAAAAAAGTTTTTCATTTATGAGGAATATTTTTATTGAGGGGTTGTATTTATTGTAGCTCACATTATTAGGGTGCCTCGTTTGATCCCCTTGTTACTTTGCATGGATTTATAAACAAGGGCTTGCCTGACTTGGTTTTCATCAATCCCTAATAGTTCACAAGCTATTGAAAGGGATTTTTCACTAGCTTTTGAGACTGTACAACTACCCCTAGAGTCGTCTGTAACTTCTTCAAATTGCACGTTTCCCAAATGAAGAACCGCAGCCACCATGCTGTATATTTCTAACTTTTCTGTATCGTTTAAGCCCACTGTAGATAAAGCTTTATCAAGATCAGAAAAGCTTTCGATGTCATCCATCAGGTTGTCACGCAGGGGTCCTTCTTTCGCATGAGTGGCGCTTTTTTGAGACGAGAGCAATTTCATTTCTGACGATGATTTTGTAAAATATTTCGTGCAGCCCCGTTTCAAATACTTAAAAATATAAAAGTTAAATATTCCTGAAGAAAACTGATTCTTAATAATATTGTTGTCTTACGTAAAAATCGTCTGGTTGAGTTAATTGGAGTTTTTCCCTCAAATCTTTCGGTGCACCCCCCAGAAGTATATAGAAAATGTGATAAGTTCTTTCGTCACCTGAAGCCGAACAAATCCTCGATTTTTCCAACAAATAATGAGAAATGTATCCACCCACAACGTTAAATTTGTTATCATAATGAATTTCGACGAATTTTCCAAATCTGGAACTGTTATTGTTCCTTGCAGTTTTCGCGTTACCAAAAGCTTCTAAAATAGGATTCGCCTCAAGGATAGTTTTTTCAATAGGACCGACCGATCCTTGATTATCGCACAGAAATCTTAACAAATGTTTAGCAGATTCAGTTTTCCCAGCTCCCGATTCTCCTGACACTATTATAGACTGGGATTGTTTGAGAATTCTTATATCTCTTGCTGCCTTATCGGCTATTGCGAACACATGCGGTGGCAACTGACCAACGTCCTTTCCATGATATTTCTGAATCATTTCTGGACCATATAAACCAGGAATTTCTTTATAGGGGTTAACAGCTATCAAAATATTTGTAACATACGACTAGAATGAAAAATAATAAGGGACATTAACTAGGTATTTTATCAGTTAAATTGTTATCAAACTTACGTAGATTTTGTCTTTGTAATAGCGATTTTTGATATTGTTTAATAGCGTGGCTTCATTTAGGAATAACATTTCACCTAAGAAAATAATTTTGAGAAAAGCGCATTTAATAACTAAGATTAAGTGCTTACAATTGTCATCGACATCTTTGGTTGGGTCTCCAGCTTGAAAAATTTCGTCGAAGGAATAAACAGCTTTGGGATATTTGGGTTCAACAGGAACAACTTCCGCCCCATCCCCAATGAGTTCGGAAATATTCCCCAACACAAAACCACAAGTTGGTTCACGTATCCACACCTGGTCCATGCTTTGAGTTCCTCTTTCGATTGAAATGAAAATAGATTCTCACAAAACAGCCAGCGAACAATTTTGATAAAGCTCTTCACATTTCTGATAACGTTTTCTTAAACTACAAAACATAATGTGTAGATTAGTTGACTGATGGCAGGCACTTTTAAAATTTGTATTTTACCCGGATTATCAGCAATGATTACACTTTTCCATTACTTTTTAGATAAAATTGTGCTTGTAAATTGTTTATTTTGAATCTTAATAAAGTTTACAAACGATAATGTTATTTACATCTTAACTCTTGTAATTTGTAAATGTACCTATGTAATGTTCTTCCAATCTTAATTGGATCAGTGTAATTTTATAAGAACAGAAGCTAGACAAGATAAATATAACTAATCAAAATCGTTGTGAACAATTTATTTATTTAATTATCTGTAACAACAGTAATAAGTAGGTACAAAGCGCAATTATTTCCGATTTGACTATATTACGTAGGGACCTCCCCCGTTGCGTTCCTATTCCTTGTTGAATTCGTGTTCCAGAATTTCAGTACCACGTTTGCGGGTGAGTCCTGTCTCTTCCAGTGACAGCTCACACATTTGCATATCGGCCCTTCCTGGGGTTAAAAAAGTATTTTACGGTTTATTTAAAATTAGTTTTTCAAATATTATTTATTTATAGTTGTTATTACCTGCTACCAGAAGGATTGGGGGTTTTTCTGGATGGAGTTCCATTTGTCTTGCCACGTATTGTCCATCGAAGTGGGCGTACCACCATCCCCTTTTGTTCTGGTCAGCAGCTCCAGGTCTTGTAAAAGGAATTCTGAAATATCTCTGGTCTGTTCCCCCGATTATTATTGGCGCTTTTGGTTGTATTTTTGGCGTTTTTTGGGCTGCGTCCATTACAGACCTCGGAGCCCTTTCGTTTTCATCCATTACTGTACGTTTCTTGTTCTTTGCCTTCCATGCATGGTAAACTTTAAGACGACGATGGAATTCGTGTCTGCAAGCCTTTAAGGAGACACATATAAAAGGAATTATTCTTTAGGGTCACCTATTTTTTTTTTTTTTAATTACCTTAACAACTTGATATCACAAGAAGTGTTGATTGTGTCTCGTAATTCCGAATATTTCCATTTGGAAAGATCGTATTTGCGTTTACTCTTCAGAGCTTCTTGTTGTCGTATAATAGCTTCAAACCTTCGAATTTTATTTTCATTTTATCATAAGTTTTAGTAAAAAATGTTAATTTACCTGCTTCTAATTTGTGAACTTCTATCCATTGGTTTCCACAGCCAATCTCACCGTCAGTTCGTGGTCCACCCTTTCTATCTCAAGCAGTTCTAATAATTGGTCTAAAATTTGAAAATCCGGTTCATTCTAAAAAAAGATTTTTTAGTCAAGTATTTTAAAATGCACTTATGCAAACAAACACTTAGTCTGGAGTATTTCGCAAAATCTGTTACTGATAATGTTCGAAATATGTTTCACTCTATAAAGTACATTATCAGATATGTTCAAATGGATATGGTAAAAACGTAAAAATTTAATTTTATTATTAATGGTGACATGTTGTTTACACTCTGCTTCTTCTTATTTCTTTTTATGTAATGAACTACGGTTTCGTCGGCGCGTTTTTTTTGCTTCTTCCGTTTCCTTCTTCCGTGCGTTCTTTTATTTTTTGTAGCTTTTCGCGTTCTGCGGACTGTTTTTCTTCTTCAACTTTTCATCTTAATTCGTTATTATAATCATTGATTTTATAATCGAATAATTTGCTATAGATCGCTTTAGCAAGAGCATCCCTGCAATTTATCATTTATAATAAATATTTTTATTGAGGGGTAGATTTATTGTAGGTAACTCACATCATTAGGTCGTTACTCTGCATAGATTGTCTGACTTGGTTTTCATCAATCCCTAATAGTTCACAAGCTATTGAAAGGGATTTTTCACTAGCTTTTGAGACTGTACAACTACCCCTAGAGTCGTCTGTAACTTCTTCAAATTGCACGTTTCCCAAATGAAGAACCGCAGCGACCATGCTGTATATTTCTAACTTTTCTGTATCGTTTAAACTCACTGTAGATAAAGCTTTATCAAGATCAGAAAAGCTTTCGATGTCATCCATTAGGTTGTCACACAGGGGTCCTTCTTTCGCATGAGTGGCGCTTTTTTGAGACGAGAGCAATTTCGTTTCTGACAATGATTTTGTAAAATATTTCGTGCAGCCCCGTTTCAATTACTTAAATATATAAAAGTTAAATATTCCTGAAGAAAACTGATTCTTAATAATATTGTTGTTTTACGTAGAAATCATCTGGTTGAGTTAATTGGAGTTTTCCCTCAAATCTTTTGGTGCACCCCCCAGAAGTATATAGAAAATGTGATAAGTTCTTTCGTCACCTGAAGCCGAACAAATCCTCGATTTTTCCAACAAATAATGAGAATTTTATCCACCCACAACGTTAAATTTGTTATCATAATGAATTTCGACGAATTTTCCAAACCTGGAAATGTTATTGTTCCTTGTAGTTTTCGCGTTACCAAAAGCTTCTAAAATAGGATTCGCCTCAAGGATAGTTTGTTCAATAGGACCGACCGATCCTTGATTATCGCACAAAAATCTTAACAAAAGTTCAGTAGGTTCAGTTTTCCCAGCTCCCGATTCTCCAGACATTATTATAGACTGGGATTGTTTGAGAATTATTACTTCTCTTGCCGCTTTATCTATGTCCTTTCCCTGGTACTCCTTGATCATTTCAGGACCGTACAAATTAGGAATTTCCTTATAAGGGTTAACCACTATCACAATATTTGCAACATACGACTAAAATTATCAATTAATAAAATTTATTGGCATAATTTTTCAGTTATCAACTTTATCATTATAATACAGTCTTTTAATGTTGTTTAATAAAGTGGCTTCGTTTAAAAATAATAATTTACCTACGAAAAAATATTATTAGACACAAAGTATTATGACTGACGTAAATTATTATTGACGATTACTTACAATAATTATCGTCGACGTCTTTAGTTGGATCTCCAGCTTGAAATATGTCAGCAAAATAATATACGGCTTTAGGATATTTGGGTTCAACGGGGACAACTTTTGCCCCATCCCCAACGAGTTCAGAAATATTTCCTAACACAAAAACAAAACTTGGTTCACGTGCCCACACTAGATCAATGTTATGTTCTAATAATGGCTCTCTTAACAATATAAATATTACTTCCAATGGGCCTGGTGTTAGTATTGAATCGATAATAGATAATTAATCGAATGTTGTCGATAAGATTGTGCATTTTTGTTAGATTAAATTAAATTATTAAAACTAACTGAATAGCATTAAATATTTCCGCTAGGTAATTAAGTGTTTTTCACGGACACCAGTTTTAATGTAGGTACGATAATTAAAAAGAAAAACGAAATTGTTTATTTATTTTTGTTTTATTATTAATTATAATAATTAATAGTAGTAGTAATTCAACTATTACAACTTTTCTTTTAATAAATAACAAAATATATTACTTATTTTTTTACATTACATTCTCCCAATTAAAATTAACTTAATTTATTTAATTAATACGGAATTATAGGAGTGTAATTATTTCATTAATCAACGTTTACGATCTACTGGTTTGACGTAGGGACTTCCCCCGTTGCGTTCCCATTCCTTGTTGAATTCGTGTTCCAGAATTTCAGCACCACGTTTGCGGGTGAGTCCTGTCTCTTCCAGTGACAGCTCGCACATTTGCATATCGTCCCTTCCTGGAATTAAAAAAGTATTTTAAGGTTTATTTAAAATTAGTTTTTCAAATATTATTTATTTATAGTTGTTATTACCTGCTACCAGAAGGATTGGGGGTTTTTCTGGATGGAGTTCCATTTGTCTTGCCACGTATTGTCCATCGAAGTGGGCGTACCACCATCCCCTTTTGTTCTGGTCAGCAGCTCCAGGTCTTGTAAAAGGAATTCTGAAATATCTCTGGTCTGTTCCCCCGATTATTATTGGCGCTTTTGGTTGTATTTTTGGCGTTTTTTGGGCTGCGTCCATTACAGACCTCGGAGCCCTTTCGTTTTCATCCATTACTGTACGTTTCTTGTTCTTTGCCTTCCATGCATGGTAAACTTTAAGACGACGATGGAATTCGTGTCTGCAAGCCTTTAAGGAGGCACATATAAAGAGAATTATCATTTAGGGTCACCTATTTTTTTTTGTTTTATTATTTTTAATTAAGTACCTCTAACAACTCGATATCACAAGAAGTGTTGATTGTGTCTCGTAATTCCGAATATTTCCATTTGGAAAGATCGTATTTGCTTTTGCTCATCGCTTCCTGTTGGTTTCTAACAGCTTCTGACCTGTATCGAAATTGTTTTTACTAAACAGTGACAATATTAAGAATATACCTACTAATTTGTTGTAAGTATTGTTAGTTATTGTACCTACATTTTATATGTTAAATAAATTAGGCCATTACAATTAAAACTCTAAGCAGGTAAAAATGTTTTATTAAACGAAATAAAATGCAATCTGTAATTGCAGTTGGTAACTAACTATTTATGGTTTAGTTCCAGAGGCTAGCATTTATATATTTACGATGAACCAAAGCACATTGTTAGTAACAAAAAAATTCATGCACTAGGCGACAAAATGAACCAGAGTTCCTTTGGTTAATACATATTTATTTTTTTTCATGCAGTTCTTTAACTTTTTTTTGTTAATGTAATGTACCTTATCAATTTCTGGGACGCTCTTGTCGAGTCCACTCCTCCGCTGAATCATGGAAACAAGAAGCACTGACATAAAGCTGCCACCACAGTATAAATATACAGGGTGTCTGCAAATAATACGGACCACCCTTAATCAAATATTCCACGCGAAAAAAAGACCTACGCAACGTATGTTTATTTAAGTCCGTTTGGGGATCTTATCAATTATATTACGTATATGTAAGTAAATAATTGTGATAAAGTGGGTCTCCTTTTGGACCAAAATATGTGTTTAAGAGTTGTCCGCATTACTGACAATAACACCCTGTATACATATCTATGTAGGTATGTACATTTCGTAGGTGGGCAAACTTATCAAGTTTAAAACAATTATTATATGTATTATAATTTTAATACATAAGTACATTGATAAATAATAATAATTTAATTTGTTTTAAACCTGTTGTAAGCACCAATAAAATTGTAGAGATAAACTAAATAGGGTGAATGTAATATAATGAAGATAAAAGTGCACCTGTAACTAAAACTGCTAATTAAGAACGAAAAAGAAACCTCAGTAGGTAGGTAGGTAGGTAGGTATATGATGATTGATTTATAAAATAAAATTGTCGTCATACCGAATCAATAGGTACGTAGGTACATTAATCAATATTTGATCAGTTTGGATCGATATTTCTTATTTAAGGGGGATAACCATTAATCAATAAATTTCAAGTGGTTAATAATTCAATAAATTTAAATAAAGTGTGACAAGAAATACCTAGAACATTTTCTAAAATTAGGTGTTACGGTGTAATACAAATTAACTGAAAAATTCAGTTTGTCATATCAGTGGTGATTAGATATAATAAGAGAAAATGGGTTTGTCTGATTGTGAGTGAAAATGCTTTTACGTAATTTACACAAGAATTACCTACGTATTTGTGATTTTATATATATATATATATTTATATATAAGTACAATTAATACATATACATACTTGCGTCCCATTGTAGGACTGTCTTCAACTTGTCCATTGCTTTCCTCTGCCAACCTTACTGCAAGCTCGTGGTCTTGTCTCTCCTGTTCAAGTCTTTCCCTTTGTTCACGTTCTTCTTTGGCCTGTTTTTCTTCTTGGAGTTGAAGCTCGATGGCTTTCTTACGATCTTCTTCCTCCTATTAATAATAACAACGTTAATAAATACTTTATATAATTACATAATTACAGTATATTTCGCTTATAACGACGATGAAAGGACCATTAAATTTCGTCGCGTTTACTATCTGTGAATGTACACAAAAGATAAAAACGTTTTGTGTTTAGACTCGGTCGTAATATCAGTCAGTATGAGATTTCTAGCATCTTCTAATTAATAGTTCATTAAAATTAGTCGCTAAAACCGAAATCGACAGACGTTACATCAGAAGTCGTTACAGCCAAATTTTCTTCTTAAATTCAAGGGACTTATGAGTTATTATGTCGTTATAACCGAAGTCGTTATAAATGAAATCCACTGTACGTATTTTTTGACCTGTTTTCTTCTTTGTTCCTCCTCCTGCCTTCTTCTTGCTTCAATTTCGGCTTTCTTCCTCCTTATTTCTTCTTCTTCGCGTAGCTTCCTTTCTTCTTCTTCTTTACGCTTCCTTTCTCGTTCCATTTCTTCCTGGACCTTGCGCAGCCGTTCCTGTTCTTCAGCGATCTTTTCGTCCTGTATTTTCTTCTGCAGTTCGTTCA
This sequence comes from Agrilus mali, assembly GCA_029378335.1. Classification (NCBI taxonomy): domain Eukaryota; kingdom Metazoa; phylum Arthropoda; class Insecta; order Coleoptera; family Buprestidae; genus Agrilus; species Agrilus mali. Next base: position 2,006,637 of record CM055663.1, on the reverse strand, counting down.
TTTGCTTATTTACTTTCATTAAGAGTTGATTGTGAAGATTTTCAATCGTCTTGGCTTCAATTTTCTCGTCTTTCTGTAAATAAATTAATTTTATTATTACACTAATATTATTGAGGGGTGTGTTATTGTTCGTATCTACCCTAATCGTGTCAATAGCGCAAGAAATTTCTGTTTTTAGTTTGTTAATGTCGTTAGTGAAGAGATCCTTGTTCTTCTTCAGCTGTTGATTCGATTTTTCCAGTTCTTTAACGTTGTTATCCAAGCCCCTTATTTTTCGGAGTCCCTTTATCCTTGCCTGGTGTCTTTTTTTGACCAAAAAGCCACGAACGGTCTTCTGAATAATTATCAGGGCTTTACGACGATATATTATCTTGTTCTTAACTAAAAACGACATTATTACAGTAAGGGTTAATATTTACAAGGCCGGAAATATTTACGTTTGATCACAGTCAGTGCAGTAAATTGTGATTTCATCCATCTCGCTTTAACCAGCCATTTCTTCACGGTGTTCACCACTGTTTTAAGGTTCTCAGGGTCCGATCTCATGATTGTATCAAATTCGGCGTATTTTCCTGGCCTGAAGAATACCCTGGTTATGCCAAATTTGAAATCCTTCTCGTGAAGCTTCAGGCTGTGAAGCATTGCCTAAAAAAATAAACTTTTATAATAACGAGAACAACAAAATATGAGAAAATGGTTTCGTACTTCGCAAAACACTTTAGGCTGCAGTTTCTTCAACTCAGGAGGTAGATAGTCCAAATACATCGAATGGAGTTCCGAAAATGGTGCCCTGCTGGGATAACCGTGTTCCATGAGTTCCAGGACATGAACCATTCCAGAACATTTCAGTTGCATCAAGCTCAGTGCACCGTCGAACTTTTGGTCGATCATTTTCGAGTTTGGTTTTATACAACGAATAAAATTCGTTCCCTAAATAATAATTTGAGTAGTACATAATTTCTGGCTTAATCAAGCAAACTTACGTTGTTTCTTAATTTTTCCATAAGTTCCGCCAATTGTGCTTTGAATTTGTTACCAACACTTATGAAAGTCAGTTTCCCTTTTTGTGCGGTCGTCGTGTTTGCAAAAAGCGATTGGATCAACTTATTTTTGCTCTCCTGAACGATTCCTTCTAAGGAAGCGTGAAGGGCGTCGTTATTTTTCTCAATAAAATGAACCTAAAAAAAAATCACAAATTTTGTAGCACGTTTCTTATTGTTATTATTATTCTTACTGTTTGATAACAGACACCTCCTGCAAAATGCCTGACAACAAACCCTTCATCGTCACGAATATTTCTATGGGCTTGCAGCCTGGAAGATCTTGGAAGACCGAGCCTAAAGTTGCCAGACCATTGGGAGTGAACCTCGGAAGTAAAATGTTGATACGATGGTTTTGGCATTTTCGATTCTTCGTCCAATAAACTGAATATTCCCTTTTTGGGAGCTTCAATAGTGTCTATGCAGTCTTGGTTGTCGACAAATTTAATTTCCGGAACATTCAGTGCTTCTTTCTTGTACAATTCTTGCTCGTACTTCAGAATCCTTTCGTTGAAGAACTGTTGCAGCTTTTCGTTACAGTAGTTGATGCAGAATTGTTCGAAACTGTTAACGGTGAAGAATTCTAAAAGAAATCAGTAGGTACATACACATTAACTATTTTTTGCAACAGACTCAAAACTTACCAAATCCAGCTATGTCCAAAACACCTATATAATAACTGGAAGCTTGGAATGGTATACTTTGGTTTATCCTTTGGACAATATAATCGAATAATTTGCTATAAACCGCTTTTGCCAAAGCGTCTCTTGCATTATTAGCTTCGTAAACCTTCAGAGGCACCCTATAAATATAAATTAAACCTAAAGAGTCGTATCTAAAAAAAAAATTAAAGAAAATTACATGATGACAGTTCCTTTGTAACCTCCCCTGGTGCTTTGCATAACCCTTGACACCAAAGCCTGTCTAAGTTCGTCAGGATCAATTGCCAAAAGCTTTGAAGCAATTATGAGTGACTTCTCGCTAGCTGTTGTGACCCTACAGCCTCCCTTGGTGTCCTCCGATATTTCTTCGAATTGTATGTTTCCCAAATGAAGAACGGCAGCTACTGTGCTGTAAATTTCGAGCCGTTCGTTATCCCCAAGTCCCATGGTGCTCAAGGCTTTGTCCAGGTGGGTAAAACTTTCTACGTCGTCCACCACTGTGTCCCGAAGGCCACCCTGTTTTGTATGGGCTACACTTTTCTGAGAGGGCGATAGTTTTTGTTCGGATGATTTTTTGGTGAAATATCTGGTGCAACCATTTTTTAAATACTATAATAACAAAAACAAAAAAAAAAGAGATCAGAAAGTTTAAGTGTTGTAAAATATTACATTGTAATGGTCAGGTTGAGTGAGGGCTAATTGTTGCCTTAAACTTTCGGGAGCTCCTCCCAGGAGGATATAGAAAATGTGGTAAGTCCTTTCGTCGCCCGAGGCTGAACAAATCCTGGACTTTTCCAGCAAATAATGCGATATAAATCCTCCAACTACACTGAACTTCTTGTCGTAGTGAATTTCCATAAATTTCCCAAACCTGGAGCTGTTGTTATTCCTTGTGGTTTTTGCGTTACCGAAGGCTTCTAATACCGGATTAGCTTCGAGGATCTTTTGCTGGATAGGTCCTGCAGATCCAGACCCGCGATTATCACAGAGGAACCGTAACAAGTGTTTTGTGGATTCAGTCTTTCCAGCTCCAGATTCCCCGGACACTATTATAGACTGGGATTGTTTGAGGACCCGGATGTCTCTCGCCGCTTTGTCAGCTATTGCAAAGACGTGAGGAGGCAACTGCCCGATAGACTTCCCGTGATATTTCTTTACAGTTTCTTGGGAATACAGTTCGGGAATCTCCTTGTACGGGTTCACTGCTATGAGAATGTTTGCAACGTAAGACTAAAAAAGAAACAGACGTTATTTTTGTTATTTATTCGGGAATAATATTACATAACGTAACGTACATAGATTTTGTTTTTGTAATATCGTTTCCGAATATTATTGAGGAGAGTGGCTTCGTTCAGGAACATCATTTCGCCTGAAAAATTGTATTAATTATATACGGGGACGTTTAATATATTAGGTATATAACTTGCAGTTGTCATCGAAATCCCTGTCAGGATCTCCAATCGGGAATGTGTCTCTTAAGGAAGCGGTTCGTTTTGAAAATTTGGGATCGAACGGGGAGACCTCTACGTCATCTCCCATCAGTTCTGTTATCTGCCCCATCACGAACCCCTCCTCGGTGTCACGCACCCACACGTTGTCCATCTTGGTGTAAACCTGCTCGAAAAAGATTTCAGAACTGTGTACCTAATATTAATGTCCGCAGGTCAAGATTTTTAAAATATTTCACATTCAGGCAGGTGCCTAATAGGTACGTATGTACGTACATTAAAAAATTTCTTGCTCCTTATCACTGCGATAAAGTTTATCAGCTAAACGATAAATGTTGCATGGGCTGAGTAATTCCGTGGCTATTATTATCGAATAAACTTTGTTAAAATGAAATATCGTATCGTTAGTTAGAATCCCCATTGTGATGTCATTCTTTTATTACTTAGGTGTTATTTATGCTTATGTAGGTACATAAGCAGTTAAACATTTAACTAGTTCATTTCCTTATTATATATAGTTCACTAGTTACTTACGGTGGCCTATTGCAGCAATCAACGGAATGGTATTGATATTTGAAATTTTTAAAACAACTCCTATTCGAATAGTTCAACCTTTCACTTCTGCTAGTAACTTATATATACATAATATGTACCTATTAGGTACTCGAACAAAGTACCATATAATAATTTTATTGTTTAATACATTTTACTTACTTTTGGAAGAGCCCCGGCTTTGCACAACTTGATTTAGTTAATAATTAGTTGATTTCAGACGTCAGCAGTAAATCGGTTCGTTACTGACGCATTACTTACAGAGAATTGTTACAACAGGCCACGATGGTTATTATTGTTTTATTGCATACTTCCGCGGTTATGAAATAATGTTTAATGACGTTTTCACTAAGTAACTACTCATATGTTTTAGGTATCCCTCAATTGCAACAGATAAAAACTATTGAAATACAACCTTAAGGGTGGGTGGGTAATAATCTAATCGTTATGTCCGAAAACTCTTTTTTATGAAAGTTATGGTAATCCATGCATGCATATTATTAATCTTCAACGGTTCGAAACGCTTTTACGGCTAATAAAATTATAGTCCATACTAACGTGAAAAAAAAATGAATTAGCTACCTAATTGGTACACGGTATTAACGTAGTAACTGTTTTGTTTAGCTATTTGCGTTTTCAACTGTTGAAAACAAAGAAAGTAGATAGTAACGTTGTTGCAGATTTGCGGATGTTTTTTTGTTTCTTCTTTTCTGTTTTTTTTTTTTTTTTGGTCGAGAAATTATAAAACAAATTCAGGAAGTTGCCGATCCGTTTCAGAAACAAAAGATTATACGGTTTTAAAACAATGAAAGATTTTGTTTTGCATTGTAGATACTTGAACGCGGAGAAAGTTTGCAATAAAAAAAATACCTGAAAATTGCAAATAAACAAATTAATCAATGACAATATCTATTTTGTCTGCATAATTAGTATGTACTTATAATAATAAATTAGCTTTAAGTACACCATCTGCTTCTGTACCGTTTTGACAAGTACGTAGGTATTTATCGTGGGTAACTGTTAGAAAGTAGAGACTACATGAATACGTATCTACAATTATTTATTAGTGTACCTACATCATGTATGTATATTTATTTTGTATCTACTGATGTCAATGATTTTTGACTTTAAGTTGTATACCTACACAAAATAGTTATTGGCCGAGACCAATTGAAATTACATGTTCACAGTTGATATAGTTTCACAGCCTAGTTTTCCAACGACAACAAATTCATTAACAGCAGTAGATAGACGCCTCTTCTACAAAAACAATAAATAAAAAACAAGTTGTCTCAGACATTCTACGTGGCAGATACGTAAAAAGAAATAGCAGACCTTAGCAAAACCGTTACGATAATAATTGTGCCGATTGTTTAGCTTTAGCCTATTCACAACAACTGTGAACTGACTGCGATGTCCAAAAGTGCTTCGTAATCGTTTCTGTGGGTAGAAAAAGAAAAGTTGACACATCATATTGTTGAACAGGTGCATTTGGCAAACGTTTGGCTTGATTAATGCTTCTTGGGAAATGGGAGAACCGTTTGATTTCAGAAAGAATTGTCCAAATGCGTGGTGACAAGGTTTGCATTTTGACTTATTCAATTTAAGTCCTTAAGACAAAAAATGCCTTAGAAACAAGATATACCACCGTGAGAAACTTCAGAAAAATAAATAAAGCACAAAAACTACTTAGAACTTCTGGTCTGTTGTACAAATTTTTAAATGAACATGAAGTTGGATTTTGGGTCAAGAGATTTGGATTTCAAATAGGTTTATAACATCAGTAGCTTGGGAAAGTCTTAGAAACAAAAGCTGCCATCGTGGAAAATTCATAAAATTAAATAAACCCCCAAAATTCAGAAGTTAACGTCTCTTTAAAGCTTCTGGTCCTTTAAGGACTTAAAAAACTGCTTCAAAATCTTTCATGAACAGATAGTAGAATTTTGGACAAAGGAATCACTTTATAAATTGGATTTCGAAAGTGTTTATAACATCAGTAACTTGGGAAAGTCTTAGAAACAAAAGCTACAATTGTGGGAAATCCATAAAATTAAATAAACTCCCAAAATTCAGAAGTTAACGTCTCTTTGAAGCTTCTGGTCCTTTTAGGACTTACAAAACTGCTTCAAACTCTTTCATGAACAGGTAGTGGGATTTTGGACAAAGGAATCGCTTTATAAATTAGATTTCCAAAGTGTTTATAACGTCAGTAGCTAGGGAAAGTCTTAGAAACGAAAGCTACAATCGTGGGAAATTCATAAAATTAAATAAACCCCCGAAACTCAGAAGTTAACGTCCCTTTTAAAGCTTCTGGTCCTTTAAGGACTTAAAAAACTGCTTCAAAATCTTTCATGAACAGATACTAAAATTTAGGACAAAGGAATCGCTTTATAAATTAGATTTCGAAAGTGTTTATAACGTCAGTAGCTGGGGAAATATCTTAGAAACAAAAGCTACAATTGTGGAAAATTCATAAAATTTAATAAACTCCCAAAACTCAGAAGTTAACGTCCCTTTAAAGCTTCTGCTCCTTTAGGGACTTCAAACTCTTTCATGAACAGGTAGTAGAATTTTGGACGAACGCATCACTTTATAAATTGGATTTTAAAAGTGTTTATAACATCAGTAGCTTGGTAAAGTCTTAGAAATAAAAGCTACCACCGTGGGAAATTTATAAAATTAAATAAAACCCCGAAACTCAGAAGTTAACGTCTCTTTAAAGCTTCTGGTCCTTTCAGGACTTAAAAAACTGCTTCAAAATCTTTCATGAACAGGTAGTAGGATTTTGGACAAAGGAATCATTTTACAAATTGGATTTCAAAAGTGTTAGAAACAAAAGCTACCAGATAAATAAAAAAGCTCCAAAACTCAGAAGTTTACTTTACTTTAGAGCTTCTGGTCCTTTCAGGACTTGTTATTAGAACACCATCCTTCTCTCTTTTTTCTTTGTATTTCAAGAATTCTTAAAGTGCCTGAAGTCCTCTCAGTCTGTTTTCGAAGAAATTGACAGTTGAAAATCCTTGGAGTTGGGACATCAAGAACTAAGTCACTTCAGGGCTTGAAACTTTTCTAAGGGCTTCGTCTAGTCTGATTAAAGCTGAAGACGGCACTTCCATGTGTTTCAGATGTTCAAAGGAATTCAAATTAAATTTTAAATTACTTCTAAATTAAAATTGCTTAATATTTAATTGAATTATTTAATTATAATGAGCTACAATAATTGGTACATAATCTTTGCACAAAATATGTTGCTATTTTTAGACAATCAAGCACAAAAAATAGCTTATACATCTACTCATGATTTAGTATTTATTTTTCACTCATAAATCCCCCCTCCCCAAATAATTCAATTTCTATTTTGTTGTTGCGTGCGTCTCTTCCAAATCTTATGAATCCTCGACTTCTCATCAAACAAACTCCTAACCATCAACACTTGTACAAGTCCAGCTAGTAACATGACCCCCATTTGAACCATTGAATACGTGTTAACTAAACTAAGTTTGCTTTCAATTAAGTACTTGTCCCAATCATCTTTCTTTTTCGATTGCTTTTGTAAATATCTTATCTGTCCCACTCTCACTTGTAACTTACGTATTTGTTGCTTCAATTCTTCATGTGCAACTTGATAGTTTTCTTCATCAGCTGCGTATTGTAAAGTTGCATTTTTTTTCTTTGGTGTCCCATCAGACTCTTGTAGTTCCATGACGAAGTACTGGAAAGTAACGGTTTTTGTACGAATTTTACTGTGCGAATTATCGAAGCAGAATCTGTGTTCTCCGAATCTTTGAGGCACGAGGTTTATGGTTTTGGCTCTGGTTTTTTTATTTTCTATGAGCTTCTCTCCTAGAGGGCCTAAGGCTATGAAGTTTATGTTCAAGTCCCCTTTGCCCCCCTTTTTGACGTAGTAGGTGATGTTGACGGTCTGCGTTGGTTCCAATATTTCACAAAAACAAATGTCTTTTTTCGCTTCCACAAAAAATGTTAATTCTGTCACTTCTTGCGAACGACATTTCAATGGAAAATTGTAAACGAAAAGGATTAAAAACAAAAATAACATTTTGTTTCACTATTTGTCACGAACTAAATTCGAATAAATGTAAGTTGGTGTACTCAGTTTCTATCAGCAATTATTGTTAACAAGTACCTACAAATATGATAAAAAGTATCTGCTTGTAATTTTATTTCAGTTAGCAATTAGTTCGGTTTCCTTATCGAAAAATTATTTATTATCTACACTTAGAATTCACAAATGTCTAAATTATTTTGTTCTCCATATCTTGCGTATTCTCGATTTTTCGTCGAAAAGGCTTCTTATCAAAAGTACTTGGACAACCCCAGCGAATATCATTACGATTAATTGGACCGTCGAAAATTTATCAACAGTCGCGCTTTTTCTTTCGATTATGTAATTGTCCCACGTTTCTGTCATCCTGGTCCTCATCTGGGACACTCTGATGTTAACCAAACTGTGCTCGACTTTATTTAAAACATTTTTAAAGTCTTCTACGGCACCATCAATTTTATCTTCCATTTGGAATTGAAACGAAGGTAGTTCGTCTTCATCATCCCCATTGAGGTCAAAAAACTCAAAGTACACAGTCTTGCTGTTTACTGTGCTGTGGGAGTTGTCGAAGCAGAACTTGTACTCACCCCCAATAATTGTGGATAGGACCACAGTTCTCCCCCTGTGTTTCAAGTCGTTTATCATCAGTCTGTTTTTACTATCGAACACGACGAAATTTATGTCGAGATCACCTTTACCCCCGTGCTTGACGAAGTATGTGAAACTTATGTTCCTGTTTTGGTTCCATTCGTGGTGGAGACACAGGTCCCGTTTCGGATCCACCCTGATCGTCAAGTCCCACACTCGAAACGATTCCGAGAAACTCAACGACGATAAAAATAGTAACAATAGTAACACAATCATTTTTTATAGATACTTAACTATGGTAAAGGTAAAAATTTAAGTAATTTTAAGTTTATGTCGACTACTACTAATAGTATATGTTTAATAAGAAACTAAAACTGCCAGTTTGCAGTTGAAAATGTTTATCTAGCAGTGATAAGGGCAAGAAATGATTGAGTAGATTTTGATAACAATTATGTCTTTACATTTACCTTTGTAACGAAATATTTTAATCAATCATAATCATAAGGGCATTAAATTTTCGCATATCTTCTCGAGCATATAAATAACTTATTTAAGTAGCTTTTAATCAAAATTTCCGTAACTTTTATATTAAATAATAAATACAGACATTTCTAATGTTACTACGTATATGCAAATCAAATCTGTTGTATTTTCTGTTGTCTGTGATCTGTTTTGCATAGATCCGCTTCCCATTGAAATTGGAATTGAAATTGAAAAGCTTTTGTATCGTTGTAGCCACCCCATAATAATATCCTGTCCTAAACCGGATGGATCTACGTGATCGACTCCGTTACAAGCCAACGACAACAATAAAAGAGACAGCGTTTCGTCATAAATAAAACAAACACGCCAATCGATCTTTTATCGCGATTATCTACCGATTTAATTGTTGTTATCGTACACATTTACAAGGTGATCAGTTATACATATATGCAGGTGTAAAAATTACATTATTTAATAAAATAAAAAAATTGATAAGGTAGATATAACTACATATATACATACTATTGTAGGAGAGTTGGTGACCTATGAAAATAATTATTAATTTCTTTGAAACCTTTTACCAAAAAAATCAAATAAAAGTACATAGTTGAAGTAGGTAGCAGTTTCTTTTATCACACTTATATATTGTTATCTATCTCTTGACGTTGGCTGTTTTGATAAACTTATAATTATGATTAATTCAAGTGGAGAAATTTTAATTTTGTCCGTGATCAATTCCCATTAATAATGCGGATATATTATTTTGTTAAACGAAACAAAAATTATTTTCTCCCACATAGGTAAATTACAAAACGTGAAATTTTGTATAAAGTAATAAAGTTTGATAAAATCTAATCGCAAGCAGTCAGGTACGGGTCGTAAAACTAGAACGTCATTGAAACTAAAGTAATGTAAAGTAAAGCGGTTGGAAAATTTGCAACTTTCATGTCAGATTTTTAAATAAATAATTTAGTGCTTATGCAATGCATTCAATTTCAGGGAACTTATTCGAGCACCAATTAGCGGAAAATGTACATATGTATGTGTGCATAGATACTCCGTATTTATGTATTAGTTGTTCAATTATGACATAAGCATAAGACGTGTATTTACGTGGGTATTATAGTTGATTAACAAATAAAATATTATTTAATGTATTATCTGCGAGGACGCACCAAAACAAACAAAACAATAAAAAAACCGGCAATCAATTGTTTAGAACTAAACTTACCTTCAAACAAACAAAAAATAAAACAAAAAAAAAAAGAAACCACTAACTTTTGTTTTATATAAGAGAGTAGGTACGATGCACAAAACAAAACCGGTACGATACGAGGATGTTTCAAAAACAAAACAACTACCTTAAACTTATAAATGGGGTGCGTTTATGTAGGTACTAAACCACCTGTCGAAATTTACAATTCATTTCATTGTTCGCGGAACATAACTAGTTATTTGGTCTCTCTCAGGTGAGTTGTTACCTGTATGAAACAGCTTTAGAGACGTCCGATACGCATGCGTCTACTGAGAGGATAGCCACCTTGTTTTTTTCTTCTTATTTAGTTTCTTTTACACAGGCTTAGCCTTAGCGAAACAAAACCGCGTTTGAGAAGCAATTATACGCTCCTCGGTACCATAACCGTTTCGTCTTCAAAAGCTTTCTCTTCAACACTAACTTTTAATATAACGTTTATTACGAAAGAACCGCGTCTTCTGTCTGTAGGTAGGTATACAGGGTCTGGTAAAGAAAATAAGGTACCTGCTATAACACTTGAAACTTTAAGAAACCTGAAGGAAATAATTTCACTTAAATTTGAGGAAGATTGTGGAAGGATTAAATATAAATATTAATTTGCTGATAATGTTACGTGTCGTCTTATCAATTTGCTGTGTTATAGATAAATGTGTATCTACTGTTGGGTGTTGTTTTCGAGGGATACTTGTAGAAATCCAAGCGAGCGTTAACGATCTTATCGTTATCCTTTAAATGTCATCAAGGCTATTTTGGAAGCCCTTGAAACCCCATTATTAAAGACGAAATCAATAAAAAAGTTCTGCACATCATCGTACTTAATTAAATAGTTCGTTTATTTATTTACAACTATATACAGAAATGCTACAAAACGAAATAAATAACAATTTTTTTCTTTGATAGTAAAGAATATATTAATAATTATAATAATCGAGAATCTACTAACTCACTGTCTTTTTGAGAACAGTATTTGTTTTATTTGGGAATGATTAAAAGGTGACAAAAAAATAATAAATATCGGTCAAATCGTTTTGTAAAATTGGTTTTAGATATTTTGGAAATCAACAGATGAGAATTTCGTACAAAAATTTTCTTAGACTCTAAACAGGTGTAACGTGTAACGTAATGTTAAAAATATTATATTAATACATTGGGATAAATAATATTGTATTGCCATTATAAAAATTTATCACGATACTTGGTCGTTTTGATTTACGTAGTTGTTCAATGGTCATCTTCATATTATAAATGAACGAAGAGGGTGCGATTGTGTTTGGTATTTACAAGAAGTAAAAGAAGTTATGATACCATTTCGTACCAACAGTTGAAAGAGTCAACAACAAACAAATGAACAACAAAAATTAAATAAATAACAAAAATAAATATCTTCCAATTTGGCACGTGTACAGATACCTCCTTATTAATACATAATAAGTACATACTTTGCAAGCAAACAAACATACATACCTACATACAAACGAAAAAAAGAACGATGTGATGTTATGTTATGTTATGTTATGTTACGCTTGTTTGGGGTGGTTTACGGTTGCGACAGTCTGTGGCGCTTTGAACCACTGCAACAGGAAGGCAGTGTAGGTAACGAAGGCAATACTTATTGCCAACAAGGCGTACATGAAGATGTTCAGTTCAGGTTGTCGAAACCTGTTCTTCCGCAGCCAGTCGAGAACGTCCCTTACGGCATGCAAGTTTCCTCGGTAAATACTTGGGAACCTTCTTCTGAAGAAGACCAACGAGGGGAGGTTGGTTACCCCCCATTTCCTCGCGTATCTTGCATCGGACATCTTCACAAACGTGATGTCGAAATTGTCAGTCTCACTGTCGATAGTTTCCAAGATTTCCAGGACTTTCTTGCTCTCTTCGGAATTTGCTTCGTCTGAAAATTAACTGTCTAATTGTTAATTCCTCTTTAGATTCCCTGAAAACTTACAGAAGAATACTGTTACGTATTCGTTCTCTTCCAACAGTTTGTCCAGCATCTTCCTGTTAACCTCCTCGATCTCGTTTTTGATTTCTATAACGTCCAGAGACGTGAGCCAGTCCAGAACCCTGTTGGCTTGCATTAAATCCCCGTCGTAAGCCATCGGGACCTGTTTCCGGAAGTAAACTAGCGTTGGAAGGTTGTGGAATCCATAATTTGCTGCAGCTTCTCCACTACAGATCTTCACGAAGTCTATTCCAAAAAGGTCAGCCTCCCCGTCTATTTCTTCCAGTTGCTCCAGGATCTCTTCGCATTCCGGACAATTCTCATCGTCTGAAATGAAAAAGGGGAGATGAATAATAAATAATCTGGGGGTTAAAAATAGTTACAGAAAAATACTGCAAGGAAAGGCGATTCTTTCAGGAGTCTTGTTAACATTCTTTCGTTGACTGCTTCGATTTCGTCTGCAAGCTCACGGTTGTCGTCATCAGTGAGCCACTCCAAGACTGAGAGGTGGTTCTGGAGATCTCCTTCAAAAAGCAGAGGGTTACCGTTTCGAAAATACACCAATGCAGGAAATGTTTTTATGCTATATCTTTTGGCCAACTGTGGATCCATTATCCTGACCAACTGTATCCCATAGACGTCACATTCGTCGTCTATTTGTTCCAAATTTTCTAATATCTGTTCACAAATGTGGCAGTTTTCTTTGTAGAAGTAGACTGCAAGATATTGGGTGTCTTCCACCATACTTTCCAACATCTGACGTGTGATTAGTTCGATACGGTCTTCGGTCTTCTGTTGGATGAGCCACTGGAGCACTTCCTCTTCTTCGCTGAGGTCTCCCTCGAAGATTCCGCCGATGCCCTTTTCGAAATACATCAGGACGGGGTAGTTGGTAGCCCCGTACTTTTCGGCCACTTTTATGTCTTGAGTTTTTATGAAGTTGATGCCGTGCTTTTCGCAATCGTCGTCGATGTTTTCCAGCTCTTCGAGTACTTCGCCACACTGGGCACATTCTCCACTATCTGCAAATGTACACAAAAATACATAAAATGTAGTCAGTGATGTTTTAAATTTAAAAAAAGAGAGAAAAAACACCAACACCAACAGGTCAACAGGTCGATCCCCCAAAAAAATTGTACGGGAGAAAACCGGGTGTCAGCCCAAACAAAAAAATATTCTTCGACAGGAGCAATAATTGGGGAAAAAGTGTAGTTTTGTATTTTAACTAACTAAGTACATACGGTAGCATTAATTTTAAGCATGGAGGGGTTGTAAATTATATACGTACAGGGGGTAATGCTTTGCGAGACCATTTGTAGGTAATAATTCATGCTTGTGCACTACGAATTTTTATACAACATCTAGTGTTCGTCTGTAGGGGAAAAAAAGGTTTATAGGGGCACATGTAACATTTTATTGCGCCTCTGATCTGGGGTAGTTATCTACACTACAGCTACAAATTGTTTAATATTGTTTTTTTTTTATTTGGTTATGTAGGTAGGTATATGTATTTATGTGGATATGTCTAAATACCAGGTTGGTCTTCTCGCGATTCTTCCTCAGATTCTTTGGCCTTCTTTTGACCCCCTCTTCGTTTTTGCTCACGGGCCTTACATTCATCGCATAACGTCTTGTTCCCTACATCATCGTCGGACATTAGATAGACAATAGATACATCAGACCTGAATTACCTACATACATTTATTATTTTATTCCAAAATTGGAATGCCGCAAAAGTAGAAAAGTAATTGCTGTATTCATTCCACTTGCATCCTACTACATAGGTAATTATTTTACTGTGTATTTACAAAAAAATAAAAAAACAAAAGCTTTGTTGGCTACTCTTAATAACAAACATTAGTTTAGTAATAAGTATATTAAGACCTGCTTTTGCGACACTCTTTTAATCAACCCTTATATGCATAACACTTACAGAAATATATGGCCAGAGCTTCTTCCTCTTCGATTAGTTTTACCAGTTCTTCTCCTTCAATTTCTTCTATCACGTCCCCAGATGGGTCTTTTTGGGTCAGGAGCCACTGCAAAATTTGTTGCTCGTCGTACAAGTCTCCGGCATAAATTACCGGTTCTTTTGATCCCATTTTGAAGAAGAGGATCGCAGGTAGGGCAAAAACTCCGAACTCTTTGGCCATTCTTTTGTCGTCTATCTTCACGAAATTGATTCCTGCAGCATCAGCCTCGTCGTCGATGTGTTCCACTTCGGTTAGTACTTTCGGGCACTGCTTACAATCGTCACTGTCTAATAAAAAATATCAACCAGGTACTATATACATATTTAGACATATGTTTGTATGTGTATGTGTGTGTTGGGATTCTTACAAAGAAATACAGCAAGATAATCTGACCGTTGCCTTATCCTGTCGAACATTTTCCTGTTAACAACCTCTATGTGGTCTGTGAGTTCCATATTTTCTGGATCTGTGAGCCAGTCCAAAACTTCTTCCTCATCGTCTATGTCCCCGTCGTAGTTTATGGGTTTCCCTTTTCTAAAATACGTAATCCCAGGTGGTTGTCTAAATCCGTATTTCTTGGCCATCAACCTGTCCCTCATCTTGACCATTTTTATACCATACTCAGCTGCCTCGTCGTCTATGAGTTCCAAATGTCTCAGAATCCTGGGACTGTCCGGATCTTCTTCTTTATCTGAAGAACTTTATTATATACAACTTGTACTGTTAAAAAATAAGGGCGTGTCTTACAGAAAATCACTGCAAGGAACTCTTTAGTGTTTATGTATTCGAATAAAGTTTCTCTCGTTATTTCATCGATACTTTCGTCATTCTTCTGGGTCGTCATCCATTCCAGAACTTCGGTTTCGTCAAGTAAATTGCCTGAGGAACATCAACAAATTCTGCTGTTATCAAACAAATTCCAAACTTCCCAAATCCTCTGCCCAGCTCTTGTTTCTTTACCCAAAAGTTTAGATAAAAACCAAAAGGGCCACAAGAGGATACGACAGAAGTTTGGAAGAATTTTTAGTCCTTTTGTATAGATAAATACATCCAAGAGAGGAGTTTTGGAATGGCTTGAATTATCTAAAGTAAGAAAAGTCTCAACTTACCTATGTTTTTGTGTGTTTATGTTCCATTATTATTTGATTTGTTTTAATAATAAAAGAATAGTAATAGTAGGCGAGTGGTACAATAAAAACAGTTTATTGTGACTTATTAGATTAGATACAATTTTTCTGTTGTTTTGTTTTTTTTAATGAAAAAAATGAACTGCGAGGTGTGCGGCAGTGACTCGACTTTTAAGCGGCGTTTTAATTTAGCTAAAAATCCCTGAATCCAATCCTGTTCGTAACACGAAATAAAGAATAAAGATCGATAGGTACTACTGACTGATTGATTTTCGATTTGCGATGATGATAATAACAATAAAACATTAATAATTGCATTCAGGGATTGGTGATTTACTTAACCTTAGTTAGAAATAAACAATAACAGAATAACGACGTGATAACAATGATGTAGGTACAATATTTACATGCAAATTATAATTTTTAGTTATATAAATAGATACGTAATTAATTAATGTCTTTTTCTTCAAGAACGAAATAATGACGAAGTTAAATAAATATTACGTACTTATAACACAGAAAGAGAATTATTAGAGAGAAAGAAAGAAAAAATAAAACAACAAAATATAGGTACGATATGGTAAAAGAACCAAATGAATAATAATTAAATTAAATATTTCATTAGCACTACTAGTCTTTCATATCAGCTTCAGACTCAGAATGCTCATGCCCATCGACATTCTGCGACCATCTACCACCACCAAATATATTTACCGGTACCAAAAAACCCCTTTTTCCCTTTGCCCTTTTCCTGTTTTCCTCCTGTAGATACCTGCGGTTGTTTTCCACCTTTCGGGTTATTTTTCAACGACGAGGATTCCCTCGGGTTCTGCTGTTTCACGGGTTCCGGCGCCTTCAGCCCTATTTTTGGCAAATTTTTATTAACAACCTTGACGTCTTTCCTGACCTGGGTCAGCGGTCTCGGTGTCTCTTTCGTTTTCTTGTGAACGACCTGTTTGAGGGTGGAACTGGACGTGGCTTTGGCTATTTTCGTGCCCCTGTCCGGCTTGGAAGGACAACACTGGTAGGGTTCGAAGGTAGGATTGCGCTGCTGTCCTGCACCCCCTCCCAGACCCACGTAGAAGCAACCGCCATCGCCTGCATCAGGAAACATAATGTCAGAATTCACTATAAGATGTTTATATTATAAATAATACGTATAGATAGATATTGAATTAATGAAACGCAAATGGCAACTCAGCAGTTAGTAGTAGTACGATATTTAAAATAATGAGACAATACAGTAAATTATAGAATCTGTGCGTGTGTATAAATGGGGAGCGAAAGTCTGACACTATGCCCTGCATGCAGCATTTGGAGGAGGAGGAGACATGCACAAGTATTGACTGATTGATTGATTGATTGATAGGGACGACCGCTCCTCAGTAGCAGCAGCAGCAGGAGTCGATTTAACATTTTTTTTTTGTTTTTAATATTCGTTCTCTTGGTTTTTGCGAGGGAGATAGATCTACCAACGACAACACCACCGTTCAGTATTCGGTAATGTGGTGTTCTACTACCGAAGCAGCTATGAAGATTACCTGCAACGAACGGGTTGAGTACGTCACCATTTACAACAGACTCCTCGTCGTCATTATCATCATCCTCTTCGCTATCGCGATTGTTATTTGCAAGACGACGTCGGCGGTCATCATCGCCAGACTCATCATCAGAACCGTTGTTGTGGTCGTCATCAACGTCATCGTCGTCGTCGCTGTTATCGTCTTCTTCTTCTTCGTCATCATCATCATCATCATCATCATCCGAACTCCCTTGGTCACCTAAGACATCACGCTAACATGCAGCACCCATGCAATGTCTCATCACACACTTCGCCGAAGCAAAGCAGCGAAATATTAGTACAACAAAAAAAAATACTTTTTGTGTCTTTCATTGAAACCCGGTTCCGAAACAAATAGAGATAGAGAGACAGAGAGAGAGAGAGAGAGAACAAAATTGATAAATGATATGTGTATGTACCACATGATACGACACGATACGAAACGAAACGATATTATTTTTAATTATTATTATTATATTGAACAAGGTTAAGAGTGTTTTTCTTACTTTTCTGATTAACCAGCCATTCCAGAACTTTCTCTTCGTTTTTCAGATTCCCTAGAAAGTAACCCATTATCAAATGTAACAGAATAGACAGATAGTTGGTACAGTTGTGTTTTTGTTTGGTTTGTCTCACTTTTACTGTGTGTGTGTGTAAGTGTGAATATTTACCGTCATACATTATGGGAACTCCGGTCTCATAGTAAACCAGCGCTGGGAAACTAAAAATTCCAATTTCTGAAGCCAGCTTAGCATCGTTTGACTTCACAAATTGGATTCCGTGCTTGTCAGTGTCATCGTCGATATTTTCCAACTCCTCCAGTATTTCGTCACATTCTTTACACTTATCGTCGTAGAAAAATACAGCTAGATGGTCAACGTCACTTATCAAGACCTACGCACACACAAAACATCACCCTTTCCACTAACTAACCAACTGAAATCGTTAAATTTATGCTTACTTGAAGAGTCTTCCTGTCGACACTTTCTATTACATCTGGAGCTGAGTCCCTCAAGTCCAAAATCCACTCCAAAATAGCTTCTTCGTGCATAAGGTCTCCTTCATACAAATTCCTGAATCGATTCCTGTAAAATGCCAGAGCGGGCAAAGAAGGGAGGTCGTATTCCTTTTGGATTCCATGATCTGAGGTTTTTATAAAGTCAATCCCCTTTTCTTCACATTCGTCGTCGATATTTTCCAATTCTTGCAATATCTTCTGAGACTTCTTGTCGCCCTCTTTGTCTAGAATTAAATAAATAAAAACACGATTAATATTTTTAAATTATTTCCATCAAAAGAAGCTACCTACAAAAGAACACTACCACGTAATCTTCTTCTGTTAAAATTTTGTCCAACATCTTGGTGTTGACTTCTTCAATTTTGTCCGGGATTTCGAGCGTGTCTTCGTCAGTAATCCAAGCAAGTACCTCGTCTTCGTCTTCAATGTTGCCGGTAAATATCAGGGGCTCTTTATTTCTGAAAAACACAATTTTCGGGAAACTCTTGATCCCGTTCTTCCTTGCAAATCCAAGATCTTCGGTTGTGACGAACACAATTCCAGTTTCGTCGAGTTCATCGTCGATATTTTCGAGTTCTTCGAGTATATCGTCGCACTTGTCCCCTTCGTCGCATTTTCCACTGAAATAGACCACCACGTACTCGTGTTCTTCAATGAGATCTTCGAGGATTTCGTCTGTTACTTCCTCAATGGTCGCCGTGTTCTTTTGTTCTATAAGCCACTTGAGTACTTCATCTTCATTCATTAAGTCGCCTTCGTACAGTGCAGGGATTTTGTCTTCATAATAAACCAACGTTGGTAGATGGTCAATTCCCAGTTCTTTTGCTTCTTCTTTGTTGTCGATACGTACGATGACAATTCCTTCTTTCTCAAGTTCGTCGTCTATGTTTTCCAGCTCGTTTAGAACCCGAATGTCTTGCTTATCGTCCTTATCGTCTAAAATTATTTACAGTAGGTACATTAATGTGTACGTAATTAGATATTTAAATACTTACAGAATAACACAGCCAAATATTCTGTGCTCTCTATAAGACGTTCCATCATTTCGTCTGTAATTTCTGGGATTTCTGAGTGTTTCTTTTGATGCAATAGCCAGCCCAGGAGGTCGTCCTCTTTCATTAAGTCGCCCTCGTAAAGATGGGGAATCTTCCTCTCGAAAAATACGAGTGTTGGAATGGTGTCAATGCCATACTCTTTTGCTTCATCGTCGTCGTCGATCTTCACGAACACTATGTTGTTCTGATCGCATTCGTCGTCGATGTTTTCGAGTTCCACGAGAACTTTTTGGCTCTTTTTCTGATCCTTATCGTCTAAAAAATAATTTTTTTTTTGTTTATCGATTTAAATAAGTTTATTTGGTATCGGTACTAACAAAATAAGACTGCAACGTGGGGGAACCTCGCTATGATAAGGTCGAGCATTTCGTCTGTGACGTCTTCAATTTCGTCGCTCTTTAACTGGTGTTCCAGCCACTTGAGAACTTTGTCCTCGTCTTCCAGATTGCCCTCGTACAAAGTCGGAATTCCGTTTTCGAAATAAACTAAAGCAGGAATCTTATCTATCCCGTATTCTTTAGCTTCTTCCTCGTTATCGATTTTTACGAAAACGATACCGAGTTGATCGCACTCATCATCGATATTCTCTAGTTCGTTCAGTGCTCGTTGCGATTTTCGATCGTCATTATCATCTACGTATAATATAATTAATTAATAAATGATCAAAAATAAGTAAGTGGTCTTGGAATGGTTTAGACTTACAGAAGAGGACAGCAAGAGCTTTGCTTTCTTTGATCAGTTTGTCCAGCATTTCGTCTGTGACATCTTCGATCTCGTCTTTTTCCAATTGCTGTACTAACCAGTCCAAAAGCTCGTCTTCGTCGTTCAATTGACCGTCGTAGATGTTAGGAAGTCCTTTTTCGAAATATACAACCGTTGGTAGGTCATCCAGGCCGAATTCGTGAGCTGCTTCTGGATCGTCTATCTTCACGAACTGGATCCCGTGCTTGTCGCAATCGTCGTCGATCTTTTCCAGTTCTTCCAGCACTTTTGCGGACTCGTCATCGTCGTTATCATCTTTACAAACGAGAACAAGAAGAAGATTATTAAAAAAACAAAGGTATTAAGATTCCTTACAGAATAATACGACCAAATTTTCGACACTGCTTATGAGGGTAGATAAGGTTTTAAACGTGACATCTTCGATGATATCTTCATCGTCTCCTGTACTCTTGTGTTGCACCAACCACTCCAAGACGTCCTCCTCTTTGCTCAGTTCCCCTGGGATCATTAAATTATATTAAAATAAAAAATAGTAATAATTGTCTCTTTTGGTGCATTTACCGTCATATATTATTGGTGTTTGGTGTCGATAATAGACGAGGGCCGGTAGTTCCCCTAAATTATATTCTTCGGCCAATTCTTCGTCGTTGATCTTGACGAAACCGATGCCAAGTTGGTCGGCCTCGTCGTCAATATTCTCGAGTTCCTGAAGGACTTTGGAACACTTTTTACACTCAGGTTTGGCTAAAGGCAAAATTGACTGTAAGTTAAATAGATCCTTTACTTATTATTGTAAGGGCGTTTCTACTTCGTACATGAATAGGTACATCAATCTACTGAACAATATATTTGCATCTCTGTTTAATAGCTACTAAGTATAATCTTATAAACGTGCCAAAGTGTTATTTTTATCACTGTTTAGATGGGACGTAATATTATATTATCTGTGCATTCTAAAGGAATAAGTATCTAACATGTATGATAATAAGGAATTGATTGTGTGTGACTACTTATTAGACCAGTCAAAATATAGTTTTTGATGTGAAAATGTTTGACAGCAATGCGGGTAGATTTGCTACAATGTAAAGTAGACTTCAGGGGATAAAATATCGAAAATGGCTTCAACAAAACTTGTCTGTTCTTTTTTATAGATACCGAAACAATGCAGTTTGAAATATTTCCTTCGCTCCAATGAGATAAAATATGTAAAGAATTGCAGGAGCTTTGAAATAGAATTTGAAACGTGAATACCATCTGGAAAAACGTCACATTTTTAAAAAATCATAACTTCTCTAATTTAACGATCGTACCATCGATCTTCCAGGAAAATTTTATGATTAGTACATTATAAGGGAGCAGATGAGGAGTTCTGTCAGCCTCATAGTTTTTGCACAATTGCAATTATTATTAAACAATATTGTAGCTAATAATTTTGCAAAGGTTGCCCGACTATGTCACGTCAAATTTTTAAACAGATTATTAAAGTTAAATGACCATAAGTAACTAAAAATCTCATGCAAACATTGCCATTTCGACTTAATGCCTGGACTTTTCCGCTGCTTAGTTGAAATGGGCGATTTTTTGGTACATATGACAATTTAAATAAAAAGTGAGATATAAATTTTGTTAATTCATCTTGTAACTTTAATAATCTGTTAGTTGAATTTGACGTGAGATAGTCGAGCGACATAGTGGGACCTTTGCAAAATTATTTGCTATAATATTGTTTAAGAATAATTGCAATTGTGCAAAAACTATTGGCCTGACAGAACCCCTTATTTATACCCTTTTTATTCACTATAATCACAAGAGAAGACCGATGCTACAATCGTTAAATTGGCGAAGTTGTGATTTTTTTAAAATGTGACGTTTTTCCAGCGGTCTTTCACGTTTTTCTCTGTGATGACGATTCAAATTTTATTTTAAAGCTTTTCCAGTTCTTTACATATTATCTAATTGGAGCATTACAATTAAAGTAATACAATAGTTTTCGAGATAAATGCGTAAATGTAAGGAAAATTGAAAATTATAACACAATGATATGTACAATTGATAAAAAAAGAACAAGACAATTTTTTATTGGGGCCATTTTTAATATTTTATTCATTGATAGCTACTCTACGTTGTGGCCTGCTCAGATTGCTGTTAAAAAAATGTACTTTTGACCTGTAATGACTGACCTATACACATATGGGGTTTAATACGTAAACGTAAGAAAATTCAAATCTCAATCAAGCTTTTGGAAGTACCTACTACGTATAGGTATTGTAATCAGTCGACTAATTGAGGATCTATTTTTATTTTAACAAATATTTGTTCGGTGTCATTTTATACATTTATAAATATGTGGGTGAATCAAAGAAAGTATATTGCAACTTGTCCAAATGATGGTCGTTGTTGTTTACATGGAAAAAGTTGGCAAGCAACAACAACGACAACGAGCAACCGAATGCAGACTTATCCTGAAGCAATTTCATTTAGGCACATCTTTGACTAAATGGGCAACTTGGCAAAACTCGTGCATTCCTAAAAGTTATTATTAAATGTCTAAATTCGCCTTTTTTACCATATTAGGTCCAGATACAGATTTTAAAACATTATAGATCTACTTAGAATTTTTATATATTATCTGAAACATATTTTTTCCTGAGGTTTTTTGTCTCCAATTTCTAAATGTTTAATTGAACTCTGAACTGTTTTATGGAGTTACAGTAGTTGTGAGGGGTTCCGGCGCCTCCACCAAAATTTAACAATTGATAATTGAATTCTATCTAATATTGAAATGTAGAAAACTATCTGTCTGTGGCTTGTATTAATTGTATGGCGAAGCAGAGTTGTAGTGCCTAGCGTTATTTTTGGATTGCAAAGCGTGAATTGGATGAAGCAATTTTGGTTCATTTGGCTCAAACGTCTGTGCCGATTTGACCAAACAAACTACGATGTGAGACGTGATGCACACACCGAAATCACAATCGTGTACTACACGGGCTTTGAATCATGGCACTTTCAATTTCAAATCATTAATAAATATTGATATAATAATCGATGTTGGCTCGAGATTAATTCGCTCCACTCTTTAATTTGCAATACCTTTAGGTACTTATTGTCGAATTACATTATCTACGATTTTTTTGATTGGGAAGGTTAAGATAGGTACCTACTATCAGTTAAAGCAAAAGTTTGGATTTTGGTAGATAAATAGCTAAAGGAGGTACCTACGCATGCTGTTTGAATTTTTTTTTGGGGGGTTTATAAACTTATATACATGGCTGAAGATTTTATTTGTTCTGACTTACCAGGTCCCGATTTGGGACAATTTTTCTTTTCGGGACCTGCAAAATTGTTTTTGCTATTGTAAGTAAATATATCTAAGCTTGCTATATTATTAGCAGTTTATAAATATTTAGGTAGATACGTTATAAATAAATTATAAAAGCTGCACATACGTTGTTATATAACAATAAACAATTAAAAATCCTTTAGTGGATATGTACGTATAACTGACTTACTTATGTAATATAAATAATGAGCTGTTGTTTGTTGTAATTAAATATATGTAAATAATATTTGTTGTAATTTAAAAATTTGAATTTGAGATGGTGTCGTAAAAGCCAAAAATAATAAGTACGGGTATTAGGGATCGTTATATACATACAATATACATATGTACGTGTATTTACTTTGTATTTTAGTTATTTTTGAGTACCCATCCGTTTGTTTGGCAAGCACATTATACGTATAAAGCTATTCTTATCGATTGTATTCTATTGTATTGTTATAAAAATCCGAAAGTCCAGACGAAATTTTCAAACAACCGACCAGCAAAACAAAATAAAATAATTTAATGCTAAGCTTATTATAAATTTGGTCAAAAATACGATCACCAAAATAGATTTCTTTTTCTATATTTTAAAAAGACGATTTGTGGGATTTTATTAAATTCCCTGGGGCTACAACAGCTGGAATTGCGCTGATTTATATGTGCCCACATAAGTGCTGAAAAGTGAAAAATAGAACTTACAAAACAACACGGCGACATAGTCGGTTTCTTGGACTATTTTCTCTAATATCCTTGCATTCACCTCCTCTATCCTGTCCGGCAAATCCATGGCCTCTAAACTTGTCAAAAACTCCAATACACTCTCCTCGTCCATCAGGTCACCTAAATAAATAATAATAATAAATAAATCTTAGGTCCCACTGATTGTTGCTGTGGTCGCACCTTCATATATAATTGGTTCTTTCTCCCTGAAATACGTAAGGGCTGGGAAATTTTTAATGCCATACTGTTTGGCAAGCCTTTTGTCGTTGATTTTGACAAAATCAACGCCAAAGGAATCGGTATCATCGTCTATCTTTTCTAACTCCTGAAGAACTTTATCACACGTGGTACAACTCCTTGTATCTAGAAGAGAAAACGTGACAATAAATAATGAAATAGGAACGCGTAAATGTTGCAATAACAAAACAAAAACAATGTTTGTTGCAACACGATATGCGTTAAGTATATTTATTGTTTTTCCAAAAATAACTCGCTAAATTTTGCGTCATTAGATAAAGACTATTTGTTTACTAAATTTCGAAACTTCTTCCTCCAAGTAAGTTAAGTTCTGATGGTAACATAATTGTAGATTTTTAAGTGCCCATGTTATACCGTGGGTGGGTGGATGGTGTGGCGAAGCATAAAATTAAAAATTCGTAACCATTTCTACGCCCATTAACTTTCATTATATAGGCAATTAATTAATGTAATAAGCAATGTATATAGGTTGGTACTAAAGTTAGCTCGTGTCGCAGAATAATTGTTGTTTATCGAAATTTGAACATATGGGCTTTAAATACCCAAGTAGGTAGGTATGTCATATTTGTGACAAAATGGTATAGTTTTCATAAACGATTGTATTCATTCGCTGTGTTATTGCTTAGGGAATTTTGCCAAAAACAGCAAAATTTTCAACAGGTGGGTGGTATGAAAACAGCATCTACAGATATATTACCTAAATAAAATTAGTTTCAAACTAAATACCAAAAAATTGAACAGCAGCAGCAACGGAATATTTCGACGGATTAATTATATTTATTGTTTAGGTACGGTTCAAAGAAAATAAAATGAAAAAGGGAATATACCATGTTCGAAAATAGAACTTCTGAAGTGGCAAAAAGCAATACCTTAGCCTTCTTGATTATTTCGTTGCCAAAATTTACTTCTTTCTTATGTAATTCAAAAATCATTGCCAAACGAATTGAGTCATATGCAGGGTAACTGCGGATCAATGGGATTGATATATTTCTCGTATCAATAAGGCGCTTTTAAGCCAGATGCTTCTGAGTTGAGTTGAGAGTTCGAATTCTTCAACAAATGAACATTATTTAACAACCGAACTTAATAAATAAAAAATGAGCATCACTAACTTAATAAAAAAATGTACGACGTGTAACAAAAAAAAATTAACAACGTATAACAAGCGATTCTCATTTTTTTCAATTAACAAAAGATTATCTATCTGTTTTCCCTACTGAATTAAATATCAACCAGATATCTGTTACAACCGCCTATTTTTGGAAGAACCTCGTTTATTGAATTTCGTGGGACGTGTTATTTTGGTAAATGGGGTTGTAAATTCGTTTGGGACATTTCTTCTGGCGAATGTCAAGATTACTGAAATATTGGTGTATATCTTTGGCGAGATGAGGTCGTGGAAACGTGCTATTAAATTCCGAGTTAATTATAGGACCACCGAAAGGCTGTTCGCATAGATATGTTTGTACGCGAGTGTTGGTTGCAACAGCACGGCATAGCACAGTTGCTTGGTTTAGTTTGCTAATAATGTTTGTCAAACCAGTGTTTGTACTACTATAACTAACATCTAAAGAAAATGGTGGAATAGTCAGTCTGAATCGTAAAAAACACAGCAGCCAGAAATTTAGAGAACTCTGTATGATAATTTTAATTCCATCCCTTTCAATTTAAAAATTTCAGTGGCACAGGACTTAATGAGGTCAATAATTAAGCTAATGTTTTTTTAATGGCGTTAGAATAATTTGATTGAAGATTCTTGAATGTCAAAATATACCAATACCAAAACCCGGGTTATTCCTTAGAATACGTAGCAGCTCTTTATAATCAATCAACCACTTGTTTGCTAGCGTTAGATGGCCGACGTTTCGAGTCGAATGATTGAAGGGGGGTTAGGCGTCGGAGACGTGGTGGCGGATCGGTCGGTCGCGATGCGTCATTACGTCACACACCTGCGTATGTGCGGGCGGACGCCGGGCGTCTGGTTCGGCAGACCAAATCGGGAGATGGCATCCTATCTGCTCCTCTCCCAGATCCCGTATCACCGACACCCAACACTCGCGAACGCACGAAAACCCAAAACAAAACACACACGTCATAATAATCGCCCATTGCCTACTACCTACTTACACCAGAACACTGCAACATAGTCCTTCTCGTCCAATAGCCTCTCCAGCTGCTTGGCGTTGACCTCTTCGATGACGGGGTCCTGCTGCTGACTCGGTGCGCGTTTTGCCGCCGACGACGGCGACGTCGTCGCGAGCGTCGTTGCGAGCAGCAGCCACCACCACATGTCGGCGTCCACTGAGAAGGTTACGGCGTCGCGACGCCAAAACGAACTCCATCCCCACCCGACGACCCACGACGAACGCGTACACGAGGAAGCTCGGAATAAGCGCTGAGTCGGAGGTGCGCTATTTCAGAAAAACAAACACCTCAAACAATCATTCATCCAGGAACAACTCGAATCTTTAGTAGATTTTTGGATAAAATGGATGGATGAATTCTGGGCGTTTCCAAAATAGTCCTTTGCTAGGCTCCTTCTTGGAGGGAAGCCTGCAGAGGACTCCCAAAAGATTGCAATGACCCTTGCTTAATCAAAGTCCTTTCAAGAAGATGATAACATTATCTCCTGGTGAGGAATGAGAATGTAAACCCATTCATGCAAAAGAACATGCGATGTACAGATGTATAGATAGATCGTGAGTAAACTAATATCCCTTTATGGTTTTCGACACGTGATACCCATGATATTGAAGGTCTTCCTTGTTAAAGACAACTCTTGTGGAAAACTGAAAGTTGGAATCATGTAACGAACGACTAGTTACTTGCAGCACTTCGCATTGTCGATACAGAAATGGAAGAGAAATCTAAAAAAGTTGTCATAATTGGCGGAGGGCTTGTTGGCACCCTCTGTGCCTATTATTTTGGAAAAAGGGGCTACAGGATTGACCTCTACGAATATAGAGAAGGTAAATAATAGGTAATCTTCTTGTTGTGGATTGTCTCCAATTCAAGATAATTTTTGAAGATATCAGAAAGTCCAAATCTGCAAGAGGAAGATCAATTAACTTGTCTTTGTCCAACAGAGGAAGATTAGCTTTGAGAGACGTTGGTTTAGAGGAAGAGGTACTCAAGAATGCTGTACCAATGGTAGGAAGAAGGGTGCACTTCCAGAACGGGAAAGAACAGTCGATTTTGTATGACGAATTTACCAACCAGGTGTGTCAAAAAATTTTGATGCCAAATAATAATTATGTAATTCCAAACAAACAAAAAACTTTTTCACTTCCAGTGTATATACTCAGTTGGAAGGAACTTCTTGAACAAATTTTTACTTACAGGTTATTACTTACATTATTGTAAGTAGCTGCTTATTATATTTTAAAACCTCAATATTTTGTAGCCATCGAACGTCTACCAAACATCTTGTTCCATTTCGGCTGTAAATTGGTCGATGTAAATCTAAAAACAGCAGAACTCACGTTTTACAGGTAAAATATTCCCCAAAACTCCCAAAAATCAAAACTTATATATAAGTTTACAAAACGTATTAAGGTGTTCGTCACAAGATTACTTTCAAGTAACCGGCGATCTGATAATTGGGGCTGATGGGGCTTTCAGTTGCGTCAGGAGATCTCTCCAAGCAACCCCTTTATTCGACTGTGCCCAAACTTACATAGACCATGGGTACATCGAGCTCAGAATATCTTCGGAACAGAGTCACCTGATGAAACCGAACCATTTGCATATTTGGCCCCGCGGGAGCATGATGTTAATAGCCCTTCCAAACATAGACGAGTCGTGGACTGTCACCCTTTTTATGCCCCTCAGCGAATTTGACCGCTTGAACTACGAGGAAATGGTCTTGGAGTTCTTTAAACAAACATTTCCAGAAGTTATACAATTAATTGGTACAGAAAAATTGATAAACGATGTTATCAAAACGAAACCTTCGGTACTTGTGTCGATTAAATGCAGTAGGTTACACTATGGGAATAAGTTTCTTATAATAGGGGATGCTGCTCACGCTATAGTGCCTTTTTACGGGCAGGGGATGAACGCAGGGTTCGAGGATTGTACAGTTTTGGATAAACTTTTAGACAAACATTCTGGTAACAGAAAAAAATTAATGAACACCAAATATTTATTTATAAAGGATAAAACTTGTAGATGATTTTGGACGGGTTCTTGAAGAATTTACGAAACTGAGGGTAGGGGATGCTCATGCCATAGCAGACCTGGCAATGTACAATTACCTGGAAATGAGGGATCTTGTCACACGACCCTCTTACTATTTAAAGAAATGGTTCGACAAACGAATGCACAGGGTTGCGAAGGACAAATGGCAACCCCTGTATTATTCAGTTACGTTTACGCATACGAAATATGAAGTTTGCTTGCAACAAAGGGACTGGCAAAACAAGGTAACAACAAGGGGCTTCTGTTGCTGTTCAAAATTCCAAAAAAAGTTCGTTACTTACCACTCCAAATTTACAAGAAGGGCTGTTTATGGTGCATTTATTTAATTGAATAATCAAACGTTTTGTTTCAACTTCAACTGTTTTATTTAAAAAAAAAGAACTTTAACAATTGTTTTCAACTATAAATAGGACATTGACAAAATATAATCGAAACTTTTTTTTGTTTTATAAAATAATATTGTAAAACAGTTGAAATTGAAACAAAACGTTTGATGTTCATTATTTTCTTATTTTATTTATGTACTCTTTTAAACCCTTTTATTTTTAGGTCCTTAAACGAAGTCTTGCACTTCTGGGAATCATAATATTATCACTTTCTGCTTTAACTCTTATAAATTTTTATATAAATTTTACACACTGATATGTAGGTAAGAGGTGACTCAATAAAAATTTTTATCTACAATAAAATAATTACATACCGATATAATATGCAAGTGACGACTCAATTAAAAATTTTACTTGATATTGTTATAAATAAAATATTTTTTAAAGAGGTTACCAAAATTTTATCGATAATACTGTTATAATAATTTTTTTAGAAAGTTTCTAGAGAGTTTAAATAAAAGTTTAAATAGAATTTTATTGATTACAAGATAAACGAGTTTAATCTTTCAACTTATCTTTAATGGGTAGGTAAAATAAACCAACCAAAAAATAACAAAAATACTTTTTACTTCAAATACCTATATATATATATATATTATATACATAATTATTCACTTACAAAAAATATATTTATATAAAAAATATTAACAAGTGAGTATACTTACAATAATAACAACCTTTACACATAAAATTTGATTAGGTACCAAACTTATTGCTATTTTATTTATATTACATTAAACCGAGACAATTATTTATTTATTAATTATTAAATTAATTAAAAGAATGCAAATGTACCTACTAGGTACATATTTACCATATAATACATACGTATGTAGTTATCTTAATCCTATCAGTCTATGTGAAGATGAACATCTTTTGCATTTTTAATGTAACGGTGCTTTTCTTCTTCGAAGAAATCAACCAGTGCTTTCATGAACTCTGCATGTTTTTGGTCAACGTCTTCTCTTGTGGGATTTTTAATTTTTTGGACATCGACAGGTCTCCCAACTAAAAATAAACAAATATACAAATTAATTTTTTTTTTTAATTTGGTTGTAAATCTTACCAACGACGTGGACCGGTTTCCTTTTGGGCACAAGCCCAAAATTATACTGAAAGAACCCTCTTCCAATGGGAATAATCGGGGCGATCCCAATGAGCCTCCTCAACCCCTCCTGCACCTTCCTAAGGAAACTCCCTTCAGGGCTATCAATTTGACTAAAAAGGTCCGTTTCCCCAAAAGACATTACGGGCACGAGAGGGGTGCCATGTCGAATTGCAAGTTTAACGAACCCCTTTCTATTTTTTAAAACTATTTTGTACTGTCCTGGTTTGCAATTAAACGACTCAGAAACCCCCCCGACGACAAGAACCGCCACGTTACCACCCCCCGGTTTGCAAATGATATTTTCTATCGATTTCGCCGACGACGCGCAACCCCCCAAGCTCAGGGCGAGTTCCCTGAAGAAGGGCATGTAAAAATGTTGCGACAGGGCGATAGGGTACGGGGTGTGATGGGGAAAAATCTCGTGGAATCCTCCAGCCGTTGTCGAAAACGATGAAAAGGCACCAGTACATAACATACCATGGGGAAATGAGCAGAAGAAGTAATTTCTTTTTGGGTCCAACTCGACCCACGGCACCCTCTCTAAAGTCAATGGGAAATACTCCTTTAAGTATTGCCACCAGGCCCAGTCTCTGACCCATTGAACTCTTCGGCCCCCGTACTCGCAAACGTCTTTATCTATGTATATCCAAAATAAGTATAATATTGTAAGGAACCATAACCGGGTAAAAAGGATTAAGTAGAGCGAGAGGAATAGCCCTATGAAACCCCCGAAAGCCATGGTAACGAACCATGCCCCCGCTGCCAACGTTTGAAGACGTCGACGGAACGGGATGTTGAATGGGGCAAATTGTATTCCAAATAATTCCATTGCTGGAAACAATAAACAACTGGTAGTTTTTTTGGTAGTAGTAGTAGTAGTAGTCCTGAATCATTAGAATTGAATAGAAAGCAAATGAGGTCAAAAATACGTTTTGAACTTGAAATATGTATGTAGGTACGTACAATGTAGGTAGGTAAATAGATAAACATTATGATCATTATATAGAATTATCTAAATGCGTATATACGTTAGGCATTGACAAAAATAAATTTACTATTAAGTATGAATCAGAACCTTCAATAAATTAATGATGATAATACATACATAAATGTACTCTACTTACTGTTTTAAATAGAACCACTACAGTACAGTACAGTACAGTACAGTACAGGGGAGTTTTAAGAGAAGAGAAGTTAACACTGTGCAATTCGCAAATATGTACAGGTACACGTATTGTAAAACCTATCCTATCTCGGTTTATTTAATTTAATTAAATGTAACCTTGTACTGCACTTACACAATGTAAAAAATCTATAATTCATTAGTTTTCATATTTAATGTAAACCGACGCGAGTACATTCATTGTACATACTAAGTAAGGTTTTTTACAAACGATAATGAGAAAAACAAATTTAGCCTATTAAAGAACCTCATACATTATATCTAATGCCCATTTATTACAGTAAAATATAAAATTAAATTATTTGTAATACGTAATTACAGCTTTGGGATTTTTTATTTTCATATTGTTAAGAACGTTTATTGTATAAGTATTAGATTTCTTTTTGGGATCCTTTACCCTGTTCCTAAGGTTTATAAAAAATAACATTAAGCGATTAATCTTTTAGGGTGTATTAATTAAGTACCTCTCCCATTTCGGTTGTCCAAATTTCTGACTGTAGTATGCTATAAGTAGTTATAACAATATCGTATTTTTTTAGCTGCATGGGGTAAATGGGGCGCTTATCGTAGTGCAAAACTTTAAGACCCTTGTCTATGTGTTTCGAAATTTCTGCCAACCACTGATTTAGGAGAGCCCTTGGGCATACTATGATTGTGCCCTTGCATGCTATGTAAGGCTAAAATTTTATTTAAAATTTTTGAATACCTACGTATTTGCCTACATAATTAAAAAAAGAAATTGGGCGCTAATATTTAAAGATCGTAATTAAGTAAGTACCTGATTTTCCCAACATTGAGCACACATGTAGTCACCAAATTCTGGTTCGTAATTAAAACAAGAAACGTGTTGAAATTTGAAGCAGTGTACACACTGTATAATGTTATCTTCGTTACGATTACCACATATGCATTGTACTTTTTTATTAATTACAGCTTCGGGCTTTTTTATTTTCATTTCATTA
Organism: Agrilus mali; assembly: GCA_029378335.1. NCBI lineage: Eukaryota > Metazoa > Arthropoda > Insecta > Coleoptera > Buprestidae > Agrilus > Agrilus mali. Next base: position 1,975,008 of record CM055663.1, on the reverse strand, counting down.
AGGACGTTTTTATACCACGTATAAAGAGCTATATAAGTATTGGATTTCTTTTTAGGGTCCTTTACCCAGTTCCTGGGTATCCTAAGCCTTTTTGGCTTGTCCACGTACAATTGTTCTTTTTCGCTGTTATCGTTCATTTTAGATTGTTTTCTTTTTCTGCATTGACGTTCTTGAGGGGATGTATTATTTTGAGAAAAGTTTTCTATACTGACGCTCGTAGACGAGGTGTTATTTATACAACCGTCAGCATAATCAACTTTTTTATTATGGTATGGATTTAAAAGTATACAAGCCAATACTTCGACGGTTTTTCCCAACCCCATTTCATCCGCTAATATACCACCTGTTCTCAAAGGTGATGTCAATGGGGGTGTACTTTCAACATAACAATTCGATCTGTTTAAATATATCGTTTCGCCACTTATCAATACAACCTTTTTATACAGAGGGTTCAAATTAGTTTCTTCGTTTCCTGAAGGTGATTGAATTTTCTCCCTCTCTAACATCCACCTTACAGCTTCTTGTTGATAAGGTCTTAATTTAGGGGCTAAGGCCGGATGTTGGACCTCTATTTTACTACTATTATTGTTACTATTACTTTCACCACCCTCTTGTTTTCTGTACTCTTTTAGTTCTGTATAAAAATTTTTAATGTCAAGTGCAGAAATCGAAGTCGGTTTTTCGTCATTATTAATATTTTTGTTACTACTAAATTCCATGTCGTACAAAAGAGCAAAAGTGGTTTTTGTGATATTCTCAATTATTGGGGTAAAACTAGTAAATGGCAGTTCAGAAAAATATAAATCCGCGAAAACTAAATCACCCCTTTGTATAAGACGCGTAGTGTACGTTTTGGACCGTAACAAACCCTTTATGTAATTCAAATCTGTAGTTCAATTTATAACAACATATAAATTTAAATCGAACTCTAATTTCAGCAAATCAGATCCAAATTCTACTCTACAAGTTCGCCAATTATTTGGTATAATATTGTCCGTTTTTCCTAGCCCAAATCTCACCCAAATAATATTGTCTATTTAAGCCATCATTGTTGTATAAAATGCTTTTTTAGAAGAATTGTCATTTTCATATACACCATGTAATATTATCCATTTTTCCTTAGCCAAATTTTCACAAAATAAAATTGTTTGCTTAAGCCAACATTGTGATATAATATCCTTCGATATGAAGTTAATGAAGATAATGTTTAATAGCTCATTATTTGTGTAATCAAATCAATAAATCAATCAATTAATTGCATCGACCTTTTTGGTTTTTAAAATTAATTTTTTATCAAACAATAAAAGTATTTTCAACAACACTGCTGAATATGGTAATTATGTATGTATGTAGGTACTTAAATTTTTTGTAGCAATAATTTCTAATTCTTATTGCATAATACATTTCGTATTTTACTACACTTAAAGTAAATTGTTATTATTATATAACGTTCCACTTGTTTTGTTGAATTAGGAAACGTTTTGGACTTTGGTTACATGGATACAAAAAAAGTATTTCACAGTCAATTTCTACTTAAGTAGGTAGATATTTGAATGCATTAGTTTTTCCTTTCATTTTTATTATAGAAGCAGAAGAAAGTTATTAGACACAATGTAATAAAAAACTTTTACTTTTCGTAAACTTTTTCGGTAGGTAGATACTTAATATACTTAGTATCAACGCATTTGTTTACCATCAGTAATTTTTGTTTTATCAATCGATTCAGTTGCTGATAAAAATAACAATTTTATCAGTTATCAGGAAATGCTGGTGTAGAAAAAACATGATTTAATAGTCAATCAAAGTTCAAACATCAAGGTCTATACCAACAATATACATATGTACTTAGGTATATTAAATATTAATGTAAAAAACGGATTTTTTATTAACTTTTACTTTCAATTCGCACGCCTATTACACAGCATACTAATATACTACTATACATAGGTACTCCTAATAAATATTTTATTTATCGTTTAGAAAATTTATAAGGACCTCAAATAAAAATCATAATATATATATCATAGGTAGGTAGGTAATCAGTAGAATTTGTATTCGTAAAGTGATGGGCCTTGAGTTGAATTGAGTTGTGTTAACTTGTGGTACGTACCTATTGTTGAAGTTCCCCAAGTTTAATTTTTGACCAATCTAATTCAGCACTTAAGTGTTATTGTTAGGAAAAATAACTGACCTTCTAATTGCATTGAATTGAATTGAATAAAACGTATTTCTATAATATGTAGTTTTATTTTTAAGCAGTGACGAATATGAAAATATTATTTTTACAAAATCTTATCGTTAAAGGAATTGACACATATTTCCCCTAATAGCTACTACACTATCAATTTTCTTATCTCGAAAACGATGTTTTCTGCGCTTTTTACTATCTCTGGACACGTTAGTGTAATATTTAGTAATATGGGTATAGGTATATTATTTATGCCTTCGTAGTATTATTTAAAAAAATTACCTATAAAACTTCTGTTCTTCAGGATTATTATAATAATTTAAGTAAGCCATAGGACAGTTTGAATGCAACTACGTATAATAATAAACTTTCTTTTTTTATTTTTTTACTTAGGTATATTACACAGGTATTACTATTTTTTTTTTTTCAAAAACAAACTTCAACTTACCTTACACAACTTTTTAGATGATCTATTCCTTCCTAATTTTGTTAATAATTGAGCTTAACAGTTGTACTTATTATATTAGTTATCACATTTTTAATTAAATGATTGTTTTTAACGGGAAAATCGTACATATGGTTATTTTACGCACTTTTTTTAGACACAAACGTTTAAAAGCACATTTTACTAGGTGTAGCTAACTACAAACAAATTTATTTAAACATTTGACTAGAAAGGTAATTCAAGAATTCAAGTGTCGAGAGAAAGATTATCTTCTTGTTGTATCTTGGGTTGTACGGTTGAAGATGAAATGTTAGCTATTTACATTAGGTATATAATATGTACTACGGATATGTGTAAGGCAATTTTAAAATACTTGTCCCCCCCTCCTCTTTTGGTTCCTTGCACATAATATACTAAATAGTTCCATGGTTCCATGAACCCATGGCAGTTTTAGAAGAATTGTTGGTTTCTAATGCGAGCAACCCATTTTACATTAGAGTTGCTTATGAATTTGTTTAAACTATTTTCATTGTTTTTAATATTTATATTTTCATAACGTCATCAAGTTTTATCTACAGAAAATCGCGGTTTTTGCATGCTGTACCTATACATTTTGGCAACTACTGAAAACGGAAACTACTCACCACCGGGGTAAAATTATTGATTTCAGCCCCTATATTCTATGGTTAAATTAACCATAAAATCACAGAAATGAGGAAACAGTTTGATGGAAGGTTATGTCGGTGTTTTGGTTTTGGAAGTGATTGCTTGAAATAAATCGTATTGTTGCCCTTTAAAATAGTGTTTCGCGTTTTGGTGTAAGTGTAAAAATTTGTGTTACAACATGGGAAGAACGAAGGCAACCCCCAAGAAGATCGCCAGTGGTGTAAGTGAAAAGAACATCCCTTCTAAAAAAATTAAAGTAACATCATATCGAAGCATTTTATACAACAATGTTGGCTTAAATAGACAATATTATTTGGGGGAGATTTGGCTAGGAAAAACGGACAATATTATACCAAATAATTGGCGAACTTGTAGAGTAGAATTTGGATCTGATTTGCTGAAATTAGAGTTCGATTTAAATTTATATGTTGTTATAAATTTAACTACAGATTTGAATTACATAAAGGGTTTGTTACGGTCCAAAACGTACACTACGCGTCTTATACAAAGGGGTGATTTAGTTTTCGCCGATTTATATTTTTCTGAACTGCCATTTACTAGTTTTACCCCAATAATTGAGAATATCACAAAAACCACTTTTGCTCTTTTGTACGACATGGAATTTAGTAGTAACAAAAATATTGTTAATGACGAAAAACCGACTTCGATTTCTGCACTTGACATTAAAATTTTTTATACAGAACTAAAAGAGTACAGAAAACAAGAGGGTGGTGAAAGTAATAGTAACAGTAGTAGTAGTAGTAAAATAGAGGTGCAACATCCGGCCTTAGCCCCTAAATTAAGACCTTATCAACAAGAAGCTGTAAGGTGGATGTTAGAGAGGGAGAAAATTAAATCACCTTCAGGAAACGAAGGAAATATTTTGAACCCTCTGTATAAAAGGGTTGTATTAAAAAGTGGCGAAACGATATATTTAAACAGATCGGATTGTTATGTTGAAAGTACACCCCCATTGGTACCACCTTTGAGAACAGGCGGTATATTAGCGGATGAAATGGGGTTGGGAAAAACAGTCGAAGTATTGGCTTGTATACTTTTGAATCCATACCATAATAAAAAAGTTGATTATCCTGACGGTTGTAAAAATAGCGCCTCGTCTACGAGAGTCAGTATAGAAAACTTTTCTCAAAATAATACATCCCCTCAAGAACGTCAATGCAGAAAAAGACAACAATCTCAAATGAACTATAACAGCGAAAAAGAACAATTGTACGTGGACAAGCCAAAGAGGCTTAGGATACCCAGGAACTGGGTAAAGGACCCTAAAAAGAAATCCAATACTTATATAGCTCTTCATACGTGGTATGAAAACGTCCTTAATGAAATGAAAATAAAAAAGCCCGAAGCTGTAATTATTAAAAAAGTACAATGCATATGTGGTAATCGTAACGAAGATAACATTATACAGTGTGTGCACTGCTTCAAATTTCAACACGTTTCTTGTTTTAATTACGAACCAGAATTTGGTGACTACATGTGTGCTCAATGTTGGGAAAATCAGGTACTTACTTAATTACGATCTTTAAATATTAGCGCCCAATTTCTTTTTTTAATTATGTAGGCAAATACGCAGGTATTCCAAAATTTTAAATAAAATTTTAGCCTTACATAGCATGCAAGGGCACAATCATAGTATGCCCAAGGGCTCTCCTAAATCAGTGGTTGGCAGAAATTTCGAAACACATAGACAAGGGTCTTAAAGTTTTGCACTACGATAAGCGCCCCATTTACCCCATGCAGCTAAAAAAATACGATATTGTTATAACTACTTATAGCATACTACAGTCAGAAATTTGGACAACCGAAATGGGAGAGGTACTTAATTAATACACCCTAAAAGATTAATCGTTTAATGTTATTTTTTATTCCTACATAAGCCAGCGGTATTGAGGAGGACTCCCAGATACTCTCCCTCGGGAAGTCCGATAACCCGGATGAAGTGGTGGCGGGTTTGTCTTGACGAGGCACAAACCGTCGAAATCCCAAACAATAAAGTCTCAGAAATGGCTTTGAAGCTTCAGGGGGTGCATCGGTGGGCCATCACTGGTACCCCAATTTATAAAGACATCTCAGGTTTTTAATCAAAAACATTAAAAATAAAAAGAACTTCACCAATTTGAATTTTTAGATTTATTTGGTTTAATATGTTACCTACAGTTTGAACCTTTTGACGATAAAGAGGCTTGGGATTATTTACTGTATTTACCCTATTTGTCAGGTAATAAAAAACCCATGTACGAATTTCTCAGTAAGATTCTGTGGCGGACTGCTAAAGACGACGTTCTAGATCAGGCAAATTTCTCCAAAAACATAAAAATAACGCAATATTCAATTGTTTCTTTTACATATTATAGATTAACATACCAAGGCAAACAATCGAGGTTTATTCTTCGGAATTTTCGGCTGTTGAAAGATACTTTTATAAACGTGAACACGAATTAAGTGCAAAAGATTTCCTGGATAAACTGCGCACTCACGACTTAAATATCCCTATTTGTTCACTCCCCAAAGGACACCTAAAGCATGTAAGGGATGCTATTTAATATTAAACAAATATTATGTCGTCTTTTAAAGATTATAGGGCCACTGTTATCAATTAGGCAATCGTGTACACACCCCAATGCTGTCAGAGGGCGATATTTGGCCACCAAAAAACAGGTAGCTTCAATGACCGATTTATTAGAAGCCCTTATATACAAAAATAAGCAGGAAAGTGAAGAACACTTAAGGGTTGCCATTTCTGCCATTAATGGTACGAATCGATCACCAATAAATATTAGGTACTTATTTATAAATATTTAAAGGTATGGCTGGTATATATTTGTTGCTCAATAATCCTGAGCAAGCTGTCGAGGAGTACCGCAAGGTTTTACAATTGGCAGCGAGGTTTAACGGAGAAAACCCCACAATAGACAAATTGCAATTGATCCATACTATGCACAATTTAGCTGAAGTTCTTGACATGAAGCCTGATGTACCTCCCACATTAAGGGATTCAACACTTCGAAAGGACTGTCAGGTTTTGCAGGAAAAATTTATAGACAAATACATCAAGGAAGTATGTCTTGTTAAATGAAGGGCAGGCTTTTTTTTGATAGGTACTTTTTTTTTTCTTTTAGACTATTACTGTTTTAAAAGAAACCGCTTTAGCTACTGAGACGGTGGTTAAACTGCAGGAACAGCAGACCCTTGTGGAAGGCCATTGGTATTCTGTTTTGTTAGAATGGATAGCGACCAATGACTATTCCGATGAATTGAGCAAAAGGATCATGACCACTTTAGAGAACGCAGATCTCAATAAATTTTCAGAGTAAGCAAATATATTAATCAGTAGGAGATTTAATTAATAAATACGTCGTAGGTTTTCAAATGAGAAAAAAATATTGTTCCGAGTGACACGATGGAGTCAAGACGTCATGAATTTACGAGACGAATCCATGAGTTTACTCGAAATGATGTACACATATTCAAAAGAGGACAACAAACTAACTCTAGCCCAAGGTCTTGTCGAATACGCGGCAGGATGTCACCTGAAGTCCCAAAAGAAAAACGGGAAACGTGAAAACAAAACCAAATGTCTCGTATGTGACGTTAGCAGCAAAATGAGAGACTACGAAAGCAAGTTGTTCAACACAACGAAACTAGACGACCCAGAAAAGTCCAACAAAGGCAACTGGAAACCAACAGTCTTCGAATTAGTCCTAAAAGGTAATAATACAATAACACTCTGTAAAATTGTTACCAACAGTCGTTTGTAGCTCTCCTCATGCTTGGAAAGGCCAAGAAGGCCAACAGAAAACTCCTACAAAATGGTCATCTATTCTGTAGTCAAATTGACAACATGAAGAAGGAATTTAAAGAGTTGCGGAGGTTCTGGACGTACCTGGATCGTCTTATATGTGCCCAAGACGAGGTTGACATGTGCAAAATCAGACTGAGCCTAAAAGTCCCCAGCAACGATCAATCAAAAACAAAACCATCGAAAGTTAACCGAATCATTAAACAACTTTCACTGACGACAGAAAATAAACTGGAAACTATTCATATGCTGGATCCACACGAAGTAAACATTAACATCACAAAATATTTACCTAATACTTACTGAACATCATTAATTATTAATATTCCAGTTGGATTACCAAAGGGCAGTGCTCCAGGGGGAAGCCAATCAAGAATTACAAGAGTTAGAAAAGTCTTTAGGGACTCGCGGTTACCTAGAGACATTGAGAAAGGACCAAGAGTCCAGTTCAACCCCTGATCCTTGTCCCATATGCAAAACAATATTAGAAGAGCACAGGAGTGTCCTCCCGTGTGGTCATTGTTATTGTCTCGATTGTATCCAGATCCTTTTGGAACAAGTACTTATTAAATTGATAAAACTGTCACTTAATACTTAGTTCTTACGTTGGTCTTTTTTTGTAGACGGCTGCAAAAAGGATTTCGTGTTCCATATGCAGACAGAAGCACAAAATCGAAGACATTTCGTATATTAAAACGGGATGTGCTGTGAAAGACCTGGACTTAGTAAAAATAAAGGGGAATTACTCGACGAAAATAGAGGCTATTGTAAAATTGGTTGTGAAATTGAAGACTGAAGAAAGTTGTGTTAAAATTTTGGTGTTCTCCAGTTGGCCGGCTATTTTAAAAATAATCGTAAATGCGTTCAAAGAAAACGACGTGAACTGTGACCTTTTTAACTCACAATGTAACATGAATCAACTAAAAAGATTCAAGGTATGTAATTTATTAGGTAAGTAGGTACTGTCTTATTTGGTATCATTGTGGTGTGTTTTCTTTTGGAGGATCCAAAGCAAGCCATAACAGTCCTCCTTCTTCCCATCAAACTGGGTTCCAAAGGGTTGAATATTATCGAAGCAACCCACGTGATTTTTGTGGAACCCCTTTTGAACCCTGCAGATGAGCTTCAAGCGATTGGGAGAATACATCGAATAGGGCAAACAAGGTAATTTAGTATTTCAATATTTGAGCAATGTTTTATGGCTTTATTGCCTTTTTTAGGCCCACCTTTGTTCATAAATTTTATATCAAAGATACCATCGAAGAAAATATTTACTTATCAACGTCCACGTGCTCAGAAAAGTGGGTAAAAAACAGGGTGACATTGAAAGATTTACACGATTTATTTATCGTACAAGAAAATGTAATAAATGAAAATGAACAAAATGAAAATCCTGCTGGTGATAATGTTAACCCTTCTGGCGATAATGTTGACCCTTCTAATTCTTCTTCTACGTCATTAGAAGACGAATCTTCATCTTCTTCTACTTTAACAAATGAGGCAAATGAAGTAGACAAAAGCCCTCAAAGTAGTCGTAGAAGTTCCAGATTGGGTTCAACTGAATCAGATTCTGGATTTGTCGAGATACAAATTAAATCAGAATAAAAAGATTGACTTCTTTTGTTGTTTTTAACAGTATTAAAGGTGCATAACGTAATAAATTAAACATAATCATTTAGTATTGTCAATACTTAGCTCTATTTACATTCGTAATCGTAAGTGTGTAGTAAGTAAATTATATTAGTATGTAGAATTTTATTACTGCAATTAAAACTTTTTTTATATTTTTTTTTATAATTATTATCAATTGCACCCCTTTAGACAGAATGAGGTGCTTAAAAATAATTTCAAAGATTTTCTCATGTCCATTTTAGTAATGATTTTTTTTTCTTGAACTTCTGTACTCATTAGTTTCCGAGAACGAAACGAAACACCCAGTATTTTTTCAGGTAATTTAAGGAACAATAATAATTAATAAAACTCGTTAACAACTGTAAAATATTTATTCAGTTTATAATTATGTATGTATATATTTATAATTATTTACACTACAATACTTTGCAATAGCAAATAGACAGTAAAATATTCTTTTGGCAGTGTAAATTTTAATAAAAAATTACACCGACACAATAAAATAAATTACATTTAAGTTTAGGTACAATACAATATAATATGGAATGTTGTTGGGAAGTGAAAAAGTACAAAATAACTTTGCAGTAGCTACATACGTAACAAATACTTTTAGAAAATAATTTTATTATACATATTTGTGACTTCTTCAAGCGTGGTAATGTGTTTAGTTTCTTTGATCTAAATAATTACCATTAATAATAATTTATTCTTTTACACTATGTATATGTAATTAATTACATAATAACAAGACAAGACGGAATCATCTATTTAATACTTTCTTATGACTGTTTACTGCATATTATTAGGCGACCTAAAACTTTTTCTTTTTGCTGTCGATGACTACTTCGTTTATTTGGCCCAATATTTAATGTACATGATCCTGCTTTGTACATTACTAATTAATTTAATACTAAATTAGTACATCACTAATTAAGTACCACTACTAAACAATAATGTAACGATACTATTTTATCAAAAGAGGCAGGATAGAATGTTTTTAATTTTTTACAAGAACAATTTATTTACTTACTGATTTCTGTTCCAGTCTAATATTTTCATAAAGTCTTTGTCTGCAATTTCAGAAAATTTATGGGCTTCATAAAGTGCCTTTTGTCTCTTTAAATTGTCCACCAAAAGCATCTGTTTTTTGAAACCTGCAACAACGTCTAATTTTTGCTTTTCCAGCCCTTTAATTACCAAAGTCATTTCGTCTATTTGTTTACGATGTTGCATCTTCAAATCTGCTTCTTCCTTTTTTGATTGTTGTAGGGCTGTTTTTAATTTTTCATTTTCTTCCAAAAGCCTGTTTATTTTAATTTCGTTGCCTGATGAACTCTGTGACAAGTTTTTAAGTTCCTTTTTGAGTTGCTCTATTTCTTTTTTTAACGATGAATTTTCAGATTCCTTTGCCTGTAATTTTGAGTTTAATGAGGACATATGGTTCTCCAACTTGTTCACTTGACTTTTGCTGGCGTTATTTAAAGTAAACCATCGTTCTTTTTCTTCACTTAGTCGTTTATTTTCGATTAAATTGTTACGAAGTTCGTCGGTCTTCATTTTGTATTCTATTTGTAATTTTTCTAAAGTGGTTTGCATCGTTTTTATTTTAGTTTTGTAAAATTGGCTCATCCCTTTCACCCCCATTTCGTCGACACTTTTGGGAACCAATTTTGGATCGATATCGACCTCATTTTCCAAATCTATTTTCGAAAAAGTCTTCTTATTCAACACTGAATCCAATAGGTCATCGTGAACTTTCAAAGAAGCTTCCTGCAGGATATCATCCTGTTTCTTCAATACAGTTTCAAATTCTTTCAATATTTCTTTTGATCGTAACTCAAGTTTGTCATTTAATTTCCTATATTCTTCTTCACGTTTTAGTAATTCGGAAGACATTTTTGAAAACTTGTTTATAAAAAGTTTGGGGTTATTACCATTACATTACCTTGGCAACCCCCCAAAAAAGCAAGCATCCCCTTGGGAACAAACAAAAACTTTTTTAGTTTTGCTGCCTCTTTCGATAAACTTATACATAAGTTGTTAAAATAAAAATTTCAGTCCACTATTACATATAAGTAAAAATAAAACCTTTAATAACACTTTATAAATTTATAAGTATACTTTATATAAAAAAATAGCAACAAACATAGAAATGATTAGGTAACAAATAATAATTATATAAATGCACAAAAATACTTAATAATTGTAGGTAAAAAAATGTTTTTGATGCACACAATAACGTTGTAATTGTACAAGAATCACAACCAAAAAAAAATATAACAAAAGCAACCAAGAATTTTATATAAAGCTGCAATTAGAGCAATTCGATGTCAAATTTCAGTACAATACAAAAGTATAGCATTCAGAATTAAAATAATTCACAATAACTCGTTATTACACTGCCATTTATTTATATCCTGATTCTTTTTTTTCTAGCACATTGTTGTAAACAATCAAAACAAAAGAGCAGAAATGGGCAGTCAACTTTTTGAGGTAAGCAACAAAAATTACATACTCGGCTGTGGCTGATAAATTCGTTAATACCTATTATAATATTATGCTTATAGAAAATTATATAAAAAGATAATATAATAACTCGTTGCGTAAGTACACAATTTTTTTAACACCCTAGAAGTCTTTAAAAAATTAAATTAAATTACTTAAGCGTTATTTAAACGTGCAAAACAGACTCGCTCACCTTTTCGAGCTCGGCCTGGAGCATTATACGCATGTCCGTCTCAAGTTGTAACTTGGCCCTTAGCTCTTCTATGGCCGTTTCGTGTTCGGCATTTTTCTCTTCTAATTTCTTTATCCTTTCTAAAAGTTCAACATAGTGCTTGTTTGTAATTGGCGATATTCCTTCGTGATCGCCCGATCCTTTGCCATGTTCTATAGAATTAGATAATCGACCCAAGTCATTGGAGGATCGAAAAGAAGAAGATTTTGTTTCACTTGTATCGTCCTTCGTTTTCTCTGCAACTCGTGGTTTAGGGGGTGGCGATACTTTGTTCAGAATGGGACTAGGGGTAAGTTTTGTGGGCCTGGTCTCTGGAACGGCGTGGATCGTTTGAGGCCTTGTGGTGGGCGTTACACCGCCTGGTAATGGGGCCATTTTGCGTGTCACGACGTTGTCTATTTCTGTAGCTAATATTTTAGGTTTTACAGCAGGCCTAGGTGATTCCACAAGAGGTTTTGAGGTTTCTTCTTTTTCGGGTATGTCCGTTTTTTCGTCGTTCTCGGGGGTTGTCATCAGTTGTTTATCTTTAGGCCTGTTGCTGTGTTCCTGCTTGGGTGACGTGGACGACCTTTTGGCCTGATTAAGCTTCATCTCTTGGAGCCAGGGCACTTTGAACTGGTCTCGTAAACGAGGAGCTGCTTCTTCAGTGTGTTCCAAAGAGGCGTTGTTCTCTGCCAGAATGTCCAATGAGTTCAGTTGATCGTTGGAGAAGCCGTTTGTTATGCCCGGTTCGCCCTCTTTTACAGCTACACTTGGAGGTCTACGACCTAACAAAAAATATATATAGAAGAGAAGTTTAAATTGATAAAGGGTTTGTTTTACCAGGTGCTTTGGCTCGTGTTGCTCGTACATCTTGTAGCATGGGGGTCCTAGCAACCTCATCGAAAGCATTGTCATTTGTAGGACTTGGTTTGAGGGATTCCTTGCTCTCTTGGGACTTGGAACTGGGTTTGCTGGATGTGGCACCATCCACTGCATCCACGATCTTTTTACGTAAACCAGAGAAGATACCTTGTCCTCCAGATCCTGATGGGGACTTCTTCAAAGAAATAGAAGGCTTTTTACTAGGGACTGGGGGCGGCACTCGTGCCACGGGGTCTCCATCTGTCTTTTCTTCTCCTTGTTGGACATTTTTAATGTCTTCATCACTAGCCTGTATGTAAAAAATAACAAATATAATATTTATTTCGATTATAAAAGAAAAAAAAGACCTTTTTGGGGTTTGTTTCGGATTTGTGAAGTTCGCCTTTCTTCTGCTGGTTGGAATATTCCTCTCTCTTTTGTAAATGATTGTATTCCTCTGGTGTCAGGACGACGACAAAATTGTCAGGGAACACTCCAATCTTTCCATTAAGTTCCCCTTTCCACCATCCAGGATCCTGACCTTCTTTACTTATTAAAGTCACTAAATCGCCTTCATTTAATGTAAGCTCATCCTCATCTTCTGCAGTGTAGGAATATTTTACTTGGCATATAGTTTTTACTGAAAAAATGAAGTAAAACACATTTGTGAAACATTAACTGAGCAGATATTTCAATGAGGAATATCAATTCTGCTTCTGAATAATGGCTCTTTTAATTAAACAATTTTGTTACAAGATAGATATCATACCTAAAAATAAAACATGACTAACACACCAAAAAACAGAATTATCTTTAATGTTTACAAGTTTAGGAATAGCTTTCATTTGCTTATGAGGTAATGACCTAGTGATTAGCATTCTCTTTTAGGAAATTATAATTAAATTTGATTTGTAATTAAAGTGTCTGACCCTTGCATGTCATTTTGTTTACAAATATGTACAACAGTTAAGTAGCAATACATTTTATACAATTTTAACTAACGTACCTGGTTTTGGTTGGACTACAGGTGTCTCAGTACTGTCAACACTCCATCCTACTGACCCTAAGCTTTCTCTACTACTAGCTCTACTAACAGGAACTGAAGGGGTGATTTCTTGGACGAAATTTGAAGGGAAAACACCCACTTTTCCGTTCAGCACTCCTCTCCACCATCCTTCCTCTTCTTCACCCAATATATTTATTATATCACCCACATTTAAACTAAGTTCGTCGTCGTGGTCTTGCTTATAGCTAAACACTACTCTACACTGGCGTATCCTGGCGACATCCTTTTTGTTCCTGTAGGTGACACCTGGGTCAAGTGGTCGAACAAAATTGTCAGGAAACATGCCCTTCTTATCTCTCAAAACACCCTCCCACCAACCACCAGGTTTTTTAATCACATCTTGGATGATATCACCCTTTTTTATTGTAAGTTCATCAGGTTCCTTAGCTGTGTAGTTATGTTCGACGATAACCTCTACAACAAAAAAGAATGCGTTTTGGAAAATTAATTTTAAACAAGTGTGCCTTACTTACCCATCTTCGTGAATAATTAATTCATTATTTACTATTTACACACCAAGCCCATATGATATCACTTAATATAACACGATTTACATATTTCAATATTATGACAGAAAAAATATTACGGTATACGAAAAATGACAGAGACAGAGACACATTCATTCATGAACTCGTACTATTCTGCATTATTCGCATAAGTCTGTCTTTATTTAATGAATGGCCGAAACATACAGCTCCACTGTTGTCGAATTTTTGTTATGCATAATTAAAAATATTAAATAATTTATAACTGAACATTTGAATGATAGTGCTGCCTTTATTATGCTTATCATAATGAGTGCATTGATAAAATGACTAATATGAACGATTTCTTGTTGAAATGGAATAATAAAATTAATGGAATTATAGCAAGCGTATCCATTAAGTGTATGCTTGGCAACAACGCCCCGCCAAAACTGAAACTTTTGAATAACTTTTTGAAATTTTTACTTATTTAAAATATGTTTTTATAGTTATAATCCTTCCACAAATTTAATTACGTATTTAAATATTTTTCTTTTAAACTGTATTTTTTATAGATACCTATGTATTTAAATTTATTTTTATTTTTTTGAATATTTAAATTCGATTTTATTTAAATACATCTGTATATTATTTCTTACTTAGCAGTTATCAGTTTATATGTATATTTGCAGTTAATTTTTTAACATCCGTTTCCTGGCTATAATATATGTGCATACCTAATACAAATAGGAGTAAAGAATAAGCCTCTTTTCCTGTTTAGATTATTATTACCAATATTGTTAGTAACTTTTGCTATTTAATCATTATAACAAGCACAAGAAAGTAAATAAAAGAAAGTAAACTAAAAAACAAAAACAAAAAAAGGTTTTTTTTACGCAATTGTTTTTATATAATTATGCCAAAAGAAAATCGTCCAATAATTACATGTGACATATATCGTCACAACGTTATCAACTGCAACATGTTTACTATGTTCGTTTGGGGTAAGTCACGATCATTATCTTGTAATTAATTAAGAATTGTCTACAGGGAACTATTACAAATGGAATTAAAATACGAAAAGAGCAAAAACAGAGGGACATTTGAGTACGAATTTAAATTAAAGTAAAATAATTTTTTGGATGTAATTTAATTTGTCTTTGAAGGATTGAAAACAAACAAACCCTAAATACTATAAAATATTAAATGCTGTAGGTAGGTCTATTTTTGGTGAATGCGCTCGACATGAAACTGTTATCTTGTTACGAAACGTTGTACATGTTCTGTTGTGGTTCAGGTCCGGCTTTTAGACGTTCGTTTGTATTTCCGGCGAATATACATATTACAGTATCTATCTTCCACGTTGACAATATCATTTCCTCCGTGTTTTCCATTAAGCCAATTTATCTTCATGTCTGTGCGGCAAAGTGAATCAACTTGTTGCAAGAGAGAGTGTGTTTGATCGTTGTTATAGCAACCTAATGTTAGGAAAACAGGTGGTGGAACGTTGTTCGCTTCGCGGGGTAGTTTTAGGTCGAATTTCAGTCTGCGGATGACTCTTTGGTGCGTCGCACGGGAAAACCGTCATTGTCGAAATTAATTTTTAATTTTGACTCGGGCGTGTGATAAGCTCGATTGGATTTTCTCCAAACGTTATGATCGTGAGGGGTTGATAGCGTGAACAGGGGAAAGGAAATAAGGGCGAATGGGGTCGAAGGGTCTACACTGCAGCTGAGAGGTAGGCAAGGTGTTAAAAATTATATTAAATTTTTTTTTTGAATTTTCAAATAACTAAATCTGCAATTAGGGGTAGTGTTTCTACTTATCTATCTATAAGAGTGTTATTATTATTCTATTTATATAGAAATTTACAGATAAGGTAGTTTTTATATTGTAGGAAGTGCTGGATATTTTATCTCCCAAACGAATCGTAACAAATTAATTTAATAGATAATAAAATAAATAAAATATGATTTATGAGAAATTTCAGTAGAATTTGCGGTATTTGCTTGGCAGCTAAACTCTTTATGTACATATATCTAATAATGTCTTCTAATTTGATTTGCTTTGATGTGGAGTTTCATGACATCAAAGCAAAATTTTCAACTGCGTTATTAAAGCTTCATAAATGTACGAGCTAAAACAAAGAGTAGATGGTCTGAAATCTCACAAAACATCCCCTATTATAGATACTTTACTTATAATGTTATAACAGCAAAAAAAAAATTTTTTTTTATTGAATTGGTTTAAACAATAGTAATGTATACGAATTGTAGTAAATGTTGTCGAATCTCACAAAACATCCCCTAGATATTATTATAATTTGTTGGATCATTACCAACCAAACGTTTTTGAAAACCCCCCATTGGATAGGATACATTTAATTTTTGGGGGTGTGATTTTGGTTTCTTTTTCATTCTAGTAAAAAACCCATGGGTAGGACTATGTAAGGATTCCAATGTGATGTGCGAGTGCTGTTCGGATCCAGGATGTCTACATTCCCTTGTAAACGCTGTGTCCCAGGAAGCCCAGCGAATGTCCATCACCGAGAGGGAGATTATCCTTGACGTCCTGTATCGAGATGAAATGATCCGGAGAGAGCAGGAACGAAAACTGATGTAAGCCTTATTATTTACTGAACCTCAATTTTCCCCATCATAAGATTTTTATTAGGGTGAAATCAATTCAACCCTCTTATTGTTTACTGACCGTGATGAGCACAATAGTCTTTGTAATCTCTCTCAATTTACCCCATCATAATATATAGGGTAAATAAATTTAATTAATTAATTCTGAAGTTAATTATTTTTATCTTTTATGCGATAATGATTTGTAATAAAAATTTTGAATTGAGCTGTTGGTTGACCAATACACGTGGTGATGAAACGTGTCGTGTAGGTACATGCACACAAATAATTAGTATGCAATTTTGCAAGAAAAGGTTGGTCCTGAAGGTCCTTACAGTATATTACACGTTACAGTATGCATGTACCTCTTTCTTATATTTAGGTGGGTAATAAATGTTGTCATCGTAAGTTAGTTATTATAAGTATCTACAGAATGTAGTTTGTGGTGCCTTTTTTCGAGACGTCATGAAATTCAAAAAAACGAGAAAAATTATCGAAACTTTACAGAAACTTTGGAGGTAAGGATATTTATCAACTAATTAGTTTATAATTACCTACAACCCCAACACATTTAATTTGTATTACAATAAATAAGTACTTAGTTACTTTAATAAATTAATTTTTTAAACCACCCTGCGACTATCCTGTAAGGATAATTATCAAAAACTATTTTTTCTGTGTGTCACATGGTGATTCGAATTATCGAAGTCCAACAACTTTATTTCTTTTATTAATAAATATCCTGTAACAACGATAATTATTAATAAAATACATATGTAGGTATATAAGAATGTTCAAGAAACATTCAAGCTTCTGGGCACCTAAAAATAATAAATAAATTTAGTGAAACTGAAAGTTGTGTGGTGTCTTCCTCAATCAGACTCACTTTCTACAGTATATGTCAATATATATGTATGGGTATCTATATATAACGAGAATATATGTGTACGTTTGTACATAGCTCCATTACAATTTTTTTTATGTAACTCGATACATGTCTTGATGGACTCCCACATGCTTTATTAGCTGTTACAGAAAAGGAAACAAACGCCATTTTTCAAGGACATTAATTAATTGCAATAATAAACAATAACCATTTTTAATAAATCGTAAGGGACATTTTTATTTTCACAAGAAAAGAAAACAACTTATTATTTTCTTTTTTGTATTGTTAGGGATGTTAGGGGTGATCTAAAACGTCCCTGTTTTAAAGACTATTTATTTATTTTATTTTTCTATTGTTATTAGGGGTGATAAAATGTTTAAGTGCATTGTTATTTCTGTTTCTTTAGCAAAATATCCGTGCGTTTGGTTTGTTTGTTGTAAAGTAACATAAAACGGGCATTTCCGTTTAGAAACTTGGTTGGTTCATGCATGTTTTATTATTATTATTATTATTATTATTATTATTATTATAAACTACTGCAGGTAATAGAGGTTGTTTTTGCATGCAGCTTTTACGTAGGTACACCTCAAAACAACTTGTCGTGGGTTCCACAAACCGGTAAATTCCCCATGAGCGTCTCTAAACCCATACCCAACTTCGATACTTCTTACAAAACCCACACCCAACTTCATCTTTATGATAACTTAGCTAAGGGTATGTTAAGGACATGAGAAGGTTGACGCCGCTTTATTAGTTAAAATTTTCAGAGATTTCTGGCCTTTTAACTAAAATCTTCTTCGTCCAATAATGTCGATTTCTGTAATTTTAGTACATAGTTACATCACATCAGTTAAATGGCGTGACATGTCTTTTTTTCTCTTGCTAGTAGTTCCATAAAAAAAAAATTGTGTTCTGCAGCCAACAATCTTCTTCAACAAGTGGTTGCTCCAATTGTTTTTTCTCTTTTTTCTTCAGTTGTTAACATTTGAGAGTAGACGACCTCACAGTTTAAATAACTTAAGTTAAGTAAGGAATTGACACTTGCCCACTCGTCTTACCACGAACTGAGTTAACTGTAATCGAAGACATGCGCAGTGCCGGTGACCGCCACAGGAGCGACGTTTTCTGCCTTGGTCGCCAAAGTTGGCCGAGACAGAAAACCTCTCCGACGTTCCTTTCCCATAAAATCACACGAGTGATTTTGTGTGTGAGTGTGTCTGTCTGTATGTGCGTGTGTGTGTTATGTGAAAGGGCAGGCAGAAAGCTTTGTGGTGGTGTCGGTTCTGAAAAAGTTTTCGGTCCCTGGACGGTCTCGTCCGCGATTCCCGGTCGTCCTGTTCCTGGAATAGGTCACTCCAGTAAACAACGTTTGCTTTGTCGTTGTGGTATATATACCTACTTGTTATACTTACTTATATATACTACAAGAAGTTGAGGAGTCAAGAAGCGACCAGAGTGACTGACGGTCGTTCACCTCTCCTTCTTGGATACGCTCGCCGTTGTTGGTTTGATCGTTGTCCTTTTTTATTTGATTTGTTTTTTTCGGCTTTTGTGACGAAAATGTTGCGATCTGACGCCGCACCAGAAATGCCTTGTTGTAACCTTGGCTCAGTTCTAATAAATAGCAATAATAATAAATCGTTGTTACTATTGTAAAAGTGACAACTTTGCACCAGAGCACCAGTTGTAGGTGTTGTTATTACCATATAGTGCCGAAACACAGAGTCAGAGTTGTTGTTACGTAAGTTGGTGAATGTGCAAGCAAGCTGAGATTTACTACATATAATCCGGGTTGTTTATTAGAGACCACCTACAGTAAATACTTTCGTACCAGCCGTACCTGTCACCGTGCAACCCCTGAAGAAGAAAAAGAGAAAGAAATGGTTCATGTGACTTAAGTTGTTGTGTTAAGCTCTTCGATTACACGCTGCTATGGCTGCTGTCACTATGCTCACAAATGAGGAGTCCACTGGGTAATTATCTTTAGAATGTTATTTTGAGTAATACAAAATATTACTAGGGGTTAAGTAAGGGTAGGTGAACAACTGATGATCCAGGACAGCCCAAATGTTTCCTCTAAGAGGAAGAGAAATCGAAGGACAATTTGTGTACTAAACAAAGAACGTTTATCTGAAGTTAGGTGATTTTTCGATTTTAGGAAAAAAACCCAAGGGTTTTCCCCAAAAAGGGATTAAAAAAAAATTAAATTTTTTAATCCAAAGGATTTAGGGGAAACCCAATTTAAAATTTTAAAAAAAAACCCCAAGCAACCCAAAAGTTTGATTTAAAAATAGTCCAAAAGGACCAGAAATCTATGAAAAGTGTTCGTTTTGATCAAATCCCTCAAGGTTTTGAAGTTAGGTTGGGTTTGGGTTAGGTACAAAGTTGTCCCAGGATTAAAAATGAGAAAAGCCCAGGATTGGGTAAACATTTATCCCCCAAAAGCTGCCCAAAATTTTATTTGAAATAGTCCAAAAGGACCAGAAATCTATGAAAAGTGTTTGTTATAATCAAATACCTCAAATTTTTGAAGTTATGTTGATTTTGGGGTTTAAAGGTATGAGTTGTCCCAGGTTATAAAAATAAGTTAAAAAACCCAAAGTATTTTTGGAAAATCTTTAATCACCCAAAAACCACCCTTAAATTTTAAAACCAAAAGGGTTTCAAGAAGGACCAGAAATCGATGAAAATACCTCAAATACCTCAAATTTTTGAAGTTAGGTTGAGTTTGGGTTAGGTACAAGTTATCCCAGGTTTAAAAATGAGTTAATTCAGGATAAGGTAAACATTTATCACCCAAACAATCCAAAAGTTTGATCGAAAGAGTCAAAAAAAGTGTTCGTTTTAAAAATATACCTCAAATTTTTGAAGTTAGGTTGAGTTTGGGTTAGGTATAAGTTAACACAGGATTAGGTAATAAATAATGATTGAAATTGGATAGAAATTCCAAAGTATCTAAATATTATGACTGTAATCTTTCAGCCATACACAAACCTTGAAAAAATCCACCCTTGTTAATATTATGTGAAACTACATAAGGGTAAGTTTAATGATCATGCAATTTTATAGACTAAAGGTGAATTTCAAAAAAAAAAAAAACATTTCACTTCCGGGATACGATCAATTGGTGCCTACTGTTGAAATTTTTTTTTTTCTTTGGGGGCTTTTACCTTTTCTGCTCTTATTTTTTTACGTACCTTTCAAGACAAGATTCGTGTATTATTAGGGCACGTTATCTTTCATTTTCGCTGTCGCTGGCCTTTCTAAAATACGGGAATTCACGACCGACCACGGATAGAAACGAAAACGTGTGGGTTGTTGTTGTGTTGTTTGTTGTATGTACCAACCAGACGAGATGGATGAAAGTGGAGCTGCCTCTCTTGCAATCCAACGAACGTAGAAGGAGAACGAGAATTGAACACCCACTCGTTTTGGTCTTTCGACCAAACCAAACTATGTATATGTATCCTATTAATATTAATATTAAATAATAGTACATTTAGGCACACCGTGTAACAATATTCGAATGCATGAGACACCTCACCTGGAAAAGAATTTGACATATTTAAAAAATGTGAATAAATGATATAAAGTTGGATTGTTTGTTTGTCTTTTGTGGATATCCAGAAATTTGTCAATTTAAAAAACACCCAAACACAAACAAAGCTCTTTATGATAATTTAATTATTCTACTCGAGTAATTTCATTTTTGTCCATTCAATATCATATTTACAAACATGCATACCACCTCTATGTACACACAGAAAGATACCAAATTACATTATTACATAGATATCTATTAATACATAAGTAATTATATTATAGGCGACCAATTTCTGCTTTAAGCTTATCAAGACTTTTACTCAAAAGTTTATTTTCTTCGATAACAGCTTCCAATTCTTTCTTAATTGTTTCGTTTTCAACTGCATTCTTATTAACAATATGCTCCATTTGTTCGATGATTCGTAGAAATCTCAACTTAGTCTCTAAATTTAAACCCTTTTGCTCTACCCCCTCATAATTATCAGAAGAAACGTTCTCAGTAGATTTTTGCTTGTATAACAAATTACCCGAACTGTTATGCCCGTAGGTCCTCAAATTATGCCTATTTAAACTCTCTGACCTCGTCAGGGGTTTCACCAGAGTTATGGAGGACACCTCCTCGAAGACGATGTCATCCCCGTCGGAAATTAAGGGTCCCGAAGTCACTGTTCCCATGTTGGTTTCGATTTCCCGTATTGAGAGTTTTTTGTCCAGATTTACAGGACTCATAACTTCCATGATTTCTGCGTCGTCTTCGTCAGTAAGGTATTCGTCGTTTTGAGGAGGGAGGAAATTTTCTGAAGAATATATCGATGGTGGGGCAGTGGATGGTATGGGGGGCGGGTTTTTGGTCGGGGGCGAAGCGTTTTTCGTGCTGTTATTGACCACAAGGATTGTGTTGGTCGATACTCTGTTATTGATGGGATCTTCTTCGATTATTGAGTTCCTTTTCTTCCTCAACTGGATTCCCCAGGATTTTTCTTCCTGTTGGTTATCGTCAGTAGTTGACAATGCAGGCTTTGAAGATGGGGACACCTAAAAATACAAAATATATACATAGGTACATTTCATCAATCAAAAAGTTTCTTTCTTATTACTTACCTTCTCTTCGTGATGAACATTGTTACTTTCTTCGCATGTATTTTTAATGATAATTGATTCAGACGAATTCCTTTGCAGTTTAATCTGCTTCTTCTTCCTGAGTTCTTCCAGCCAAGGAGGTGTTGTGGCCATTTTAATATTCTCGTTACTGGGAAAAGTTTTGAAGACTAGGCTTGCTGGTCTTGTTCTTGTCACACTGTCCGTTTGATGGTTGTTTTCCGAATCTCCTGTAGCATTTACGTCGTCATCGTCTTGTTGGTCTTCATCCAAATGGAGAATATTTTCTTTGAGGAAGTATTGACTCGGTGGTCGGCCAGAACTTTTGACCCTGGTACGTCTGTTGTCTTTTAGGGGCTCTGTGTAGGGGACGACACCATCCAGAAGTTCTCCTGACACTTCCACATTCATATTATACCAAATTATGTCGCTGTAAACTGAATTAATCTCTATTATTTTTGGTGTAATTTTATGTAATATCTATTTATAAAATTGATTATGCGCATAATTAATTCGATTATAGACACATTGACCCATCGCATCATGGATGGATGGTTCACTTTCGTTTTAGTAGGATCTATGAATATATAATTTCTGAATAACACGTACCTACTGCAGAACAGAAAGTTAATTAGATGTTTACAAGCAATTAAGTCTATGTATGAAGTACGTAACTAACTATTAGGCACTTGGTTCTCTTCGTCGGACGTTTTCACTTTTGCAATTTCGCTGGCACAATGGGTCAATTTGGATTTATTAGCACGAAATATCAAAAAAAAAAAAATTACGTTAAAATATTAAATTAATTGAATCTGAAGGTGTCATACTGTCTGTCATATTTATGTCACCGTGGCTCGTTCAATCAATCAATTATTGAATTGAAATAAATATTGCATTACCTACCCACCTACCTACCTATGTATGTATTATACAAAGTGACCGAGATCGTGACGGTAGGTAATATTGGGGTTCAAAAAATAAAATAATATTGAATTCCATTATCTATTTTGATGGCCCTGAGTGATATTATTGATTGATTGATTTAGTGTCTTCAGAAGGGATTTATTATTCCAAGATATCGGCAAACAAATTGAGTTGAGTTGTGTTGGCCATTTAAAAGTAATTATGTATAATAATTAATAAGAAGAGCCTCTACTGTGGAATTTCCAACGACAGTTTGTTGTATCTATGTATGTTAGAGTATTGATTTTAACAATAATTGTATTTTGGTAGCACCAGACCGAATTAAATATTTACAGGATATGATTACCTGTCCGTCCTCTTCGCCAGGAGGACCTATGTAATAATCTCGTATTTTATGTACGATACATCAATCCTAATTAATAGATACATACATAAATACGACGTTTTCCAAAGAATTTCGTTGTTATCTTTTTATGACGGACTTAAGGACGTAAATAAACAATGTGACATCGATATGAAATATAATAAAATAAAAAAACTGTTTCAGAACCAGATCAAATAAAATATAAAAATAATAAATACATAATTAATTAATTAACTTACTTAATTGTTTCGAATATTATATACCTAATATAATTAATTAATCCTTCAGGCACCAACAAACACTTTTCTGCACTAGATACAGTATTTTATTAGATATAATAATAAATACATGTATACTGTTGTTAATTAAATTAAATTATTTATTCATTTTTTGAAATTTAAAAATGCTCCTGCAAATAAATAAATAAAAACTGACTAGGTACTGAACTTAAACAATACTTAATACACAAACTGTGTGGAGTGTGAATCAATTTTGAACTTATGCTTTGTTGAAGTAATTGAACATATCAATTTATGATAATGCGTCGTTTTAATGATAAGAAATCGAAGCGAAAGATTGATTCGATAATTCTTTTTACGATTATTATAGGTACATGTAATACATTACGTACAAAAGTTACATTTTAAACAGAAAACAGCTTATTACCTACTTTATTTTCTACTTATCACTAAAACTACAATATAATAGCTGCTTTATCATAAAATTATTTATTATTTTAACTGTTGAGTAATAAAATTTGTCTACGAATAATATTTTTTTAATTAATAAAATTTATATATTTACTTTCTTATTGTAATATTTATTTTTAGGTCTAAATATTTACCTACCTATACAAATTCATACATTATAAAAAAATTGTTGCTAAATAAACTAAATAAATTACTACTGCAATTAAAAATTCTATAGTGGTTGGTGAAAAATTATACAGAGTCCTGAGGGTTAAAACAATGTTAACAATATTGAAGGGAATATCAGAGAGGACATTAAAGAGGGTGTAATAAAATTCTTTGGCTGACAATTGTAGTTCCTCCCATTTTACCATTTCTTCTTCATCTTCTTCTACATTATTCATCATGAATGGCATTTCGTCATAAAAAATCGTACGAGAATCACTTTCATCATTATCCTTTATTACGTTGCCTTCAAAAGGATTCTTGCAGTCAGAAATTGCTGGTACGTTTTCTTCTATCCCACAGGAATCAGAACTAGAGGAATCGTCTCTTTGTTTAGATGAAATATAAATATTAGAATCAAAATTTCTGGTACTTTCACCCTGTCCATGTTCCTTATCACTTCTAACAAAATTATCTGGATTAGAATTATCCTGTAATTCCTCAAACTTCCTGATAATCGCGCTCACTTTGACGCTAGATTCCATTATCTCTTTTTATTGTTCTTGTTGTTGTTAATTTGTCGACCTGAAAATGAAGCATAAATGTACCTAAAGGTTTTTTATTGTTGGATAAAAAATAAAAAACGTAGTTATGTGTCAATTTAATAGGCACCTACATATGTACTTTACCTTGCTCGTTTTATCCTTTTATGGCATACCGTTGCACACTCATTACAGATATTATTCAACAAAAGTACACATGTGTTTTCAATTTTCGCGATTCACGATAAATACTTATCGTGCCTCAAGATAAAATGCACCGAGTACATATAAATAAAATAAAATCAATCATACAAGTGGGCTAAATAGGTAATCGACAAATAATAGGGCTAAGACTTATTAAACACTTGGTATATGATTTTGTCTTTTATAGGTATATGACATTTTTTATTTATTTTTGCAGACGTTTGAAGGCCGAACTCCTAAATTTACGTAGGAAGGGCGCCCTTAAGGCTTCAGCAGACTGGGACAGCACAGGTCCGGACCCGGACAGGAGCTGCGGACGATGCAGAGCAGAATTGGGTCGTATCATCAATCGAGGGGCCTACTGTCCATCCTGCAGGCTTAAGGTGTGCAAGGGATGCAGGGAATACACGTTCAGGACGACCGATTGGATATGTACAGTGTGTCACAAAAGAATGTACGTATATTTAATATACACAGAAACTTTAACCGAGTTTCGAGTTATCGAAGTTTGACCGTGTTTGTTGAGGTTTTTTGTAGTATTGACCAAACCGTGATTTTTTTAACTATTAGACTGAACCGGTACATGAATCAACAAATTAGTTTATATAAACATAAAGACAATACTGTGCGTAGGTACTTAGAAATTATTTTGCGTAAGTGTGTAATATGTACCTACTTTCACTGGCATTGAAAAAAGTTTTATTTATTTTATTTATTAATTTAATAATGAAATATATGTAGACATACTGGACACAGTTGTATTATGTACCCACAATTAATTGTAAAATAAAATTTATTTTGCCATCATAATAATGGAATAATAATTACTGCAGTCAGTTTTCGTGCGTCATTCCCCGAATGATAATTTGGAAGTAAAGGCAAGGCGATAAAAGTACGTGAATCAATCGAAAATGAATGTCCATGAGACATTAACAACAATTATGTATTTTACTTACTAAACCACAATAATTTATTGAGACCTTGTAAGGTATCTAATTAAACAATCGATAGTTTGTTTCAATTTTTTAAAAAATTTACAGTGTTCTGTCATTATTGGAATTTTGGAACCTAAACTTCAATACACAGGTATTGTTATGTGTGTTGGCAACATCACTTACTGTTAGTTAGCATTCTCTAACAGTCTTATCACGAGCCAACTGATAAAAGTCAATTTACTTTTGACGTGTATGTGTAAAATGTAAACGTTCCAAGTTCCGATGTTTGAACTCTGCTGCACGCCACCAAACAAAAAATGTTGCGTAATTACTAAATATGTTCCTACCTAGCAGTTGTGTTTTATCCTATTTTACTTCGTTAGTAAGTACTCAAATGATGATGATCATGATGATGACAAAGTTACACCACGGTATTTTACTTGTTCTCCTTTGATAAAAAAAACTGTTCACTGACTGACCATAATAACAATAACAATAATAGTGAGTCACATTCCTCGCCTTGCCAATCTGTGAGTCGTCACAATTACATACCCACCTGAAAGTGCGCCTTTGATTCCAGGGAAATCCAGACGATATCAGGAGAATGGATGAACGAGTTCATCCGGAAGCCCAGCAAGAGAAGAGACAATCGCGTTTACGTACCTGCTGCTGACATTATCAAAAGGACAATCAGAAGATCTTGGACCATATCGAGTAAGTCTTTAACCACACAACATAACGTTACAACGACCCCCTGATTGAATTTGTTCTAGATCCACTGCCCAGATGGAACGCTCCACGAGGTTCCTCGGAACTCAGACCGTACAGCAGCCTTCCCAGGGGCCAAGACATCAACAACTACCCCTCATTATCGATGTATAACGCTAGAAAACCATCTGCGAACGGTACCACCTCGACAAGCGAACCGCAAGGCCCTAAATCCGAAACAACTCAAAATGCTAAAGTGGAGGACGAGAGTAAACGACAAGAAAACAGAACAGAAGAAACCCCTGTTACAAGTGGAGGCAATGAAAATCCATCTGCACAACCCAAGATAGAGGACGATAAAAATAAGATGACAACAGAGAAGGGCGTCAGAGAAAATCCGCTGATGAAAGCTGCCAAAGAAGGGAAACTCAATCCAGCCGCTGTGGCCTTTGAGATGCCCATAAAGATCATCAACCACATACCGACAATCACCCAGTCTAAAGAAGAATCTGACGAAATCGCTGCTGATAACGACAAAAGCGAAGACCAAGACGTCCTGGAGGACCCCAGAACCCCGGAAAAGTCACCCAAGAAACGAAAAAACCTCCCCAGCCCATTCCAGAAGCGGGTCAGTTTCGAGTGCAAATCAGGAGACGAAAGCGACGGATTCGACGGTACAATCAAGAAGAAAGATTCTGACGTGTTCAAGAAGTTGACGTCTAAATCGTTAGAAATCGATAGGCCAAAATACGGTGGTGTTAAAGTAACCTCGAAGTCACTGGAAGGACCTGTACCGTCGACCACCAGCACTCTACCAACACCCATACTGAAAAACGACGACTTGGATGGAGATTCCAGGAGGTCATCTTCGGAACACGACTCTGAAGTATCGTCTGGGTCAGTTTACAGAAGGGTTACGGTGAGAAGAAGAAGGCAAGACCTGAGGAAAATGGCAACCGTCGACAGTGGTAAGTTTTTTTTAGTTCTTCTTCGTCTTGGTGCTTTCTCATTTTTTAACAACTTTTACATGCAGACGCAACTAACGATACTAAGGTACTAAGAAATAATAAATATTTGTTGCCTGTTTTTAGCTTGAACAAACACTGTGTAGACTGTAGTAGGTAACTAATTAATATACGCCTTAATTATTCTCGTAATAACGAACGTAACACAAAGTGTTGCTTGCAGATAATAATTAAAAATAAGAAATTGCTGGTGTGGTGTTTGTTGGTTTTGCTCTTTTTTCACTGGCGTTTCTTCTTCTTCCTCCTTGGAATATTTAAGTGAAAACTGATTATTATTTTTGTGCATTACACCGCAAAATTGTAAACCAACTGAAACATCTATAGGCCAGAATTATTGATGTTAACTAATGTTACAGTGGAGATCTCGTGCTTAAATTATTTAATTTTAATTTAATACGTATTTTTTTTACAAATTTTAACAGAAATCCGAATACGTCACAATGTAAAGGAACACAATATCGAATGTGGGTTCATCAAAAATCGATATCTAAACAAAAGGTGCACTCGTTGTGTTTTTGTATTCACCTTCGAATTTTATTGATGTCTAAACATTTGCAATTTTGCGATTTCGGTGTGATCGTCACGTCTCACATCGTAGTTTGTGAGGTCAAATCAGCACAGACGTTTGAGCCAAATGAACCAAAATTGCTTAATCCAATTCACACTTTGCAGTCCAAAAATAACGCTAGGCACTACAACTTTGCTTCGCCATACAATTAATACAAGCCACAGACTGATAGTTTCCTACATTTCAATATTAGATAGAATTCAATTATCAATTGTTAAATTTTGGTGGAGGCGCCGGAACCCCCACAACTCCTATAACTCCATAAAACAGTTTAGGGCTTAATTAAACGTTTAGAAATTGGAGACCAAAGAAAAGGCCTCCTCAGGAAAAATTATGTAGCAGATAATATATAAAAAATTCTAATTAGATCTATAATATTTTAAGATCTATATCTGGACCTAATATGGTAAAAATGGCGAATTTAGGCACTTAATAATAACTTTAAGGAATGCACGAGTTTTGCCAAGTTGCCCATTTAGTCAAAGATGTGCCTAAATGAAATTGCTTCAGGATAAGTCTGCATTCGGTTGCTCGCTGTCGTTGTTGTTGCTTGCCAACTTTTTCCATGTAAACAACAACGACCATCATTTAGACAAGTTGCAATATATTTTCTTTGATTCACCCACATATTTATAAATGTATAAAATGACACCGAACACATATTTGTTAAAATAAAAATAGATCCTCAATTAGTCGACTGATTACAATACCTATACGTAGTAGGTACTTCCAAAAGCTTGATTGATATTTGAATTTTCTTACGTTTACGTATTAAACCCAATATGTGTATAGGTCAGTCATTACAGGTCAAAAGTACATTTTTTTAACAGCAATCTGAGCAGACCACAACGTAGAGTAGCTATCAATGAATAAAATATCAAAAATGGCCTCAATAAAAAATTGTCTTGTTCTTTTTTTATCAATTGTACATATCATTGTGTTATAATTTTCAATTTTCCCTACATTTACGCATTTATCTCAAAAACTATTGTATTAGTTTAACCGTAATGCTCCAATTAAATAATATGTAGAGAATTGGAAGAGCTTTAAAATAAAATTTGAATCGTCATCACAGAGAAAAACGTGAAAGACCGCTGGAAAAACGTCACATTTTAAAAAAATCACAACTTCGCCAATTTAACGATTGTAGCATCGGTCTTCCAGGAAAATCTTGTGATTATAGTGAATAAAAAGGGTATAAATAAGGGGTTCTGTTAGGCCAATAGTTTTTGCACAATTGCAATTATTATTAAACAATATTGTAGAAAATAATTTTGCAAAGGTCCCACAATGTCGCCCGACCATCTCACGTCAAATTCAACCAATAGATTATTAAAGTTACAAGATGAATTAACAAAATTTATATCTCACTTTTTATTTAAATTGTCATATGTACCAAAAAATCGCCCATTTCAACTAAGCAGCGGAAAAGTCCAGGCTTTAAGTCGAAATGGCAATGTTTGCATGAGATTTTTAGGTACTTATGGTCATTTAACTTTAATAATCTGTTTAAAAATTTGACGTGACATAGTCGGGCAACCTTTGCAAAATTATTAGCTACAATATTGTTTAATAGTAATTGCAATTGTGCAAAAACTATGAGCCTGGCAGAACTCCTCATCTGCTCCCTTATAGTGCACTATAATTACAAGATTTTTCTGGAAGATCGATGGTACAATCGTTAAGTTATGATTTTTTTTAAATGTGACCTTTTTCCAGAGGGTTTTCACGTTTTTCTCAGTGAAAATAGTTCCAACCGTGACGATTCAAATTTTATTTTAAATCTCTTCCAATTCTTTACATATTATCTCATTGGAGCATTACGATTATATTAATACAATAGTTTTCGAAATAAAAAGCAAAATTACAAATTGCAATCGTGAAAAAGAACGGACAATTTTTTTGGGGCTATTTTCGATATTTTGTGAAACCTACTTCGCATTGTGCCATAAACCGATCGGTGTTTAAAATTTAGTTTACAAGTAAACAAATGTAACAACAACATAAGCAACCAGATATACTTAAGAGAAAGTGTGGCCTATGTAAGAACAGTCTATTAAGACATATGTTTGTCTGTTCGGCTTTAAAGGCACAATTGCAAGTCAGACTTTTGAAATATTTTTCTTATTAGAAAGTGTATTGTATGGGAAAGGTTTTAAGCCATAGTCTGTTGTGCTATGATTGATTTTATTATTGCTTTCATTCAATAAAATAATTACATATGTACTTAGTTATACCAATTGTTATATGTATGACATCCCAACCTAAACAACCAATAATTTCTTGCAAATTATATCTTTATTTTACTATTTCAATTTTCTTTTTCGTAAAATAAAATTTATTGACGTTCTGCTCTTAACGAATGTTGTTGGTTGTTGTTTCTGTTGTTGTTGTTGTTGTTGTTGTTGTAGATTATAGATGTTAAGAAAATAAAAACGTCTGTTGTGTAATTTATCCTGTTAACGTACGTATAGTTTCTCTGGTCTGGTTTTATGTCACGTATTTGACTCCTACGCGTCCTCTCTTATTTGGTCACCTACGTTAAAGTTCATAAAAAAAGAACTAAATATCATCGCACCAACTTAATCTGTAATTCTTTTCAAAGCCCCTACACACCTATAATTCCTTTTAGATCACTTTAATTCCAGTAAGAAGTACCTAAAAGATAATTTTTACGTAGTATTTAATTGGTCTTAATTATTTAATTGAGGAGTTTATTGTCGAGCAATTACATTATAGTTGATTAATTTATGTGTAATGTGCCTCTCTTTGTCTCTTTGCTTAACCGTTGTTTCTGGTCTACGTACTAAAACTAATACGAATAACATTACAAACGCTACATAGGGTGTAGTTTAGTATATCTGTGCTTGCCCACTCTTCCCATTTGCACCCACGCATCAGAACAATTAAAGGTGGTGGTTGTACGATAATAAAATATAGAAAACGCCCGTTGGTTGGTCATACTCTTGTATCAACTCTCTCGTGTACATGTCCATAACAAGGGACCCATGCATGGTAAATGTACTACTTATATGTGGGCGCCTCTCGCGCCGGCCGCTCCGTCCGTCGCCCATCGCTTCTTCTTATTATGGTGGCGGGTTGTCTCGAGTTCTTGTAGTCAGTAACAAAAGTCACTTTACCCCGTGCAGGTTGGCGCCGTAGCACTGAATCTTCAGAGATTCTCGACTTCCTCTTGCCCGATGGTGACGATTACAAATTGGTCTTCATCAACTCAGACAGCAGTTCCAAAGAAGAAGACGTTGATGACAACGACAGTTCTTCCACTGCTTCCAGTTTCATGATAGACGAATGCGATTGGGATTATTTCGAACCCGCTTGTCCTCCTCCTCGAACTGTAATCAATTGGAACTCCCCTTTTGGGTCTCCCCATTTCTACAGACGTAGCGCGCTGTCTTCTCCTCTGGGATCGCCTTTGGTGTACCGGAGGAAGAAGAGCTCCGACATAGAAATTGATGAGAGACGATACAGTAGCTCCCCAACTTCTTCCGACAGTTTTTGCATGAAAACTAGGGACGCAGAAGAAAGTTTGGTGCGTCATGAGACTCCTCCGAAGAACGTGGTGGAAGACAGTGCAATGTTGCAGTGCGTCCATCAAGAGACTCCCGAGAGGTTGTGTCGAAACTGCGGTAACCCCCCGCAGTACATTCCAATCCCGGTCCCAGTGCCGATCCCGGTTCCCGTCTGGCCCCAGCAGTCTTCCGAATCGGTGGAACAGTTCTTACGGGCGCGGGTGTCTCAGTTTTCACGTTCGTTGTTTCCAAATGCGAACCAGTTTCCGCTCGCTTGGCCGCTCGTAAGCGGAGCCGCTGCCGACTGGACTTCCTTGTTTTCTCTTCACCAGCACAATGCGATCGACGGTACTACTAGTGCTATGCCGGTCGCGGAAGACGATTCGCCGCCGCCGTCGCCGATCATCGTCGATAATAATGGTGAAAGCGCCGGTTCACAACAACAACAACAACAGGGACAGGGACAGGTGGACGTAAAACTGCAGCAGCCCGAGGACGTGAGAGAAATTGCGATCGACTGTGTCGAGATAGGGGGCCATTTGGACGTGGAAAAATCGAACGTGTTCTCCGATGCGTCGTCGGACAATAGTGACAGTGATGTTGAATCCGGAGACGAGAGCAGAAACCAAAATCGGATACCCTTGAGGCGATCTTACAACGTGACCGGTGACAATCGTGAGAGTGACGATGCTCTTCCGAGCAGTGACGTGTACAGTGATAACGACGAAGAGGAACGCTTGTCACCAACATCTATCCGTGAAGACGACTCCAGCTCGTCTGGATCTGCAGATACTGACAGTGACGACACCGGTACTGTAGCCGACCAAAAATCCAATCGGTTCTCCAGAGTTTTCGTCGTCAATCCGAAAAGTTCCTCCAGTTCTTCTTCGTCATCCTCTGATAACGACAACGATAACGATTCCAACAATGAAAAAGTAATCCTCAAGAATATCAAGCGTCTATCCGACAACGAAATCGACGACCTCAAGCCTGAAGGAGCAAAGAAGGAGTCGGGCTGGTTGTCTTCCAGCCCGGCGTTGAGCGACGTGAGTGCGGAATCGCTCAATTCCAGCAGCGATACCGACGACGAGGCATCCGTAAGCGAGAAAAACGAAGAGGAAAAAGAAAAGTCCATTAGCGGTGCACACGTCGATAACACCGGTGCAAGTGTTCCACTCGTTCCACACCAAAGCGTCGAGCTTGACGACGTTGTTGTTAATGTGGAGGGGAGCTCACCTGCCGGAGGTGAGCGGGCAGGTGAGCTGGCGGCAGTTGTTAGCGAACACGATGAAGGTGCGCTGCTACGTCAGCCGGCACGTTACACGAGTCTTGTCATGATAACTCAACAAGAGTCTTCGGCATATCCTCAGGTCAACGTAGTCGCAAGTAACACTACTAGCTTAGTGCCCGACGTGATAGTGCAGCACAAGAATTCCGGTGATTTCACCTCGTCATCGTTCTCATCATCATCCGCGACATCATCCTTCATAGAAGATAAACAAAGAAACCAAGGTCCTTGCGAAGAAAGCGTGACGGTAGTTTCGAGCGCTACCACGCTGTCAAACGTTGTGTGTTTGGAAGAAGGCCTCGCCGATGACGACTCGTGGGTCGAAAATTTGAGCCACGATGAAGACGACGGCAGGCTTCAACCGACAACCTCTGAAGATGGATCGACATCCGGTGACGAGATCACCCTCACGTGCATTGCCGCAATTGACCAGGAAGACGAACTTCGCGGTTACCATCGGTCTGCCATCGATTTCACCCTTCACACTATCGTCGAGGAGAGTTGCGAAGAGAGTGAAGTTGAACAGGGTGGGAAACAGAAGAAAGCGAGACCACACTCCACCACTGATCTCGAAAAATATTTCTTCTTTGGCCTCGGAGATGGAAACATCGCCAATACCAATCAACTACGTGAAGACACGGTTTCGGAAACGTCCAGCATCTGCAGCGAAGGACTCGATTCCTTTGGTGGCAACGAGGAATGTAGATCTTTTGATAATGATCCCAACGAGCTAGCAACGTCTAGACTGGAAAAGTATTTCCTGAGCGGTTTTATGGGATTTACAACACGCAGGGACTCAGACGGAAGTGTCGGAAGTGACAGTGAAGGACATCCAAGTCCTGAACAACGCAGAAAACGTCTCGTACGCGCTCGTGGTACCGGTAGATCTCATTCCTCTTCATTAGATAATTTACTCGCCCACGATTATTCTACCTCTGAACAACAGAATGACGTCAATGGTAACTCCGGTTGTTCCTCCAGTTCCGACACTGACGTTGTTGAAGAAAGCAATTTCGAGAAATTGGACGGACAGTTCGACACGGTCAAGCGCAAAAAATGCAAGAAACAACGAAACATGGCCAACGGATCCAGTTCTTCAATGGAGGAACTGAAAAATGTCGAAGAAACGAAAGAATGTTTACGAGAATTCGAAAGTGACGACCACATCAAAAAGGACTTTGATATTTTGACGTTGAACAACGATAATGCGACTACGAAACAAAGCAGAGACAGCGGCTTCGTTAGCAGCAGTGATGACCTTCTAAAAGACCAAAAAGACTCGATAGAAAACACCCACAGCAACTCTAAGACTGAACTTAAACTAGAATTAGAGAGTATAGCTGAAGAGAAGAAAGTAGATGAGAAATGTAGCGTATATTCCACTCCCCCAGCAACCTCCCTTATCAGAAAAGACAGTTTCAATAACTGGAGCTCGGACGAAGAAACCAATCTTATGATGTCCAAAATGCGCCAGTTTTTCAAGACAATGGTGGCCAGTTATAATACTCAAAGTTCACAGTCTTCCAAACCCACGACACCAATTCTTGGGGTGCAAGCCTCTGAAAGTTCCACGACCTCCAGTCCTCGATCGAAATATCGCCTGAAACCTCCTCAACTCGTATACTTCGAAAATGAACTCACAAGACTGATGAAGACTGTACCGGGAATTCGGGACGACCAAGTTCGAGAAATCGTTGAATATTTGAGCAGCGAAGACACTTGGAGTGATTCCTACGACTCATCCGACTACACCAGCTCAGACCTGGAAGGAAATGCTGGTACAAAAGCTGCCCTCCAACGACAAATTTCTGACAGTTGCCAACAAATAATTAATAAATTCGATACAAATGACAAAGAAGGGGATGAAGGCGATGGGGGTTTAATTGAGGAGCAAACAAATGTGAATCCTGAGACTGCCCTGGTTTATCAAAAGCTGGTAGCTTCCATTGAAAAACTGACCACTTATGACGATGCTGATTTAAAGGGTCGTACTCCCCACAGTTCGCCCCCCATAATAGCTAAAGTGATGCACCACATCGGAAGCCGTTTGGTCGCTTTAATGCACGAAGTATCCAGCGGTGAAAGCCACGTAAGCAGTACCAGTCCAAAATCACGTTATTACCACAGAAAACTGCACCCAAAACTTTCAAACGCTTCCTCCACAACAACAGAGGATGAAGATAGTTTGGCAGATTTCTCCCCATCCGTATGGACCGAAAAGAACAACCCTGAAGAGCAGAGGATCCTCCATGACGTCCTTCAACGTTCCAAATCCCATGATGTACTCCTTGCCGAAAGCACAAACCTCCATCAGTCCAGCAGCGGAGTATCTGATATTGCAGAGGAACGCGAGACAAGCGATTACGAACGATTCAGCTGGAGGGGTAGTTTTGAATCCGCCCTGATGGCAACCGACTCCAGGAACAAGTTATCACTTATCGGATCGGAAGGATCGGCGTCTGCTTCCGCCCTGGCCATTGCGGCCAAGAGAAGATCCGCGGGTGATCTCATCTTCAGTAACAAGAGTTTGAGCAGAGAACAACTGGACAGGGTTCGAAGTTGCGGTAGTATCGGGGGTGGTAACAGTGAGGACCAGTTGTGGGTGAGTGCGGAAAATAGACAGACGAAACGGCGATTGAGTGTTCCCGATGCTGCACCAGGATCTGGCGTTTCAGCAGATGGGGAAGACGATGAGGATGAAAAATTGGGAACGAGGGCGACTCTACCGAGAAGTTTGCAGGTGAATACTGCAACGACGAATTCTTTGCCCCGATTACCTACAGCCACCCCGTCTCCTAATATGCACAAGAGTCAGAGTATAGGGCACTTTTTCCAACCCAATGCTAAGAGTGCCCGGTATCGGCCGCCAGGGTTTGGGAAGTTTGCTTCCCCCAAACGGGCTTTTTCTGCTCCTGGATTGCAACCCTGTCATCGGAGAAGGACCAGGAAGTCGCAACCTAATTTATTAACCGGTGAGTCCACCCTTTTTTTTTAATTTTTCTATTTTTTTTTAGTTCGTATCTATTTATAAAACAGAAATAAAAATGGATTTGACTTGTTAGCCTTTCTAATAATAATAATAATAATAATAATAATAATAATGTAAAAAGTTCCATTATCTAATCGGTGGACCTTTTATTAGCAATTTGCATACGTAGATGTTTTGAGTATCAACAATAATAATTTTTATGAATGACGTGCCACCATAACTACCTACTTAGTACATACACGGAAATACCGGTTTCGGTGGGCACGTTTGTAATTTGTAACGTCACTCCTTACAAATTCTAAGGTCAAAGTGTTGGCTCTACGATTTGTTGTTTCTTATTTCAAGCACTTTTTTTATCTGTGCAAAACTTTAGTTGGTGTAGGTACTCATCGTTTAAAAAGTAAAATTTTCATTGAAATTATGTGGATTTTACTATGTTGGTGGATGACGTCATGTGAAACAATACGCTATGGCTAAAGCCATTGTTTTGAAACAAATCCCACCATTATACACTCAGATCCCAACGTGCAAAATCCGTTTTTGTTTTGTTCCCTGCCGGACAAAGGATCATCTCAATAATAATGGCGGAAAACAATTGATACCTACTGAATTTAACAACTAAACAAAACTATATGTATACATAATAATAGATATATATATTCGCTCTGGTATAGGTAGGTATTTGAAATTGGGTGTTGTATAAATAGAGACATTGGGCTTTAATAATTAATATCCAATCTTCAACAATGGCGTCACGCTCATCATCTCATTAACTATTCGATTTTCGACGTGTGCGAAGTACTAATTAATATTGTTATTATACTAGGTATCCGTCAGACTAGACCCAAGTACAAATAATTTTTATTAAAATGGTGACGTAAGCCTAAGGTGTGATTCAAATAGTAATAATTGCGTAAACGAGTCTGGCTAGGTATTTATTAAATTTGTTAATTAGGTACTGTAGTATATTACAAACAAAGCGAGAAACGTTTATTAATGTTAACCAACCGACAAACTCGGTTTGGCAAAAGAAACACTTTGGAAAAAGTAGAACACTTGTTCAGCAATTAGGTAGATATTAAACCCTTAAAGACTGCATGCAGGTACGAGTAAATATCCACCCATTGCATTGACAATTGAATATTAGTAATTAATATTCAATTAGGAGAATGTACATATGTCACGTTCTTCTACATAATTATGTAGGTACATATGTAGATTAGATTGATTTTGTTTTTAAATTAAAAATTAATTACCATTGGATGTC
Organism: Agrilus mali; assembly: GCA_029378335.1. Taxonomy (NCBI): domain Eukaryota; kingdom Metazoa; phylum Arthropoda; class Insecta; order Coleoptera; family Buprestidae; genus Agrilus; species Agrilus mali. Next base: position 1,937,795 of record CM055663.1, on the reverse strand, counting down.
ATTAAACTCCGTTTTACAATTCTATATACTACTTACTTAGATATCACAATCAAGTGACCTTTGACTATCTACTGTCTTCATTTGTCTTTTTTTGTGTCTTTTGTTCAATAACAAAAAAAAAACAATGTACCTATATAAAAAAAAACAAAAGCAGTCGTATTTTGTCCAATTCATTTGTCATCTGACCAGTTACAATTAGGTATTCAAACGAGAGTGTTGTAGAGGTCAAGGCGTGGCACAGAAAGTTTGCGTTGACCAACAAAGGAAATACTTGGTTATTAACGAAGGTGTACGTAATTAAATAAACAAATAATTCAAATGGAGAAAGTGAGTTTTTTGGATTATGCCCAGTGAAATGAAATCTCTGCCGGTGAGTTTAAAAAAAAATAATTGAAGTTTATTGGTTTTCAATTTTTTAGTGTGTCATCATTAATCTTGATGAACCTAATTAATTCAGAAATGTAATCCTGCAACATAAAGTAGAAATATAGCTTTTCATAACGTTTCCCACAGTAGATTTTTATCAACAAATGAGTAATGAGCAATTGCAACTCCTTCGTTTTTTCTACTGTTTCTGATTAATTTTGTTTTTTTTTTTTTTACAAATTACTCCACGTTCCTTAATAATAATAACATGAACAGTAAACAACCGGAAAATTTTTCATTTGTATTACCTACAACAAGTCATCGACCTTCCATAGTGGACATGCAAACAAGAAGTGTATTTACAATAATTATTTTATTTAAAGTCTAAGGAGGAAGTATCCAAATGAACAAATAAAATACAAAATTAGATTCATATTTTAATCTATTATATCATATAATGTAAAGAACAATTTTTTTGTAGGTTTACTTGTAGTGACATACTTTTGTTTCAATTATTGATATTTTTTTGATAAGGTGCAGAAGTAAATAATTCGTCGATAAGAAAAATTGAAAATATCTATAGTTATTGTATCTGCTGACATGTTTTTTATTAAAGCTGATTGTTTTAATACCCACCGATAAACAATCAATAATAAGCAGTAAACCTAACAAAAGTTTAAGTAGGTATTTAATACGCAATAAATAGTTAGGGGCCTACCATTATTAAGTAGGTATTGGCACGGATATTGTGTGTGTTTTGTAAGTACATAATTTTCCACTTAATGGCAACTCCATGGCCGACTGCGTTGCAACAATTGCTGCAGTGCGGATTTCGAAAAATTGTGAATTTCATAAAGAACAAATGCCTGTGTACCTAGTGTGTTAATGTTGCAGCTACTAATATAGCGGTACTTCGATTCTCTCGATTGGCTAACAACATCTTTCAACGACGACAGTCATATTGTTTAAAACAACTAATTTTATTATTCACAAAATCCCCTAAGACTCTATAGTACCTAATTATATGACGGATGACTCCGGTTTAGAAAGCGATGCGATGATTGGAATTTAAGAACAAAACAATCGGTAACGTGATGCATATTATCTCCATTTTGTAGGTCAAGGTAACACACATTCCGATGAATGTCCAACGACCAAAATAGAAATTGTAGCTTTGGGAAAGAGAAAATCCGTCCGAGAGAGAGCTTGATGAAACCGGTTGGTCGGTTGGTTGTTTGTGGAAAAGCGAAAGAAGCAAAATAATTAATAACGCGACACCAGCTTTTCTAATAAAATATAAACATGTAGGTATCATTTAAATTAAATATGATAACTGTTCCCAATACAAAAAAAAATGCACTACAAATTACCAGAAATTTATCAGGCAAAGAATGAGTTCAAATAACTCTGCGGTTACTTTTATATTGTACATGGTTAGGATTTGGTTCTTAAAGGTGACAAATACCATAGTGCAGTGGAAAAAACATTCTTGGCCTCTTGGAATTGCATTACAAACGCGTTTTTTTTAAGTGCTTTGCTTTAGCTGGATCCTGAATCCAAAGTAGCTTGATGTAACGGTATTGTTTTACGCTCTTTGATTTTACAAGTCGTATAGCGTATAGGTATAAAGGCTTTAGTTGGCATTGGCTTGGATTGAAACAGTTGATACCAAACAAATAATTAATTTCTTTTAATAGACAATTGTTTCTCTATACAGTTGAATTTATATAGGCAGGTACTATGTTTCAAATGTTTTGGGAACAGTCTTTTATTTTTATTTTGTTATCAATTTTCTCAATACAATTATCTATGAGGGTTGCGTATTATTAAGTAGTTAATATTAGTTTTTCGATCAAAAACCTTTCTCTCTGTTGAGTGACAGACCAATTATATCATTACTGGGTCCCATAGACGTCTAATTAGTTTTATAGTGACTCACTTTTAAACGCGAAATATTGCACTTCTCACAACACAATTATTCCCGTTTACAATGCGATGCTAATTACCTACGTACCGATCTCACCGTAACAGAGACAGAAAAAAAAAAAGAGAAAAACGAAGGAACAATTTCTTTAGTCTACTTCACAGATTGACATAACCAGGTCTAACATTAATTAACATTTTCTTTGTGTTGCGATGAAAGTTGCCAGATATGAATGAGAAAGACCAATTTCTAGGCTTAATTAAATTAATGTTGGTTTAATTATAAAAATAATTAATGTCCCTGCACTTTTTGACCCATCGTCAATTACGAAAAAAATCACCTGCTACTTGCTAAAACAATTAACTTGGAAAATACCCTCAACTCAACTAATACAACTAGATATAACAATAAGTTGTATGTATGTACGTTCGTTGGTTAGTAGACATAGGTAATAAGTCCACTGAACTCATTTTGCAAGAACAAAGAACTGCAGGACTAGAGTCTTGTGGCAGTCAGAGACGAAAGCAGCGCGAACTTATTTCTTTCAATTAAATCTAGAAATTAATCGAGACAGCTGGAGCCAAAGGCTTGCTACAGCTTGCACATAATATACATTATCTTTTGCACCAGCCTTAGCCTTGGTTACCCATTTGTCCATAACCCACTGACGTAATAATTAACATTCGATTAATCAATCAATTAATAGGTATCAAAAGACATAATTGAATTCATTATTAAAAGAAATCGTATAAAATTTTAACCCAAGTTGGTGTACCATCACGTAAAAATTATTTCAAACATTGAGTTAAAGTATCGAATTACGTGGAGTCGTTTTATCAGATTGCCTTCGCACTTTGTTTCGATATTGCAGAGGTTGCAAAATGTAATTGTAGTGTGTATTCTATTTCAGATAGCAAAGCAATTGTCCAATTAATCACGGTGCAAGGTGATATTTAACTCGATGGTACTTGTACAAAACATTATGTTTCTAGGTTTCTAAATGCATTCGTTCACGTAATGTTTGACCTTTGCAAACGGCAACATTATTTCTCATAAATATGTTAAACAATCGCGTACCTAAGTATTTGTTTAATTTATTTATTTATTTATTTACCCGCCTACAGACTGCATGGGCAACCTCCACTTACGTGCAATTATTTTTATATTTATTTTTCATAGTGTCATATACATTTGTAGAGGACTGTACATTTTTTTTCCTATAAAAACGAGTAAAAAACAAAAAAGAACAATATTTTGTTAGAAACAAAAAAAAAGTTGAAAATTTTTTTGTTTTTATATTCTGTTGTTTAAAACAAAAACAACCGAAAAGTGCTTTATTTTGTTTTCGTATTTTGTTTCAATTTCTTCAATATTTTTTTTAATTATAATGCAATAATGGTCAACCAATTAAATTTATTATCGTTTATTGGTCAAGCGGAAATATGTAAGCGTTAGCGGAAGTGGCAATCTCGGAAAATTGACAGGGACTGTTACACACATTTTTTTTGCATAATTTGCTATGTAGTTGGTTATAACGCACAGTTTAACCGTTTTGTTGTTTCTGTTCCGTCTGTAATGCGATTTAAAAATTTCGTTAAGTTTATCAGGTGCACTTAATAATTTATTACAGGTTTTTATCTATATAACGATTATTATTTTTAAGAGTGCGTGTCTTATCGTTATTGGAAAATCAGTTTTAATTTTAATCATAATTACCGGAACAATGAAAGCGTACAGCAAATATTTTGCTTTCCATAACGACCCCTCTGCTCATAACATTAATAATAATAATAGTAGTTTTATAGGAAAAATTTACAATTGTTGTTGTTTATGTTTAAAACTCGGGGATGATAATTCTGATGATATAGATGCTCACTTTGCAAGAGCCAAAAAGTGCCAACAGGTAAAATAATAATATAATTGTAATATGTTATGTTTTATTTTATCAGTAGTAAAACTCGTTGTTGCAAATTTAATTTAGATACCTACTGAAAATATTTTAACTACAAACGAAAGGAGGAAGCAATTCTGTTTCCAATTTCTTATCAGAGGACTACTTTTGATAAGAAACCAATACAGCTAACCATTATACATACACATAGGTAGTATTTATTATTGCACAAAGCTATTTTAGTTGCACAATTGAACTTATGTACACTTACAATTAGACAATTTTGCATTGATCTTTAATTTTGCGCAGTTTGGCGTTAAAAATGTTGAAGTGTGTTTTGTACCTATGGTATATAGATATAAAACTTTATGAAATAGGTGTTGCTAATAATTTCGGCCACGGTCGAAAACCGCGAATGGATTTTTTAATGACACGGTTATTATTAATAGCAATTTGTGTCTATCTATTACTTAATGTGTCACCAATAAATAATAATTAGTTTACCACAAAACAAAATACAAACACACAAACAATTGAGATAAACAAACTGTAAATAACAAATGAAAATGGCGAAGGCGCTGGACCCACAAAACTTTCTACATTTCTATTAAATACAATAATAATCTAATAAATTTTTTAATCCAAAAAGTTAAATAATCGATAAACCGGGCAATTAATAAAAGCAATATAAATTGGTAGGCAGAGCTCAATAGAAGTCTGCCTGAGATTGTAGAGCCCAAAACCAAAAAAGACGATTCTGTGGTCGTAGAGTTGGGAGAATCTGATCGTCTCTTAAACGAAAATGACAAAATTCGTTATTTATTTTCCGCTGGTAACGAATCCATCAGCTCAACGGGCGACCCAGCTAACCAACTAATTGGATTTGGTGAGTTCATCCAGTTAAAAGATTGCCTTAAATAAATGCCGCAATCCTGGACGAAACAGTGCATTTCTTTTGTGAAATTAAATGTCTAATTACCCTACATTCCACAAAAAGTATTTTTTTGGGGGTTGCAATAGCAGCAATTGTATCTACATATAATATGGAAAATTGATTGAATTTTTTCTTGTGATTTGTTGCAGATGACGCTAACATTTCCGAAGCAAGCTCTTCACCAACGTTGGTGGGAAGGGGGTTGAGTAAAAGTGCAACCCCCAGCCCCGTGGCTCCGGGTGGAAGAAGGGTGACCCGTTCCAACTCCGAATGGCGTGACGATGACATCGACAGGATGTTCGGTATTCACCAGACCCGGTCATGTTTGTCTACGTTAGGGGTGAGTCTTGCGCGACACTTTCCCTTTAATAATTACCAACCCAAGATGATGTTTGTAAACGTATTTTTTATTTTATTTTTGCACCCTCCAGGACAGTTTCTTTTTGGTAAGTAAATTAAATAAAGGAAATCGATATTTAAATTAAGTTTCTTCAGGAGATCGACACTTAACAGTTTTTCCGATTTTATTTATTTAGTTACAATGCAAATCAGATGCAAAAACACCATTAAGGGTTGTTGACTTCCTCAAATATAAACAGTCTACAACTCAGTCAATATTACCTGCTATTACTCCTACCCCTACATTGTTTTTAATAGGTACCCAACCCTATTGTATTGGGACGAATCGATAGCCGCCGCGAATATTTTGCTTCCATTATCTTATCGATTATTTATTAATTATGTACCTATAGTTAAGAATACAAAAGGTTATTAGCTTTTAATGTGATTAGATTACATAAATATCGCCACCCTTCTTCTATAACTATAAAAAAAAAAAATGTAGTCCACTTTTATTACCTATATACTTACGTGTATTATACATTTACGTAATGTTTACCCTTGTGGATAAAGATTTAATTCATATATTCCTTATCAGATAATTTTTGATGTGACGCTGTTATCTCCACGACAAGCTCATACTTCTTAATAAAACGTTCCCATTTCTCACAATCAGATATTTACAATATTTAACCGTTTGTTAAAATGTTTCGAAAATCCCTCGGTAACCTCAATTTACCCCCCGGTTTAAGGGCAAACAAAAGACATACGATGGTAAAAACATTTCACTGTCTACTTTTTAATTTATTGTTTATTAAATTTTGTTTTTTTTTTTTTGCTGATGTTCAATTTTTATATTTTAGATTCGTTCGGATTCGATGGCAAGCGTTTATTCGGGGGCGGGAGAGGGCAGATATGGCACGGTGGCTGTAAGGGGCCAAGTAGAGTTCGGCCTCCAGTACAATTACAAAGCTGGCTGTCTTGAAATTCACATCAAACAGTGCAAAGACCTTGCGGCTGTTGACCTGAAAAGAAATCGGTCGGACCCATACGTAAAGGTACCATTTTTTGTCCCCACCATTAACCTAACAATATAACAACCCCCCAATTTCTAGGTCTACCTTCTGCCAGACAAATCGAAGAGTGGTAAGCGGAAGACTAAAGTGAAAAAGCACACCCTCAACCCAATCTTCGACGAAGTCCTCAAATTCCACATGTCCCTAAACAGCATAGAGACGAGGACTTTGTGGCTAACCGTCTGGCATTCTGATATGTTTGGTAGAAACGATTTCCTGGGGGAGGTCATGATCGCTTTGGAGAATAAAGTGTTTGACGACCCCACGCCCAAATGGTACAACCTCCAGGAAAGGGTGAGGGATAAGAACATAAATTGATGATGTTAATACATAATATATGTTTCAGACTGAGCCTTTCGATGAGATTTTGTCGTTCAAGGGTGACATTTTAGTCGGTCTAAAATTCGTACCACCTGACATGACGACGCGGAAGAAGGGCAAACATTCACGCGGATCTCTCCACGTTCTGGTCAAGGAGGCCAAAAGTTTGTCCGCCATTAAAGCCAGTGGGTCTTCGGATCCGTTTTGTAAAAGGTAAATAAATTTCAGGACGTCATCATCTCTTCCTTCAATTTCATATTTCTTGCAATATGAAGATCATTAGGTCATTTCAGAAATACTATAAAGGACTCCATTTTTTTTTAAATTATTTTGATTTTTTTTAGTAGCAGTCTTCAGAGCGTCATTTCTTAATTCCAGGATTTTTTTATGATTTGGTTTATTTTTTTCAGTTACCTTTTACCAGATAAAGGTAGAAGCTCAAAACAAAAAACTCCTGTGATAAGAAAAACTGTTAATCCTGTCTGGAACCATACGTTTGTATACGACGACGTAACATTACAAGAGCTCGCAGAAAGATGTTTGGAACTTACCATTTGGGATCACGATAGACTGGGAAGTAACGAATTTCTGGGAGGGGTGAGATTCTCCTTGGGAACAGGTCAGTCCTTTTATAGTGTCTCTCATTTATTAATTAATAAGTTTTTATTGAAATATTCGTGGATGTACCAAAAATACCATTTTCTGCTGGTCACTATTTTTTTACCCTCAAATACGAAAAATATTATAAATCTGTATATTTTGGTGGAATTTTTTTAAAAGTTTAGTGTGAAGTAACAAAATTAACGAAGAATCCCTAAATTAAGAGTTGGTTAGTATAAAAATTATCTTTTCTAACTTTTTTTATTTTTTTTTTCTGAAATATTAAACAATTTTGTACACAAGGTAAGTGTAAATATTTCTTTATTTAACTTTTTTTCTGTGTGCATCTAATAAATACGTGAGTGAGTATTAACTCAACTCAAAATGCAAGAAAAGAAAACTGAAGAAATTCCAAAAATTGATGAAAGAAATCAAAATTTTATTCGATGGTACAAACAGTACAGTGCGATGGTAAATTAAACCCAGTTAAAGCCTAAATAAATAAATAAGGCATTTATTACAACGACGATTTTCTATCAAAAAAAAAGTAAAATATTGAAGAATATATTTTAGGCAAACATTATCTAAAACCTGTGGACTGGATGGACTCTACAGGAAAAGAGATCTCATTATGGAAGAGCATGCTGGAACGCCCAAATTTTTGGGTGGAGGGCTGTCTCCCCCTGAGACCCACGCTGGATTATCGAGCTTCCTAACAACCCCCTTATTATTTATTAATTAATAACCGAATACATACTCATCAACAACTATTTTTGTACAAAAGAAGAAACTTACTACTTATATACATACATATGTACGTACATAAATGACTTTGACTTGAAAGTGAGATTTTTAAACGACCCCCAAGGGGGTGTTTTCGTGTTTACTTCAGCTTTTTCAAAAATTGTGTTTGTTGAATGCACCGCCACTTAATTTTTTACACTACTCACACATACATACATTTACACTAAATTAATTAATTAATGTTAAAATATTTCGAACCGTTCGTTCGTTGGTTGGATAAAATTTCTTGAACAAATCTTGATGTTGGTTGATGGTGTTTCACATGATTTCTTCTGAATACTCTACCTACAAAAACTCATGTTCTCCTGGTATTTTTTGCACGTATTTACGACTTATATGGACATAATTAATCAATTAATTAATTGCAACACCCTGGGACTTTATTTCCTTTTGTTTCCCCCAGGACTATTAATTATTTACTTACTATGTATTTAATTTGGTTCCCTATTTATTAATAACTAAGCAATAATAAATATAATTATGTATGATTATATACTTTTAGGTTGATTGTGTAAATGTTTTTTTGCTGCATGTTATAATTATCAATTAATTATCATATGTATATGTACTACTATTGTGACACTTGCATTTTGTTGTTTGTGTTTTATTTTTTTTATTTTTAGTAGTACATAGGTACTCTTTTTTATATCATTCGGTATTATATTGTAATGTGTGTTTGTATGATACGTTATGCCCCCCCTCCGAATATATTATTACATGAATAAATAAATAAATATACTATATTTAATTATCGATCACTATTTTTATTATTGTTGTTTGTATTGTAATAAGGTGAAAAAAGACGTAAAATAAAAGTATTTTGTATTTTATTGGAAAAAATAAATCGTACCTACACTATAGTGTATTTTGTAAAATTGTCGTCGTCTCTTATGATGCATAAATTAATAAATAAAGTTTTATTAATAAACGATTACAATCAATAAATATGACTAATTTTTTGGGGGTTTATTGTTTATTAAAATCTAGTTTATTAGGCTAGTATATAAAGGCTAATGTCTGTGGCGATTAATTATTGTCTTGAGAATAAAATACACAATTATAAAGTAGGGGTGAATTAATTAAAAAATGTTTATGATATATATCTATTGAGAAGTTCAAACCAATATTTTTAGGGTGCATTGTAACCCTTTCCTAAAATATCGTCAAAGTTCGATAACTCGTAAGTAGAATTTTTAATACTCAATAACTTGAACCCTCGAACTTCTGTTACTCGAATATTTTGATAAATCGAAAATATTTTAAGTCAACTTCAATAAGTCGAATTTTCTTGGGGAATCCTTTAATAAAGTACGATTTTAATGGCAGTAGATACCATGCAATTAAAAAATGATTATTTGTTATCAAAACATACTTTAAAAACTTTGTCTTTTAACCAAAAATTAAAATTTTTGAAGTTTTTTTGATATTTAATTATTGTAATGAAATGTACGTAGTTACCACCCAGAGAGTTCAAAATCACTAATAAAATACATTTATTTGTAAATTGTTTTATATTGTAATACAGTCGAACTCCGATAACTCGAACATAGATCAGTCTAACCAAATTGTTTGACAACAGCATCAACTATGAGAAACACGTAGGGTAATTTTTACTTGATAATAACTCGAACTATCGAACTTCTATTACTCGAATGGAATACTTTCATAGCTAGAAGATAACATTTGGCGATAATTTCGATAAGTCGATTTTTCTGGGGGTATCCCTTACAAATGTACGACTTTAACGTCTTACGATAGGTACCATGTAATTAAACAGTGAGGCAGTTCAGTTTTTAAGATTATTTGTCATTAAAACATACTTTAAAAACTTTGTCTTTTGACCAAAAATTAAATCATTAAAAAAGTGGTAAGTGGTGCACTGAAAAAAGATATTATTTATATTTATCTATCAATATATCTGGTACATTAAATAAATACATGTGATTCCAGTTATCGAAGTTCCACTGTATGTTTTTTATTATCATCAAGAAATTACATATACTCAAGTTGAGGATTTCTGCAGAACATAGTGTCTTTAAAAATTTATTTATTCACTAATTACTTAATATTTTGAGGAGGAAACAGAAATTTATTGAAAAATAAGGGATGAAATAATTATTTCTTCAAAAAAAAATAAAATCAGTTTAAAAAGTTGATCTCTTAATTTTAACAAATTATCTAACTTTGGAATCTCAACTCAAACATTTTTTCTGATTAAATTTTTAATTAAATTAATCAATCCATAAATGAACGTTTTGTTAATGACCAAAATCTCTTGTACCTACTTACCATTACATCATAAACACAAAGAGGTTTCTTTTATAATTAAATCGATACATGTACATTATCTCACTGTTTACATTTTGTTTTCGGTTACATTTTTATTACCTCTTGAGCCACCTGCAGGTGTTACTATTACTATTATAGTCTGCGTTAGTGTTGAGTTCCCTAATCAATAAATAAGTCCTCATCTTTTCGACCTTCTTACAGCTTATACTTGCCTGATACTTTTATTTAAAAATGCGCCCCCAAAAATATTTTTTTTACTCGTATTATTATTAATTAATGAAATAATAATTTTTACAAAAATGAGTAGTTGTTTATTTTAATCAAAATAATTATATTAATTAAAATGTTCGTTACATTCGTGAACACGTACGTGTATGTATTTATTTATTAATTATATTTACATTTATTTGTAATACCTAATGATAATTTCGGAAAACTTATTAAGGGCTAATACTAATTATCGTTTGTTTATCGAGTTTCCGGTTTAGGTTTTGGCGGTTTGAAAGACTTCATTTTCTTGCTAGCTTTTTTCTTTGAAGACCCTCCGGCCTTAAACGACAACCAGCTGTCCACCCGGCTTTGCCTGGACTCCTGTAAAATAAAAAATTCCGATTTTAATACAACAAATACGTGATTTAGAGTTATTTTATATACCTCAAAATTCTTCTGCCATTCTTTTTGAGCTTTAGCAGCCTCCTCTTCTTCTATCTCTTTTTCCCGTTTCCGTTTTCGTTCTTCCTGGTCTTTTGCCGCCAGCTCCCTTCGTTTCCTTTCCATATCTGCAAAAAGTTTCATGGTGAGAACATAAACAGCATGTTTGTACTTCTCGGGGTCGTCTTCGGGGATGCTGTCTTTGCCGTCTTTTTTCGCCTTTTTTCGTTTTTCAGTCAACTATAAACGATCGAATTAGTTAACTAATTTTCGGGATTATTATTTTTAATTAAGGGACGATTTGCATGACTTTTGTTGAGGGGAGGGGGTGGATGTTGAATGAAGTCTTACCATTAGGTCCGTTCGTCCCTTGGCCTCCTCAATGACGTCCATACATTTTTTTCGCGTTTCATCATTTTCGAGGGTCTTCCAAGCCTTGTTGACGACCTCGAAGGCCTGCTGGGACCGATCCGCGTCGTCCTGATTTTTGTCCGGATGCACTAAAATAGACAATCTACGATATTTCTTTTTTATTTCGTCCAGAGGAGTCTCTGGTTCGACTTGTAGGACTTCGAAAGGATTTAAATTAAAATATGTGGAACCAGGTCTCAATAACCTGTCTATCTGTTGTTTGGGCGTTAATACGGAATCGCGCTTTTCGATCTCTTTCACCTGGAGCAACACTAGGTTTATTTAAGTGAAATTTTCTAACACGTACCTTTGTTTCGTCCATACTTCAGTGTAAAACTCGTTGAATTCGACCTCTTTCGTTGGACCTGACTTCGACTGGGCCATTTCGAGACACTCTATCCTTGGATTGACGCCACTCAACTGAATGTCACCTAATTTCATTTAAAAATTCGTTTATGTTAAACGTAAACCTATTTATTTATTTACTATTATATACACAAGCTGCCGCCATATCTACTACTGTTATTATTATCATTTCTTTCTGTCTTCTCGATAATTTAGCACTTAGCACTTACTTACAGGAACTCTGGCATATACGTAGATTACTTGTCAACATGACAGTTCCTGTAATGATATCCGTATAGATTTCTGAAATCCTCTGATATTTTTTTATATTTCACATATATTCATGATTCAAAAATTTAGCAAAAGGCTGATTAGTAAACATTTTTATATTTTGAGGGGTTGAACGGGGTGTAAAAGGGAATAATTCGATTTAAATATTTCTCCATTTTATTTTGACGTAAGTACTAAGAGTGACGCCACTCTGACGTCAAACCAAACGTCTAATTCTAATCAATAAATAACCAACGATTACTAGATAGAAATAGTTAAATTACGAATATTCAACTATATAGTTAATTGTAATTGTAAATTAAAAAGACGTAATACTACCTCAAATCACTTGTAATGGACTTTAACTAAACTCAGAACTAAATAACTAAAATCAGAAATAAAATTGTGTAGATTTCGTTTAACGAAACGTTGAGTTTTTGAACACAGATGGCTCACTCAATATCTCATTGACGAATGTAATACTTGTAAGAGACACAGATGACACTGTAAACCGGTTTTACACTAGTTTTACATAGTTTTACATTTAATAAGTCCGATGAAGTATAGTACACTGTAAATTGTATGGTAAGAATTTTTCGTTAATAAAAAATTACAAATTCTTGATCAATTTATGAACGAAATCAAAACAGATGATGTTACAGGGCGTTGTAATTATTTTTCTTAGAAAAATTCAAAATAACCAACTTAACTTACACGTTTTTTTTTTAAATTGATAGGAAATTTAATAAAAATTCTCAAACTCAATTTATTGAAAATTCAGTAAATATTACATAGGATAGAAATTTGTATTTTTATTGTTAGTTGACACATGTCAAATAATGTATAAGATTTTGGTCATTAACAAAACGTTTATTTATAGATTGATTAATTAACTAATTAAAAATTTAATCAGAAAAAATGTTTGAGTTGAGATTCCAAAGTTAGATAATTTGTTAAAATTAAGAGATCAACTTTTTAAACTGATTTTATTTTTTTTTGAAGAAATAATTATTTCATCCCTTATTTTTCAATAAATTTCTGTTTCCTCCTCAAAATATTAAGTAATTAGTGAATAAATAAATTTTTAAAGACACTATGTTCTGCAGAAATCCTCAACTTGTGTATATGTAATTTCTTGATGATAATAAAAAACATACAGTAGAATTTCGATAACTCGAATCACATGTATTTATTTAATGTACCAGATATATTGATAGATAAATATAAATAATATCTTTTTTCAGTGCACCACTTACCACTTTTTAATGATTTAATTTTTGGTCAAAAGACAAAGTTTTTAAAGTATGTTTTGATGACAAATAATCGTAGAAACTGAACTGCCCCACTGTTTATTTATATAGTACCTATCGTTATTAAAAAGGGACGTTAAAATCGTATATTTTTAAGGGATACCCCCAGAAAATTCGACTTATCGAAATTGTCGCCAAATGTTATCTTCTAGCTATGAAAATATTCGATTCGAGTAATAGAAGTTCGATAGTTCGAGTTATTATCAAGTAAAAATTACCCTACGTGTTTCTCATAGTTGATGCTGTTGTCAAACAATTTGGTTCGACTGATCTATGTTCGAGTTATCGGAGTTCGACTGTATTACAATATGTAACAATTTACAAATAAATGTATTTTATTTGTGATTTTGAACTCTCTGGGTGGTGACCACGTACATTTCGTTACAATAATTTAATACTTATCAAAAAAAAACTTCTAAATTTTTATTTTTTATTTAATGGCACTTTCTTAATCTCCTTTAAACTACCGATAAGTGACAAGTAGACAGACACACTTTCTGGGTCCAGTGATAATTCACATTAGATCGATGTTGATTATCCGTCTCGGGTTTTAATTTAGTGACCAATTTAGCGGGGTGAGGCCCAAAGGGTCGTAAATGTCTGTGATGCTTCGACACGTTTAGTGTTACACATGGTGTGAATGGTGCCGGTGATTCCCGTAAAATTTCCAACGTGTTAATCTTCCCACAGAACCTAAACGTACGAAGAGAAAAGAAAAGTAGAAAGTAGGAAAGGGAAAATGCGATAAAATTAAATTACCTACGTAGGCTCTCCCTTATTATTATTATTATTCGACAACGTTACATTTTGTAGTAGATTAATGTCTGATGGGGCAGGATTTTGCAAAACGAATGGTCAATTACGTAACTAGCTCTAACTACTTATCCTTTATTATCAAACCTATTCTATGTAATTATAGATAAAAATATTTATTTAACTTTAAAAACATTTCTTCTCATATTAATGTAATAATCAAAGTGCGTCCGTCGCCCAAGTGCTCAAGCCCAAGCGCCACTCACTGGAAGGGACATCATCTAGAATCTTGAAACATTTGAATCATTCCGCGTAGTCGTTTGTTCGCTTTTATTGTACAGCAAAAAAAAAAAAAAAACAGTCGCCTCGACATATGTACATATAATACATACTGCTATGTATGACTTGTCACCACAAATATTTACTTCCTATAATTAAGTAAGCAACTACCATTAATAAATAAGTAAACCATGTAACCCTTCTGGTAATTAAGGAAGCTACTGTCACCAGTGTCTGGGACATTGCCATGTATGACTCGTTACCACGAATATTTACTTCCTATAATTAAGTAAGCAACTACCATTAATAAATAAGTAAACCATGTAACCCTTCTAGTAATTAAGGAAGCCACTGTCACCAGTGTCTGGGATATTGCTATGTATGACTCGTCACCACGAATATTTACTTCCTACAATTAAATAGGCAATTGCCATTGATAAATAACTAAACCATGTGGCCCTTCCAGTAATTAAGGAAGCTACTGTCACCATTGACTATTTTTGGAATGCCATTAGAAAGCCCTTTTTACCAAAATTATAAAGCCACCTCAAAATAAGAAATTTAGTTAGTTCTAGCTTAGAGTTCGACTTGTAAGTTAAGTGTAACTTTCAGTGCAATAAAGTTCTCTAATAAAGTTAGACTCTTTTCCTCGCAAATCTAATTAAGTGATAATAAAGTGTAATTATTATTAGATTCGCTTAAAGAAACTATTATAAAGTATTCACTAAGTGAATATCCAATATTCGTGAGTTCTTTGTGAGCTTCTTGTCAAAAATACTCTGCTTCCGGAGTCATCCCAAAGAGGAAGGAAGATCTACGACGGACACAAGTTTATTTTGCGAACCATAAACGAAGTTCCGACGTAACAAATTGGCGCAGTCAGTAGGATCTCCCCCGTGAAATCCTGATAATCAACCCTTTTGGAAGACCCTGGTCACCAAACCTAAGAAGGATCTTTCATCTTGCTGCTGGGAAGCATAGCCCAACGTCCGAGGACAACATTAAAGAAAATTAATTTTCTCAACGAGCCAGAGCTAAAGGTAGGAATTATCAAAGTCTTTTTATCTTAATCAGTGCCATTGTAAACTCTCATGCCACTGGGATTAAATCTTGACGATTCGCTTAGTCTTGGCAGAAAGACAGAATCAACTATAGAAATGGCCCCTGAAACAGCTCATAATGGTCAAAGTTCAAGTAGGCAAACGCTTGATAAAGATATATTTTTATTATTAGCAAATACGATCCCTAAATTTGACGGTGGATCAAATGGAGTATCATATGAAAGATTTCGAAACGAAATTACTTATATTTCAGACAAATGTAGTCCAGACCAAACTATTTTACTAGAAAAAATTGCTTTTTCTAAACTTGAAGGCGCAGCCTTAAAATCAATTTCAAATCGCGCCATATATTCGTTAGAAGATTTACTTTTACATTTTTCTACTCTTTATGACGAGCAAAAAGATTATACTCGCCTTTTATGGGAAATTCACCATATTAATTATAAGTTTAGAAATGTAAAAGAATTATATTCACAAATAGCTCCTTTACGAAACGCAATTTGTAGTACCTTAGTTACAAAAGCCACCACAAAAGATGGTAGGAAAGTAATTAATGAAATTTTT
The DNA here is from genome assembly GCA_029378335.1 of Agrilus mali. Lineage (NCBI taxonomy): Eukaryota > Metazoa > Arthropoda > Insecta > Coleoptera > Buprestidae > Agrilus > Agrilus mali. The sequence goes on along the minus strand of CM055663.1, from coordinate 1,921,607 downwards.
GAAAATGTAGCAATCTCTTGTTTTGTTAGGCAATTACCTTCAGAAATATTTTCTATGGTAGCAAATAGGAAAGCCAACACTTTAGAACAAACGTATGAAATTGCATTAGATAGCGAAAAATTACTTCAATTAAAAAATATTGAAAGACAGGTTCATGAACAGCGAATGTTCAATAAGCACCAAAAATCCAAAATTAAAGATTTCAAACCTAAATCTAAATTTGTAAGATTCGAAAAACGTCACGAATCAAATTCAGAACATACAACTAATTCTAATACAACCTTGTCATGTTCATATTGTAAGAAAAGCGGGCACGAAAAATCGGCGTGCTATAAATATAAGAATAAACAATCACAATATTCTTCTAAACCCGTTAAATGTATTGAACCAAAAGAAATTTCTAACTCCTCTGACGACGAATTAAATTCGCAAATGAATAATTTAAACTTATCAATGGAATCGCTGACGGAGAGCACCGATTCCGATTAAAATCACAAGCCTCTCTAAATTCAAAATCAATTATTAATTCTATTAATTATTTAAACTCATTACCATATGTTAAGTTCAAAATACAAAATAAACCTTATAAGTTTCTAGTAGATACCGGAGCGGCTGTTAACCTTATAAAATTCAACAGTCACCTCCCTAACCCAAACAAAAATGATAAAACTCTACTTAATGGCTTCAATTCAACCCCTTTTTATTCACTCGGAACAATAGATATAAATTTTAAATCAAAACCAGTTAAATTTCATGTAATCAACAAAAGCAATTTAGAAACAGATGGAATAATAGGTAACAATTTCTTTTCGACAACAAAAGCATTAATTAATTATAATGAGAATAACATTTACATAAAAAATAAAATAATAAAAATACATTTCAATAAAAGTAAGTGTTTGAACACAGTTTCTATTCAACCACGATGCGAACAAGTTATTACCCTCAAATGCGACAAAAACCAATATAAAGCTAACCATAACTACCATTTTCCAAAAATAAATTTAAACAATGAAATCATATTCCCTGATAGTTATGTATATGTAAATCGTCACCATGAATTTATTACTAGCTGCATAAACTTGTCAAACGAGACAAAAATAGTAGAAACAGAAAAAGTAGCGTTATTACCAATAAAAGAAAGTCAACCAATCCATGCTGTGCAAAGATCTTTTGAAAATTCCCAAAAACGAATATCATCACTAATGAAACAATTAAGGACAAAACATCTTAATACTGAAGAAAAGGAATCGCTAGAAAAAATAATTGCCCGATTCCCTGAAATTTTCCACCTAGAAGACGACCGGCTGACAACCACCTCTATATTGGAACATCACATCGCCACCACAGATGAAAAACCAGTACAAGCGAAGACATACAGATACCCGAAAGTTCATCAGGAGGAAGTTGATCGCCAAATCAAAAAAATGCTTGACGACAAAATCATCCGACCAAGTTATTCACCCTGGAGTTCACCCCTTTGGGTAGTCCCGAAAAAAATCGACGCCAGCGGGAAACGTAAATGGAGAATAGTTATCGACTATCGTCAGTTGAATGCCAAGACAATCGATGACAAATATCCCCTGCCCAACATCGAAGAGATACTAGACAATTTGGGTAAAGCGCAATACTTCACCACACTAGACCTTACATCTGGATTTCACCAGATAAAAATGGCTAAGGACTCCATTTCAAAAACCGCCTTCTGTGCGAACGGCAAAAGCTACGAATTCTTAAGAATGCCGTTTGGTCTAAAGAATTCACCATCATCATTCCAACGATGCATGAATCTAGCACTACAAGGCCTAACCCCTCACCAATGTTTGGTATATATTGACGATATCGTCATTTTTGGAAAATCCCTTAATGATCACAATGAAAAACTAATAAGAGTTTTCGAGAGATTGAAACAACACAGTCTGAAGATACAGCTGGACAAAAGTGAATTCCTTCGAAAAGAAACCACCTTTTTAGGGCATTTAATCACCAACAAAGGGATAAAACCGAACCCGGAAAAAATCAAATGCGTCAAGGAATTTCCCGTTCCAAGGAAAACAAAAGATATAAAAGCCTTCTTAGGACTGACAGGCTATTACAGGAAGTTCATACCCAATTACGCGAAAATATCAAAACCCCTCACACAACTTTTAAAAAAGGAAGAAAAATGGATTTGGACCCAAGAATGCCAAGGAAGCTTCGAAACGCTAAAAGAAAAACTTATATCCTCCCCAATACTGCAATACCCGAAGTTCGATGAACCCTTCATCTTGACCACCGACGCCTCGAAATTCGCAATCGGTGCAGTGCTATCACAAGGACCGATCAAAAATTCTCTTCCAGTCGCATATGCAAGCCGCACACTGAATCCTGCAGAAACGAGATACAGCACCATCGAACGAGAACTACTCGCAATCGTATGGGCAACGAAGCATTTTCGACCATACCTCTACGGGCAGAAATTCACCATAATCACGGACCATCAACCCTTAAAATGGCTATTTTCCATAAAAGATCCATCATCAAGATTGATGCGTTGGAGACTAAAACTAGAGGAGTACACATACGAAATTATCCACAAACCGGGAAAACAAAACGCAAATGCTGACGCACTTTCGCGAATCTACCCTGTAGAAGAATTATCACCAGGATCAAGAGAATTGTATAAGGAAATCGACGGATTAATGGAACAAACCGGATCAGTTACTGATGAAACTGAAAATCCCACACGGTCAAACGACACCATCATCGCTGAAAACGATGACGACGATAGACAACAGTCGAACAGAAAGAAACAACACGTGACTACCAAACAGCTTCCCGAAAACACAGAATTAATTATTATACCGGTCAATATGAATGACAAAGAAATAAGAGGGATATTAGAAGATACCGAACTAAAAGAAATTACAGACAACATCACATTCGTCACACCCAAATCTAATGGAAAAATAACTTACGTTTTTCATAAAAGCGATACTAACGATAATTACAAACAAAACGTGAAAGACATTATAGATATTGAACAAAATGCGAACAATATATTAATAGTCGAATTAAATAACTCTTTGCACAATTTAATAGAAACATGTACGAGAAATCTAAACAAAAATATAACAATAGCGAACAAATTTCCGGACCTAATTCCAGAAGAAATAAAACTATCTATTATCAAAAGGTATCACGAGAACGCTACGCACGGTCACAAAGGAATCCACGAAACGTTGAACAAGTTACGCAGAAATTATGAATTCCCAAAAATGCAAGCACTAACGGAAGACCTAATAAAAAGATGCACCTATTGCCAACAACATAAAATCTACCGACAAACCACGACGATCCCTTTAAAAATAACAAAAACACCGGACCAAATATTTGATCGCGTTGACGTAGACTCAGGACAATTAAAGTTAGGGAAAACCAAATATAATCTGTTGGTATTCCAAGACCAACTATCAAAATTTGCCCAAGTATACACCACACTCGAGGAAATAAATGGAAATTTCGTAAAACAAAGTCTTTTGCAGTGGATATCCGCATTCGGATTTCCGAGAAGGATACACAGCGATAAAGGAAAGGAATTTGTTAACGAAACCATCCAAAACTTAATATCGACGCTTAATATCAAATGGACGAACAGTGCCGTATACCACCCCCAAAGTAATGGCGCAATCGAGAGATTCATAGCAACATTAAAGGAAACCGGTAAAACGTTATATGAACAATACAAACGAAAATACAACAACTTCGAATTAATGTATCTCGCAGTACACGCACACAACACTGCAATAAACACCTCGACAAAATTCTCCCCATATGAAATGATTTATGGAATGAAACCACCAAACCTAATGGAAGAACCAATTGAGCAAGTACCGGAAGGAAATAAAACACAGGAAGTACAAAACTTACGTCAACAAGCTAAACAAAACCAAGACAAGGCAAAAGGAAAAGCTAAAATACGACATGATAAAAATGCTTCGCATAAGATACCAGCTTTCGAAGTAGGAGAAAAAGTATTCCTAAAGAAACCAGTAGGAACAAAAAAAGTGTGGACAGGTCCTTTCGAAATAATAAAAATTATAAGCGAAAGAAATTATCAAATAAAAACTCCAAAAAGTCAACCCACAGTCAATATAGAAAATCTAAGAAAGGCTAATTAAACCCTTTCTTTTCAGATGCTGCTATTATTCATACCCCTGATAGTAACGATCTCCAAGGCCCAAACCGATGACGTAAAAATCACACCGCTAAAAACAAACTCGGGAGTATATTTGAGGATGATGGGAAACCTGAAACTAATTCAAGACGACTATTCAATTATAATTGTAACCGACCTTCGACCACTATACGAAGCAAATTTCAGAACATCTCGACTAATAACCAAATTAGAAATGTTGGAAGAAAAACTAGCTGGATCTCATCACTCATATGTCCACAGCTTAACTTTAAAAAGGTCTGCCAAGCGCGTAAATGCTGAATTGCACATGATCACAAACACTCTTCCACGATCCCAACACAAACGAGGATGGTTCGATCTGCTAGGTACTGCATTGCACACCGTCTTTGGTGTGATGGACAGTGAAGACGAAACACATATTAATCTAGCCCTACAACAATTACAAGATGGCGCGATGAAAAATACTCAATTAATGGATGATACCATCTGTATCGTAAAAGACACTATTAAATCGTATAATGAAAGCTTAGAATCTTTAAAGTTAAATGAGCAATTAATATCGGAAAATATGTATAAAATTCGAGATCAGTTAAATTCGCAATCAAAAACTATTAACTCCATTGAAATTTCTACCGATCTTCTAAATTTAGCCGTTACAATTCAAGAACTACTGTCTCTAATAGAACAAGAGATTGAAAAGATCAAAATACAATTATTATTTTCCAAATTGAAAAAATTACCTCCCAGCTTACTTGAAAACACAAACGTATTGCAATCATTAACCACCTATCAACAAAATAATAGAAATAATCTAAATTTTCCTTTCATAGTATCAGTTACAAATTTCTATAAGTTTGTTGACCTATCCACAGTCAAAATGTTTGCTAATACTGACACAATTATATATAAAATAAAAATTCCACTAATCAACAATGAAATATATAATTTATTCAAAATTCACCCCGTACCGATAAAATCAAAAATAGATAATCAATACAACATTTTAATACCCGATATACAATACATGGCACTTGATTACGATAAGGGACTTTATATTCCAATTCTCTTTATAAATCAACTCGAACAAGTCGAAAACACATATTATGGACGCCAATTGAACCCTCTTCGAAACAATGAACATCCCACATGCGAAAGTTCCATGTTATTGAAGAAACAATGGACTTCTAACTGCAGTACCATATCTATTCCCCTGCGAAACAGCGAAGCAATACCTCTAGAGAAAAATCGGTGGCTCATCCTAACCGGAGGACAATCAACATTCGCCTACACATGTGGAAGTAAGAATATAATTATAAAAGAAATCCATTTCAACAGCATATTGGAGATGAGCAAATCCTGCACAGGATTACTCGACAATCGAAAAAAACTGACCGCCACGACCCTTAACAACGTAACCATAAACACCACCATAGAGGAAATCCCAATACCAATGGATTGTTGTTTAGAACAGGAGGAAACCATGAACAAACTACAACTAGAACCCCTTCAGATGCATCACCTGAATTTAGATGAACTAAATTTAAACAAACACAGACTCGATACAATATTACATGACTTACACCAAGAAAAGAAACGCAATTGGATCCCCATCTACAACCGGAGTTACTGGATCCTACTCGGAAGCAGTTTCTCTGCGATATTAGTGGTCATTTGTTTGTGTTACTGTTGTTGTCCACAGTGCCTAAAATGCTTCGAGTGTTTAAAGTTCTTTAAACCGCGCAATAATTGTGGAATGCCTTGCATAAAAATATGCAACATAGTGAAAACAAAAAAGGAACGACAACCAGTCTACCAACCAACCATACGTTATTCCAGTGCATCGAAGGCTACTTCGACAACTGCTCTCGACACTACGACAACTTTAGACCTAGATGAAGATAAAGAAAAAGTTAAATTTTCAAACTGGACAATGTCTAAAAGACTCTAATAGTGAAATCCTTTTATTTCTTTCACATACAGAAATTAACAATAACCTTTTTTTCCTTTAAGATAATTTGTTTATAAATAATATTAAATAAGTAAATTTTTATAATTAGGATTAAGAAAACGTATTATAAAAATTCTTATTGAGGGAGGAATTGCTATGTATGACTTGTCACCACAAATATTTACTTCCTATAATTAAGTAAGCAACTACCATTAATAAATAAGTAAACCATGTAACCCTTCTGGTAATTAAGGAAGCTACTGTCACCAGTGTCTGGGACATTGCCATGTATGACTCGTTACCACGAATATTTACTTCCTATAATTAAGTAAGCAACTACCATTAATAAATAAGTAAACCATGTAACCCTTCTAGTAATTAAGGAAGCCACTGTCACCAGTGTCTGGGATATTGCTATGTATGACTCGTCACCACGAATATTTACTTCCTACAATTAAATAGGCAATTGCCATTGATAAATAACTAAACCATGTGGCCCTTCCAGTAATTAAGGAAGCTACTGTCACCATTGACTATTTTTGGAATGCCATTAGAAAGCCCTTTTTACCAAAATTATAAAGCCACCTCAAAATAAGAAATTTAGTTAGTTCTAGCTTAGAGTTCGACTTGTAAGTTAAGTGTAACTTTCAGTGCAATAAAGTTCTCTAATAAAGTTAGACTCTTTTCCTCGCAAATCTAATTAAGTGATAATAAAGTGTAATTATTATTAGATTCGCTTAAAGAAACTATTATAAAGTATTCACTAAGTGAATATCCAATATTCGTGAGTTCTTTGTGAGCTTCTTGTCAAAAATACTCTGCTTCCGGAGTCATCCCAAAGAGGAAGGAAGATCTACGACGGACACAAGTTTATTTTGCGAACCATAAACGAAGTTCCGACGTAACAATACATTAGATATATCACTGATCGGCTTTTATTTTATCATTTGGCCTTGCCAATAGAAATTAAAATTATGTATGTATTATTGCCACATACCACGGCCACCGTCCGGCGCTCATGAATACGTTTTAGATTTTACAGCCGATTTTTATAAATAACTAGGTACAACTTACAAATAGTAAATTCGTATTTGTGTGCGTTACTTACAGATATGTACATAGGTACCTATTCGGATAAGTTATTTTAAAAAAGCTCTCATATCGTAGGTTATATTAATTAATATGACAAACGCGTGTGTTACATATATACAATAAATACGGAAGTAGCCTTGCCTTGCTGAGGGGGGGGGGGTATATTAATTTATGTAAGTCACACTTTTTTTATTAATGAATAACTAACTAAGTAACTAACTGGATTTTCTACGACGCTGTAAAATAGGTACCTAATACATATCACTAGGTACGTAGGTACATAACATACTTTCTACATGGGTAATAAATATCTTATTGATAACTAATTAGCTAGCTAGCTAGCAGTTTTGCGTTCCAATAGGTATTTCGCAGTTTCCAATTACACACGAGAACAAGTATGTAAGTAAACTCTCTCATTCACAAGAATTAATTATTTAATGTAAACCTTATCAGGACTCAAGTTTATGAAATACATACACAATTTTGTTGGCATGTTTTTTGATAGATATGTAGATGCGTATTTAGGTACAAAGCATGTGGATGGGCCCAGATACAAATACAGATATCTCGTAGTAACCAACAAGACCAATTGATGTAATAAGACGTAATAAGATTCGTAATTAGCTTGACGACCCGGTCGGTCGGTCGGTCGTATTGTATACGCAATGCAAGGAAGTTTTAGTTCTGTTACGCTTTTTGCTGCGTAGTAACTGCGACACTTTTCTCGTCCGTCGTAGGTAATAAATACCTAACAACAATGCTTTGTGGTTGGTGGCTGACAAGTCATAACAGTCAAGTCAGTCATTCACAAAAACGTCACCGGAGTTTTTTAGTTCTTTTTGCAATCAAATCGAGCATCGTATCTATATATATATATTTTACTATTTAATAAATACATAACGGTACAAAAACTTTAAAAACAAAATTGCAACGACAAAAGCCAAAAACCCTGTAGGTAAATAACAGTAGGTACCTAATACGTAGTAGACAGTAGACAATACATATGTATTTATTTTTATTTGCTTTTAGCCACGTGCCAGTGTCAGAACCGTGCACAAAATATTATTGTTTTTTGCATATATATACTTATATATTATTTTATTATTACAGCCATATAAATATGTAATACCTACCTGTACCTACCTATGTATCTATCTATAACTCTTAATTATGTTATGATGGATGATGAATTCAAGTTGTAAGTAATATAGGTACCACGTGCGCTATATTTCTTAGGGTACTATCTAAAATGTGTGTAATGGGTGACGCATCATCCTTGTATTGGTAAAGTATAATGTAAATGAATGGGTCATCCATAACATTATGCGAGACTGTAATGTAATTTAACACTTCATTCAAACAAAAATTGTCTATCGGTTGAATCGTAATCAAACCACTGAATGTAGATAATATTCCATCAGTCAGAGGGTTGTTAGAAAAAGTAAGAAAACAGAAGGGTCTGTGAGGCATGAAGTCCAAATTAAAGAAAAGCAACCCTATCTATAACAGGAGGTTATTGAAGACTTTTTGAGATGTAGAGACCTGACTGCAGGAGACTTGTTTATGATTTAGAATTAAAATTATAATTATTTCTCTTAAAGTGAAAGAAAAAGGATTAGGAGAACAGAAGACGCTGTGGAAATCCTCGAATAAAAAGAGGTATAGAGGGCGGAAGGATACCTTAAGAGGCATAAAGACTTTATCAGACTCATGAAATGGTTTAGAATTAAAATTATTTATTAATAATGACTTCTCTTGAAGTCACTCAAACTGGTAGATATCAGTTGAAAAAAGGATTAGGAGAACAGACGACGGACGCTTTAGAAATCTACAAATAGAAGGAGGTATGGAGGATGGCGGGACACCTTCTAAGACTTGAAGACCGACTAGAGACATCTTTTTGTATTAAAAGCAGAAATATAGATAAATGGGAGCAGAAGAAATCCTATAATAGGTGATTCGATTGCTCTTCAAATAGTCAAAGATGTAAAGTTGGTAGAGGATAGAAAGAAGAGGAGATACTGTAGAGTCTTTATTAAGACTGAAGACCTTCTGGTGATAAAGGATGCCTTGTTCGTCTCGTAACTGACGCTGACACCTTGGGGCTGGTCTTTAATTTATGAGAACGTCTTAAAACTACCCATCACTTGAGGATATCATCTTAGGGTCGGTCTCTAATTGAGAATAACATCTTAGGGTTGGTCTCTAATTGAGGATAACATCTTGGGATTGCTCTTTTCTTGGAGATGACATCTTCGAAGTGGTCTCTGCTTGAGGTTGACATCATTGAAATCCTCTCCTCTTGAGTATAAAAACTTAGAGTTGATCTCTACTTGAGGATAAGATTCTAGGGTTGGTCTCTAATTGAGGATAACATCTTGGGGATTGCACAATACTTGAGGATAACATTTTCAAAGGGGTCTCTGCATGAGGTTGACATCATTGGAAACCTCGCCTCTTGAGTGTAAAATCTTAGGGTTGGTCTCTAATTGAGGATAACATCTTGGGGATTGCTCAATACTTGGGGATAACATTTTCGAAAGGGTCTCTGCATGAGGTTGACATAATTGGAATCCTCTCCTCTTGAGTATAAAATTTTTGGGTTGGTCTTTAATTGAAGATAACATTTTAAAACTGCTCATCACTTGAGGATATTATCTTAGGGTCGGTCTCTAATTGAGAATAGCATTTTAGGGTTGGTCTCCAATTAACGATAACATCTTGGGATTGCTCTTTTCTTGGAGATAACATCTTCGAAGTGGTCTCTGCTTGAGGTTGACATCATTGGAATCCTCTCCTCTTGAGTATAAAATTTTTGGGTTGGTCTTTAATTGAAGATAACATTTTAAAACTACCCATCACTTGAGGATATCATCTTAGGGTCGGTCTCTAATTGAGAATAACATCTTAGGGTTGGTCTCTAATTGAGGATAACATCTTGGGATTGCTCTTTTCTTGGAGATGACATCTTCGAAGTGGTCTCTGCTTGAGGTTGACATCATTGGAATCCTCTCCTCTTGAGTATAAAATTTTTGGGTTGGTCTTTAATTGAAGATAACATTTTAAAACTACCCATCACTTGAGGATATCATCTTAGGGTCGGTCTCTAATTGAGAATAACATCTTAGGGTTGGTCTCTAATTGAGGATAACATCTTGGGATTGCTCTTTTCTTGGAGATGACATCTTCGAAGTGGTCTCTGCTTGAGGTTGACATCATTGGAATCCTCTCCTCTTGAGTATAAAATTTTTGGGTTGGTCTTTAATTGAAGATAACATTTTAAAACTACCCATCACTTGAGGATATCATCTTAGGGTCGGTCTCTAATTGAGAATAACATCTTAGGGTTGGTCTCTAATTGAGGATAACATCTTGGGATTGCTCTTTTCTTGGAGATGACATCTTCGAAGTGGTCTCTGCTTGAGGTTGACATCATTGAAATCCTCTCCTCTTGAGTATAAAAACTTAGAGTTGATCTCTAATTGAGGATAAGATTCTAGGGTTGGTCTCTAATTGAGGATAACATCTTGGGGATTGCACAATACTTGAGGATAACATTTTCAAAGGGGTCTCTGCATGAGGTTGACATCATTGGAAACCTCGCCTCTTGAGTGTAAAATCTTAGGGTTGGTCTCTAATTGAGGATAACATCTTGGGGATTGCTCAATACTTGGGGATAACATTTTCGAAAGGGTCTCTGCATGAGGTTGACATAATTGGAATCCTCTCCTCTTGAGTATAAAATTTTTGGGTTGGTCTTTAATTGAAGATAACATTTTAAAACTGCTCATCACTTGAGGATATCATCTTAGGGTCGGTCTCTAATTGAGAATAACATCTTAGGGTTGGTCTCTAATTGAGGATAACATCTTGGGATTGCTCTTTTCTTGGAGATGACATCTTCGAAGTGGTCTCTGCTTGAGGTTGACATCATTGGAATCCTCTCCTCTTGAGTATAACAAATTTTTGGGTTGGTCTTTAATTGAAGATAACATTTTAAAACTACCCATCACTTGAGGATATCATCTTAGGGTCGGTCTCTAATTGAGAATAACATCTTAGGGTTGGTCTCTAATTGAGGATAACATCTTGGGATTGCTCTTTTCTTGGAGATGACATCTTCGAAGTGGTCTCTGCTTGAGGTTGACATCATTGAAATCCTCTCCTCTTGAGTATAAAAACTTAGAGTTGATCTTAATTGAGGATAAGATTCTAGGGTTGGTCTCTAATTGAGGATAACATCTTGGGGATTGCACAATACTTGAGGATAACATTTTCAAAGGGGTCTCTGCATGAGGTTGACATCATTGGAAACCTCGCCTCTTGAGTGTAAAATCTTAGGGTTGGTCTCTAATTGAGGATAACATCTTGGGGATTGCTCAATACTTGGGGATAACATTTTCGAAAGGGTCTCTGCATGAGGTTGACATAATTGGAATCCTCTCCTCTTGAGTATAAAATTTTTGGGTTGGTCTTTAATTGAAGATAACATCTTAAAACTGCTCATCACTTGAGGATATTATCTTAGGGTCGGTCTCTAATTGAGAATAGCATTTTAGGGTTGGTCTCCAATTAACGATAACATCTTGGGATTGCTCTTTTCTTGGAGATAACATCTTCGAAGTGGTCTCTGCTTGAGGTTGACATCATTGGAATCCTCTCCTCTTGAGTATAAAATCTTAGGGTTGGTCTCTAATTGAGGATAGCATCTTCGAGGTGGTCTCTACTTGAAGATGACATAGTGTGATTGATCTCTAATCGGGGATGATTTCGTGAGATTGATTACTAATTGAAGATGACACATTAGACGTGATATGGCACTTCGGGTTTATGAACATTTTGTAGGATTTTGGGCTTGTATTTATTGATTTAAAAGTATCCCTGAAAATTCCAAGAAACGGCTTTTGTGATACTTAGCAAACAATTTGCGCGCGATTTTCTGATACATACATTCTACGCATTCTGCAATAAGTGGTTTGCCGCCCATGAGTATTCCGTCTGTCGGTCTGTAAGTACGTTTGTCATTAGGTAATTCCCCCCGGTTTCCTTTTCATTCCTTACCTTTTATTTTATTATGTATTAATCCAAGGAGGCAGAGAGAGCAGTAGCGGGGTCACGTGCTTGCCGATGATGCGTGTGTTGCAATAAAAGACAACCTGCGCGCGTGTATGGCGCCAATTGTGCGCAAGCGTCGGTGGGCTTGTCCTCCGACACCAACGCTGTTCTCTGGTATCCCGATTTCGCTGCTTGGCTGCGCTTCGCCGACCAGTTCGCAGCCAACCTTTGCTCTAACAACATCAGTAGTACTCCCACTCCATAGTAACGTGTGTCGTGTGAATTGATCGCCATTCAAACTGCGTCATAAGCCTCGAGTAGTTTAGTTTTTTTTTTATCAATTACATCAAACCGAACAGATTAATTAAAATGATCGAATTGCGTACAATTTGAGAGGACGCTTGTCGTGGTGAATACGCGTGCGTTTTTCGTAGTAGATTTTCGATAACTTGTGGACGATGACTTGTTGAACGTATACATATGTGTATATACGTAAACGTAGGCACCTAGCTCACGTGTATGCCAAGAAAACTGCGCCGTAGATCGGCTTGCTGCTATGTTTGTTAATTAGATTTTATTTGGTGTGTGAGAGTGAGTTTGTTATTGCTATTTCTGTGATTTATATTTACCGTAAACTAATCGAAAAATGAATTTGAATATAATGGAGCCAGTTGCGGAGCACGACGGTTTCGAGCCCCAGACGAGGGCTCGTTCGAACACGTGGCCTCTTCCGCGGCCCGAGAACTTCGTGGAACCGGGTGAAGAAGCGGGCAACAAGTGCGGCGGAGGACCTCAGGTACCCACGCCTAATGCGCTCCATGCAAAAAAGGGCACGAGTCGACGGAACGCCTGGGGTAACCTGAGCTACGCCGATCTCATCACTCAAGCTATCACATCCTCGCCGGAGAAACGGCTCACGTTGTCCCAGATTTATGAATGGATGGTCCAGAACGTGCCCTATTTCAAAGACAAGGGCGACAGTAACAGCTCTGCCGGCTGGAAGGTAAGACGGGACAGCCAAAACCCTTTGCTTTGATTTCGATGTGGAAGTTACTCACTCATCCACCCACCTACCCTCACTCATTCATTCAGTGTACCTAACATTCATTCTAACTGTTAACTGTTACTAACACAAAGTATAAATATATAATTGTTAACCTAATCATTTGTATTTCATTATTGTTGTCTATGCGCGCCTTCGTCTGTCTTTAATAACGACGTAAAGGCGCATGTTTGATAGAGCACCAAGGTGAGCGGTTTATTCATTTTCATCGAGTTATGTAACTCGTAAAACTACTAGATATCAAACATTTAACAAGCAAGATACAACGAATGCGTTTACGTTTTAATTTAGATACAAATTCGGTTAAAGTGAACGGACTGTTGTTATTATTATTATTATCTACATTACTACTGACTGATTGACATGATGGTGGAGACACCTGTTAAATTGCGTTTCGAAAATTACGCAACAGTCTCGTGACGCAGGCAGGTGTTATAAATGGTGTAGGACAAAATCACCATTTCAAACTCCTCTTTATCAATGATGGCGAGAGGAGCAGCAGCAGATTTCCGGAAGAATTTCGTAAACAAACAATCGACAGGTTGTTTTGTTTACTATTTACTGTTTACTAGCGTGTTAAGCACGTGGCCTGTGACGTCTTCACAAATAACATAACAACAGAAACAGCGGCAGCAGCAGCACACCAGCGTGTGTTTAATAAGTGGATTCGGTCTCTCTGTTGTTGTGACATTCGTTATGTTGTGGTACTTATTTACTACAACTAACCAACCAACCAAGCGAAATTACTAACAAATAAATAATGTAATAGAAGATAACCAGTAGCGAAATCATTATTACGTACATACGTAAGTACGTAGGTACTTTGTTTCGTTCGAAGACCCGTGCTTGCTTTCTTGGAAAAATAAAAAGTGCAGACAGTTCCATGAATCGCGGTAGCCTTGAATCGTGAAATTAAGTTTTATAGTAGCAGCAGATACCGTCCAGGTAAAAAACTACGATTTTTTGTGAACCGAACGTGGGCAGGAAGAATTTCAAATGCGTTTTACGTCATCATCAACTAACCTGCTATTACATAGGTATTCTGCTACAAGTATCTCAAACCAATCCAATTCCGGAAACATTTTATATTATATTTGTCGTCGATATTTTAAGCTTAAACATTTCTGACTTGTTAAGGTAGTGTGCCCACTTCCGTGAAAATTTTATTAAATATTTTGGTGTAAGTAACTTACACAAAAGGTGCGCCGATAGCTGTCTGTACCTAGTACCTACCGACCCGACGGACGGATGGCTTAATATATTCGTTTGTGCAAATGTATTTAGTATGCTATTGAAGCCTCCGGTTGACGAGGACATTCTTAAAATATTGCACAGAACGTTTACCTTTCGGTTTTACTTATTGTAATAGTACCTATCGAAAATAAAATAGTTTTGTGTACGTAATCGCCATTGTTTTCTAATACGTAGTAGTAGTAGTAGTAGTAGTTGCAGTCTATTTTCTTTCTATATTACACTAGAGTGACTGTCACTGTCACTGTGACTGTGACTACGAGTACCGATAGCGTCCAGAGATTTAAAATAGACCGCGAACCGAGGAGGAGGAGGTTCTCCTTCCCGGACGTTGTTGCGCCTTTTGGGAATTCGTCGGGACAAAATCGCAATTTTCCGTCTCAAAACGGCAACGTCGCGTCGCAATAATAGTATATAAGTACTATATATAAGGTGTATATACGTTAGTATACTTAAGTATTTCGTTACCAAGGAAATATGTCGCTGGCCTTGATTTCGGTAAACTCTGTACCCATTGCACGCGCGCACAGTACACCTCACGAAACGAGGCTCATGCAAATCCTTATCTCCACCATTTCACTATCCACATCATTGACAAAAGAATCTCTATCCTCTTCAAGGAAATACATAAAGATGCATTCATGAGTTCACTTTGGTCATTTTTGGTATTGGTTCTGATCTTCTTTCTCTAGAACTGTTTCAAACTCTTCGTCAAATTGCTGTAAGGTAGGTGATGGTGGTTCTTTCCTACCATCCACTCTATGGAGTAAACAAGTCTATCCTCCCTCTATAGAAGCATTATTAATGTCCTATACGTGTTCAAGAATTGATTGTAGTCGTTTCTGGTCTTGGTTCTTATCTTTTTCCGGGACTGTTTCAAACTCTTCGTCAAATTGCTGTAGGTGATGGTCGTTTTTCCTTACCGTCCACTCTACGGAGGAAAAAAGTTTATCCTCCCCCTACAGAAGCATTATTAATGTCCCGTACTTGTCCAAGAATTACCTAATTGTGGTCATTTCTGGTCTTTGTTCTTATCTTCTTCCTTTTACCTTTACCATCCACCCAGTGAAGGACTGAATCCCTTTTCTTATCAAATACATACTTACAACCTAAGGAGGCATTTTTTGGAGCCATTTATTTTCTTGGTTCTGATCTTCTTCCTTTACAACTGTTGTGGTCTTTTCGTCCGTCAGGTAGTTGTTGATGATGGTCAGTTCTCTTCTTCTATCAACGCATTAAGGAATTATTTTTTATCTTTATCAAGGGAATGGGTTCATGGCGCGGATGTTAATTCTGGTCTTCTTCCAAAATTGAGAATTGTTGTGTGATCTCTTGGTAAGGTTGGCGCTGATGATGGTCGTTTTCGTTGCACATGGTTGCGCGCAATGGTCGGTGTTATTAAGTAACGTTGTTCTCTTTATTATTAATCTTCAGGAGGCTGGCTGGACAGCCTTGACTTTCTCCTTGCTCTGCTCGTCGGCCTGTATTACCTACGTACTTATGTATCTGTATGTGGATACTTGCTACTCTCTGGTGGGCGTCATTTCTATCTGTGTATCCGTCCATTAGTGTCTGCGTGAATGTTTAATCGCACGGTACAAACCTGTAATTGCACTGACATAATTTGAACGTTTAACATACTGTATTTATTACGTTATAATAATACTTGAGTTTCAGTAGGTACCTACATAATATGTGGTGGTAGTAGTAGTTGCTGGTGTTGTTGCACAATAAGTAGGGGAATCCTCTCATAATTTCACGTGCGTCGTTCTTGTCTTGATAAGTGTTGTGGAGGTTGTCGGGCGGGAATTATTATGAGTATGTATGTATGTAGGAAGTTCCTCGGTCCCGTGCCCACGACCTTGCTATATAGTAGTAGTGTAGTAGTACATAGTAGTGTTCACGTTAATTGTTAATAATAGTAGTTCTCTTCGTAATTCTATGGTCGTTATCGTTTATATGCACGTATATACGTACCGCTTCAAGTTTAATTTAACAATTCTTACCATTGGCGGTTTTTCTTTCATTCGTTTATACATATTTACGCACGATGCGGTGGGCCTTTCAAAAAATCCATTATTTACCGATAGATAGGCAACAGATTCTGAAAGTTTCGTCAACGTGACGTCATTCGACGTCTATAATAAGTAGAATAATAACGTTTCATTTGAGGAGGAGGACGCCTGACGTCATTAGAGTTTAAATCTAATCTCGGAACTAGTTTTAGTCACTTATGATAGGTAAATAAATTGCAGCTGAAACGGAAATTTTTTGCGATTGGTGTGTTCGTACAGTATCTACAATTGTTTGTTATAAAAGAAATACGTATAATATTTAGTGGGGTTGTTGTACTTTTTTCTATTTTGAATCCCGATACTTTTTTTTTGTTTTTGAAATTAACACTGCCACTTGCGTTCAATCACCTGAAAACGCGCACATTCTTGCGTATCTTAAACGCTCTCTCACATTCCATAACGAAAACGAATTAGTTCCCGTTTTGCCCGTCTAAAAATACATACATACACACATTTTTAGCTCCAAATACATGTGTATGTATCTTTAGTAAATTCTGTTTCTTTTTTTTTCAGTATTTAAGTAAGTAGTTATTGTATTTAATAATTTTTGCTTCTGTAGTAAGTATTATATTAGGTAGACTGTTTCAAAAATGAACGCGTTTATTAGTAGTACCTGTGGATATTTACGAATGTAGATACAACGTCGCCGAGGTCTTTGAGGAAATTCTTGGACGGCGTCCAGGAAACGTTGTAACACACACAAGAATGCGTACCGTACCAGGTGGCGAAATTAACCAGCCAACCGATAGATAGATCGATCGATCGATTGGTCGAGAAAAGTGCGAAGTAATAAATTAATTGTAGTTAATCGATCCAATATGGAAAAATCGACAACGTAGCAACGTTCTGCAAGAATTGTTCCATTATTCTCGCTTATTCTTGAACTAAGTTGTACAGACCTACTACCTACCTACTCTTGTTGGGAAATCTCATTAGATAGATTAATAGGTAGATGAGCTCTAGAGTGAAATATAATAAGGGTAGGTGCTTTTAAAAACTGAAATATAAGGGTCTTTACACTTCTTCAAGAATTCTTCGATTATTCTCGCCTATTCTTGAACTAAATAGTCTTGAACTTTAGTTGTATGTATAGATTGATACCTACTCTTGTTGAGAAATATTAGATAGATAAATAGGTAGGGTCAGGTAGGGTAATTGAAAACAGGCTCTTTATTTCGATTGATTGGGAATTATAGACTGTGGTGTTGACTTTTGACGGTTGGATGCTTAAGCGCGTTAAACAGCAGAGGAAGAGTGTCGCAATATTTTATGTTAAACAGTGAAAACATTTCTATATAATATATAATTTTTGGGGTAATTGTGAACACGGCTTTATAAATATAATTTTAATTGGAAACCACATTTAAAAGCGAATTGTTTACTTTTGCCCCATTAAAAACCTTTATAAAGCCAGTATAAACAAGATGATTGCTCACATTTACCCCTAAGTTTTCGACTGCGTTAATAAGTGAAGGGGTAATTGTAAACTTAAGTTTTATAGCAAAAAAAATCCGAATTTGCATATTTAACAACAGAAATTCACTTAAAACCAAACAAGGACCTCAATTAATAATATAGTCGCCTAAATTTAATCTTCATCTTAGATACATCGAGCTTTAAAGGTCAAATTTTCAAAATCATTCACAATTATCCATTTGATGTCGGTCATATAAAGGCGATCGATTTTATTGACTCCCTAAATGAATTTCGTAGATCCCATAGAGCTTGATAATAAACTAAATATATCGTACGTAATAAGGGCCTTTACACAGTTCTTTTAAAAATTTATATGTCCATTAGTTTTAAATATTGTATTGCTGACACTTCTTCGTGTTTCTAAACAGACAGGCACACAGACACAATTTTATACGTATGTACATATGTTACGTATTTAAGTACATGACGTTTTTCCTAACCTCCACGACCCCGCAGATAGCCTCTGAACTGCACACTCAATTTCGTACCATGTTTTTTCCAAAGAACCTCCTCGTCAGTAGGTACTTTGGAGCGGCTCGGATTATTTATTACAAAAATACTTGTTGGGTTAGACGAAGAAACCGATGATTAATTGTTCTTTTGGCCTTGTCCGTTATTCGCTTTTATTAAAGATCACACACATATTGGTGACGTTAGAATCACTATTTACTAACAGTGCTAATACTGTAATTAGTTATTAGTATTATGGGCCGACCTCAAGTTCTCGTCAACAGAATTACGGAGCAATTAAACAAGTTTTTCGTGTTTTGGCAATAATAAAATGAATTAAAATAACAAGAAGATATTTTGCAATAGTTCCATTCTGAATAATAACATAACATAATATGATCACATGCAGATTTTATTTATTCACATAAATAAATAACTATTAAAGATAGATAATTTGACCGTGTTGGTACAGAACATAAATTATTATGGTACCTACTGACCACCTTGACGAAATAAATTAATAAGAACTAATAGGTATCTACCTACCTAAGTACATAAGTACATAAAGTAATCGTAATGTGTGTAAGTAGTTAATAAACGTACAGTGTACATGCAGAAATCGGAATTTATTTTGTGCGAGAAACAGGCAGCGTTTAATTAATTTATTTATTGAACGTATTGATTTGTTTAGCGGCGAAATTTTAATTAGCACTATAAAGCATTCTGTACCTACCTACAACTAACTAACTGGGTAAAAACTACTACAGACAGACACATCAATTGCTTTGTGAGTATATTTTTTATATGTAAATATAAATACCTATCTATGTACATACATACGTCAGTCACAGTCAGTCTGCGTAACGGAGAATTTTCTGCTGCTGCTGCTGCTGCTGCTGTTATCATCCATCACACATTTAATTAATTTGTTAGTTAATGATAATTGGAAATAGAAAAAACCCCTAATTAGGTAGGCAATTGAACATATAAATAGGTAATCGATACAATCGATCAATTTCTGCAGCACAACATCAATGATATTATTGTATTGTATTGATTCACATGAAGGTACTTATTAAAATCGTCTGGAATACACAGGAACATAGTAGGTACGTACGTATGTATGGTAGCAAACAAAAACAGAGGAATTAACGTTACTTTTTATCAAAACGTTGTTTTTTGCAAATAAACTTTAAGTAGGTAGGTGGGTTATACGTATATAGATAGTAATTCCACGATGGCAAGCAACATTTACAATAACAACGTTTTCGATAATTACCTGGAAATATACTGTATCTGTATACATATGTACCCGAGTAATGTATGGTAGTAAACAAGACACGTTAATAATAATTGTTGTTATAAGTCTAGCCAATAGGCGGACGTTTTTATCAGATTCAAGGACGAGCATTGATAACGCCACAAGTATCATCATCATCTACATATCTCTATATCTACATGAGCCGAATATCGTGCAATCAGAAATTTTCTACGTAAACCGTCTATTGAATTACAAAACAAAAAAAAACAGATATACCTAGGTAATCGTACATGTTGTATCTATGGGTATTAGGTAACGCACAAAAATTCCCGAAGGTTCGCAGATGTAGGTAATTTGTAGCTTCTAAATTCACTTTAACATCTATCTATCTAAGTACCTAGTACAAGTGATGTGCTTAGTGCACGGCATCCTCTCTATAGTCCAGGCTAGACTCATTGAAACTGGCAACAATAAAAAAAGAAGAATTTTTGGAAAGTAAATTTACCAACCAACCAACCAGCCGACGTATATATGTACCTACATATGTTGTGTACAAAGAGCAATCTTTGTTTTTTTTTTTCTTTTGATACTTACCTACATACGTGAAAACATGTTTATTGAAAGATCCAAAAAATATGTCGCTGATTTTGACAGTTTGCTAAAAGGTTGTTTCTTTTTGGTGTGTAGGTGTAAGGGTCTAGAGCTTGAAACAAGAGTCACAAACTTTTTTTTATGATAATAAAAAAAAACCTATCATGTACACATATAAAGTACTTACATCACAAGAAGTTTTTTGGGCCCTTTGTCTTTAACTTCTTAGAAAATTAAATTTTCCTTTTACGTAACTCTGTACCCTAATACCTACCTACAGAATGTTTCCATTTCGACTTCATTTACCTAAGAAATTTCTTTCAAAATAGGCTTTCCAATTTATGTTAATTTTAAATTTTGTTCTGTTTGTTAATAAGTCAAATATTTATTGCCTCTCCTGTGTATATGTTGTTTAATAGTATTTGACTGTTATCTACATGTTTGTACAACAAAATTATCAAAGATAATAAGTAGCAACGTCTGTTTACAAATTAATGTGTATTTATGAAGGTACATGACGAATTTCATGAAAAAGACGTATAATAAAAAGGTTTTGGTTGCAGTAAGAAATGTAGCAGAAGTCAAAAATCCAAACTGGAAAAGTCACGTTATGTAGGTATATTTTTATGTTGCTCGTGGCGGGTTGGTCAAATTCATCGTCATCGGTCTTTATACCCATTATAAGACCACATGACGATAGAGTAGGTAGCTGATCATTTGCATACTTTTGTTCAAGGTGAATTTGATAACATCGTCCAGATCTCGCATTATACTACACACAACAAATATTCTTTCTTTTCTAGTCTTATTTACTCATAGAATATTTTAATTAGATACAATTTTATTTATAAATATGCAAATTTATAAAATACAGTACGCATTGTTGTATAGATACCTCCATATTACGATAATATGCATTTTTGATCGGTACCCCTAGCAACGTGCCCTCTGACATAAGCCATTATCATATCGTATCGTTTGGCATTGTTTCTAGATTATTAAGTAGGAAATAAATCAAACTGCTAATTATTTCTCGCTCTGCCAGTCATTTGACGGAATAAAAATGTACAAGTTATTAGTTATTATACTTAATGTTACTGATTGCGCCGACTTGTTTGGCGACACAAATAGTTTTGCGTCTTTTATCTTCAACCAGGCCGTTGTTTATAGATATTAAAGTTATTCGATTTTAATTGGGTATTCACGATCGTCTTCGTTCAGTATTTACTTACAAAATACCAGGGAGCATCAAGAAGTATTCGTTTTGGCACTTAATGAAATAATCGAACAGCAGGAAACAACAGAACAGACGTCTGTCTTCTACTACTGTTTGAAGTAAAAACAAATGCACAGAATAGGACAACTAACTGACTTTTTCAACTGTTTAAAGTAAAAGCAATCGCGCTGTAGAAAACAGTTGGTCTTTTAGGTAGGTACTACTCCACTTTTTACTGTAAAGCGAATAGCACCAATTAATAAAATAATTTTGATTTCAATTTGTGTGATGAGTCATAACGCATAAAATTGTCATAATTTCCATGGGGTTTGTGTTTTTGGGATATCTACGTCAAAAAATTGTAATACAGACCACAGCAGTGGTCTAAACTACAGATACACTTAATTATTTGTTTAGAAGTACTGGCTCGCCACCTCTAACTAACTAACTAAGCTTCGGCTTCGCAAGGCTAGTTAAAATTAGAATGTGCGTACGACGCGCGTGGTTATAAAAGTTTGTGTCTATGTATGTTTAAGCGATTAATGCGGTATATATCTGTATGTATGTATGTATATAGGTATGATATGTGTGTACTCGTATGATTGTGTGTGTATCTATTACATTATAGAACTAACTCGTGGAGTTATTGAGGCCATCGTCAGATAGCTGTCTTAATAAAACTCTCTGAGTTTAGTTATGTGGATACATACTTGTCTGGGGGGCTGCAAGATGCGAACTATGTAATAATTCGACTTCCTGATGATAATCAACGGCGCGATATTTTAATTTTAACTTTTGCAGAATTAATCGATAATTCGAGGCAGTTTAATTGCGTTGACAAACGTTTTATTGTAGGATTACTATATTGTAAATATTTGAGTATTATTACATCAGAGTGAGTCCGTCATTTTACATTAGTTTGAATTGCGCAGATAACGCAAACCGTTTAGATTCAGAAAATGCGCAGAACAGTACTCTGATGTATTTTTGTTTGAGTTCTCCCCATAAAAGATTTGATAGTTTTTGTTTCACACACTATCGTTTGTTTTGTAAAACAAATCAGAAGACTGTGTTGTCGTCTTAGTCGTCTGGAATTTTTACCTTGCGTGATTGTTTTATTTTCCCTGCGCCCTGTTATTGTTATTCGGAGAGGTAAACAATGTCAGTTAGGTGTACGGGTGCTCCGTTGCAGAGGCGTTGTGAAGGAAAATAATCGAAAACGACGCCTAGCGTCGTCTATCCATCTTTACCGAACAACGACACGACGTCCTTTCGATTTTCGTCCAGACCATTGCGTCCGCCTTTTATAATTGCGTAGTAAGCCATGAGTTTTGCTACTACTGACGCTGGTTTTTCCCTTATACACAGATACAGATATATTTGGAGTCTGGAACGTTCGCCGTCTGCGACCGACGTCGAGATCCCATACAATTACACGGTTCCTAATTAAATGACATAGACATAGAGGAATGTTATACGCGAAGAGAAGCCCCCTACAACGACCCTTGTCCTTTTGGTTCATATTTTCTTTTCATTTATCCTTAGATGATTACATTCATTATTATTTTTAGAAACAGGAGGGTTGTTTGAAAAAGAAAATTAAATTTTTGATTAAATTTTATTTTCATGATAAATTATAATTTGGGTTACATTGTAGTAAAAAATTACTTACATTGTGGGCAACTTTCGCAATTTTACATTGAGTTAAGTTGATGCTGCTCGTGAAAACTGATATTCTTTCAAGATACTGTGTCATACTTACTGAAGATTGAAATGCCACATTGTGTGTAATTTCTACTACATTGTAATAATTGATTCCTCATTCACTTTGTCATTGAAGTCAATGTTATTACTCTCTCGTAATTATTAAAAGTACAGTTGTAATAGCGAAGAATGCATCATTACATTGTGACTGAATTCCTTTACATTATGAATAATTTTTACATTGTAACTTTTAACAAAACTATTACTTGGGTTAGATATCATTAATAGTTTGTTATAAAAAAGTTAATTATCATGAAATACTAAAACGAAAATGAGCTCGGGCGCCACTTTGTCAAACAAAGAAAGGAATGAATGAAACGACAAATTTATTGAGCACCGGGTAGTGCATCGGTGGTTCCTGTAGAATCCTGAGAGTCAAGAGAGCTCGAAGCTCTCTTAAAAAAAAACAAAAAAAACTTGAAGAGTATATTAACAAAAAAGGTACATTAAAAGAAAACTTACAAAGACAACACAAGCCCAACCAAAATATAACGCACCCTGCGCCAACGTAGGGACTTCAGCTGGTTTCCGGGTCTTGAAGGGGACTTTTCAAAAACGGATGAGACCAGGCAATAGATAAAAGGACTGTAAACCAACCTTATTAGTTTTATACCAGAGCCGCCTGCAGGTGTTGATCGGCTCGTATCAATTTGGTTTGGATATGATTATATAATATGTCTCTTAGCCTGGTTGACCTTTCCTCTAGGAATCTTCACCCCGACCCGTAATCCCAGCTTCAGAGTCCGTCTGGAGCCTAAACTAAGATGGATGGATGGGCTGACAAATAACAGGAACAAAGATGTACAAAAATATTACCTAAAAGTGAATAAATTAATTAAAATAATATAATTTTGTCGAAAATGAAGAGGTCTAAAAAATAAAAGGTAGGAAAAGGAAGTATATAGGTGAGTCCACGTCGAGATCAAACAAACCAAGATTCATCTAAGTACTCACAAGATACCACAAGAACAAAAAAAATTATTTGAAAAATGAAATTACTGAGAACAAAGGGGTGAAAAGCTAAATTAATAATTTAGAAAATAGCCACAAAGGCCCAAAAGATTAAGAAGAAAAAATAAGATTTACAAAATGCCTCGTGGCAACAAAAAAAAAATTGACAAAATAGTTAAAATTAATTAAAAAAAACAATTTAAAAGAGTGCTTCGAGAAGTTATGAAAAATTAAAGAAAAAATTAACGAAATACTTAATTTGAATAAATTTACGTAATATATTAATAAGGTGAGAAGTTCACACAAGTAGAAGCACAAAACACGAACAGAAACACACACCCACACGTCACGTCAGTGTCGAGGATCAAGGAAAAAGAAGACCTCGAGCACCGACCGGAAAATTTCATCGATCCCTCCATCGATCGCCTAGTCCTGCGCTAAGGTTGTTAGCCTTGATGATAAGACGGAAGGTCGATCAACATTAAGAAATAATCAACAAAACTGAACCAAGACAAACACAAACTGAATCGAATTAAATAAAACTTTAGTAACGGGATTTTTCATAGAAAAAAAACGTTACAAACCCCTATTACCAGGAAAAAGAGGACTGACAGCCAGCCTACCAGAAATCGAAAACGAAAAACATAATAACGGTACGAGAGCTAAGAAAGGGAACCAAAAATCTAATACGAATCTAATCCAAAAAAAAATCGAGGAACTTAAACTCAAACAGACAATTACTAAAAATAAAAATATGGAGGCTAATTGCCTAACTAAACGAAAATTATTGGTCGATTCGACCAGACAATGCTACTGCATTGGAAAACGAAAACTAAAACTTCATTTAAAATGCATAGCACTTATAATCAAGCGCCCAAGGCAAACGAAAATAAATTAAAAAGAACGGCATTCAATATTCTGCACTTACTATGTAAGCGCCTATAGCAGACGTAAAGGATTAAATAACGGCATTTGTATATCCTGCACTTACTATGTAAGCGCCTATGGCAGACGTAAAGGTATTAATCATAGCCAACGCACAAAATAATTTTTGCCACTCGGCAAATTGGGTCACACCCTGTCAAACGAACTCAATAGATTAGTCACCTCTTTATCACGTAACGAAAATCACTCGAGGAAATCGCATGTGCAAATAGCACCCTCAGAACCTCACTCTCTCACCATAAAAAAATCGCAATCTATACCGCATTTAAAATGCAAAACTCAGAAACACCAGAAATAGGCCCACAGTCCAACACTGCATCTTAAATGCAAAACTCACACTAAGAATGGGCCCAAAGCCCTAAACTGCATCTAAAATGCAAAACTCATAAACGCCAAAAACAGGCCTAAAGCCCAAAACTGCATCTCAAATGAAAAACGCAAACGCACCAACAAAAGGCCTAAAGCCCAAAACACTATATCAGGTGTCAAACCTGAAAACGCAGATGCATTCCGCATCCGAAAACCATAGCACTCACTATTGAGCAAAAAAAACCTAACTGCAAACAAACATTGCAACGCATCATATGCAAAACCAATATGCACAGAAAAATGCATCAAAAATGCACAACTGCATCAAACCTGCACTCAAACATGCGAAATGCACAAGTGCATCAAAACTGCATAAGAAATCACCCTGCATAGGGAAAATGCATCTAAACTGCACCAATAGTGTGCAACAACAAATCAACTGCATCAAAACAAATGCAAAAATCTAAACTGCACTAAAACAAGTGCAAAAAACCTAAACTGCACCAAAATAAGTGCATGAATATAAACTGCACCTAATCAAAAGCACAACCGATTACTCAATAATCGAAAACTGCAGCTATCTGCAAACTAAAAGGCAATATCGCCTCATATCGAACAAAAGTCGCACTCAAAGATCATCTAGCACAAATAATAGGCATCAACTGTAAAAAAATCGAAACCAGTAAACTAAACTCAAAAGGCATGTGCAACGAGCACCAACAAAAAACGAAAAAATCACTTGAGAGTGAAAATAAAATTCAAAAACATAAATCAACATTCCTAGCTGTAAAAAATGCATTCTAAGCTAGAATGAAACATAACGGAAGAACTATCCCGACTAAAGTCGAAAACGTAAACGAAAACTTTCCTACTCGGGAATAAAACGAAACTTAATCCAAAATGGAAATCATAGTATTCTTTAAAAACGAAAAAATAAAAAATTAATTGGCTAAAAGCCATACGTAAAATAGGAGTGGCTTTCATGAGCCAAAAGAGGACATTTGTAGAGCTACATAGGGAACAGTAAAAAAACAACAACAAAAGGGAATGGCCAAAAATAAATTCAGAAAAATTTTTCTTTTATTCCAGTATGCAGTCAGGTTCTACATGACCGAAAAGGGACGGTAAGACCCCACGGGAACCTAAGCAAGAAAGAAAGAAAGACCTGAAAAACTGATATCCATTTCCTACGAAATGCCAAATAGCAGTAAAAAAGTGTACAGTTGGGGTTCCAGCCCGAAGTAAAATGACCTGAAAGTACTAGGATTGAGGAGGCGAAAAACGAAAGTGAAACGTAGTAAATTCCAGAGGTGAACTTGGGAAATGAAGCCAGGAATTGTTATAGGCAAATTATGAATCGAAAAATATGATAATGAATACGAAAGGAAGTAAGATACGCATACACAAGGGAAACTCTCTTCGAAGGGGAGACAGAACCTCATTCACTCTGGTTGTGAGCCCGATTACCCCTAAGGCACGCATACGCTACGAACCCAAAACCTTTGGCCGATTCATGCCCCTAAAAAAACTCGCGATGGGGTTGTCCCATGCACTCACAGATGCACTACCAAAGGAAAGCACGAGAAAAGGTAAAAATGAGTGGAATCATGTTGGAGACAAAGGGTTGGAATTTACTCACATGCATGAAGCAAACAAGAGTCTAAAAAGGGAACAGAGGGACTCCTGACCAACATCATACATGTAGTGAGAGCTGATAGCACCCCTCACTCAAGGTGTGAGAAACGAAGAAGAAAGGGATAGAACAACAGTCCTTGGCACTGACATAACTAAGGTATGAAAACAAACACGAAGAAAGAGATTTATTGGATCGTGAGCTACAGCGACGTCTGGATCAGCAGATTTAACCGAACAAGTCTCGTTATCTGAACGAAAATGAATGTACCAAAAAATTGTCCAGAAAATTTGAAAATCCCAAGTTTCCCAAACCAACATCACTCCCTAATACAGGAACATCATTCCTGGAACCTGAAGCAGAAATTAAACGTGGAGTAGACACGACCCTAACCAATAAAGAAGAACTAACAGGAAGCATAAGCGATGACGTATCAGTTAGTCGACTATTTAATATACTAATAGGCAAAAAAAGTAGTGAGCAATTGAATTACAATCAATAGTTAACATAATCTTTTTGAAATGCAACTCAGCATGTAAAATACTCAAATTACGAAATAACTTGCCAATTTTACTTGGCTTGAATTTACATGAAAAAAACCTCTTGGCTCTCTGTTCCAAGCAATTGTACTCAATTTCAAAGACAAATAAATTTAACAAAAGTTAACTCAATTAATGTATGATTTCGTATGGTATCTGTAATCACTTACATACTGCAGGTATTCGTCAAACTCACGATAAACATCCAAGTTTTCCAAGTCACTCACTGTAATTTCGTCTAATACGTCATCATAAGGAAGGATAAGTCAATCACCACAGGATTAATAGAGAATACATCCTTAATGCAAAACAAGTACCTAAAATTTTACACAAGTTTGAAACTGTACAAACAAATTTGAATGGTATTAAACAAGTAAACAGACAATGTTTTTCAAACTTTAACAAAACAGATCTCAGAAATAATTACAGAAGGTTAAATACAGTAAATGCAAAAATAATGTACAAAATATAAATTTAATCACAAAAAAAATTTTGTTTACCAGTTACAACAAATACAAGAAAAAAGTTGCAATCAGGATTCTTCAGGTCCCTGCTCGTGCCGCGCCAATTTAACAAAACTATTACTTGGGTTAGATATCATTAATAGTTTGTTATAAAAAAGTTAATTATCATGAAATACTAAAACGAAAATGAGCTCGGGCGCCACTTTGTCAAACAAAGAAAGGAATGAATGAAACGACAAATTTATTGAGCACCGGGTAGTGCATCGGTGGTTCCTGTAGAATCCTGAGAGTCAAGAGAGCTCGAAGCTCTCTTAAAAAAAAACAAAAAAAACTTGAAGAGTATATTAACAAAAAAGGTACATTAAAAGAAAACTTACAAAGACAACACAAGCCCAACCAAAATATAACGCACCCTGCGCCAACGTAGGGACTTCAGCTGGTTTCCGGGTCTTGAAGGGGACTTTTCAAAAACGGATGAGACCAGGCAATAGATAAAAGGACTGTAAACCAACCTTATTAGTTTTATACCAGAGCCGCCTGCAGGTGTTGATCGGCTCGTATCAATTTGGTTTGGATATGATTATATAATATGTCTCTTAGCCTGGTTGACCTTTCCTCTAGGAATCTTCACCCCGACCCGTAATCCCAGCTTCAGAGTCCGTCTGGAGCCTAAACTAAGATGGATGGATGGGCTGACAAATAACAGGAACAAAGATGTACAAAAATATTACCTAAAAGTGAATAAATTAATTAAAATAATATAATTTTGTCGAAAATGAAGAGGTCTAAAAAATAAAAGGTAGGAAAAGGAAGTATATAGGTGAGTCCACGTCGAGATCAAACAAACCAAGATTCATCTAAGTACTCACAAGATACCACAAGAACAAAAAAAATTATTTGAAAAATGAAATTACTGAGAACAAAGGGGTGAAAAGCTAAATTAATAATTTAGAAAATAGCCACAAAGGCCCAAAAGATTAAGAAGAAAAAATAAGATTTACAAAATGCCTCGTGGCAACAAAAAAAAAATTGACAAAATAGTTAAAATTAATTAAAAAAAACAATTTAAAAGAGTGCTTCGAGAAGTTATGAAAAATTAAAGAAAAAATTAACGAAATACTTAATTTGAATAAATTTACGTAATATATTAATAAGGTGAGAAGTTCACACAAGTAGAAGCACAAAACACGAACAGAAACACACACCCACACGTCACGTCAGTGTCGAGGATCAAGGAAAAAGAAGACCTCGAGCACCGACCGGAAAATTTCATCGATCCCTCCATCGATCGCCTAGTCCTGCGCTAAGGTTGTTAGCCTTGATGATAAGACGGAAGGTCGATCAACATTAAGAAATAATCAACAAAACTGAACCAAGACAAACACAAACTGAATCGAATTAAATAAAACTTTAGTAACGGGATTTTTCATAGAAAAAAAACGTTACAAACTGTTCAAAATTTACATTGCGATTAAGCTCCATTTTAGAACTCTACATTGGAGTTGATATTCTTTACATTGTTGGTTAAATATTTTATATTAAAAGTGGTCTTCTGTACATTATGGACCATCTTCTTTACATTGCGAATGACCTTACATTGTAAAAGATCTTCTGTATATAGCGGACGATATTCTGCACATTATGGAAGATCTTTTTTGCATTATTAATGATCTTTACATTGTAAAAGATCTTCTGTACACAATGGACGATCTTCTTTACATTATAAAAAATTTTCTGGGCATAGTAGATGATATTCTGTACATTGTAGAAGATCTTTTTTGCATTGTGAATTGTCTTCACATTGTAAAAGATCCTCTGTACATTGTGGACGATCTTCTTTACATTATAAAAGATTTTCTGGACATAGTAGATGATATTCTGTACATTGTAGAAGATATTTTTTGCATTGTGAATGGTCTTCACATTGTAAAAGATCTTCTGTACACAATGGACGATATTCTGTACGTTGTGGACGATCTTCTTTACATTGTAAAAGATGTTCTGTACATAGTGGACAATATTCTGTACAATGTGGATGATCTTTTTTGCATTGTGAATGGTCTTCACATTGTAAAAGATCTTCTGTAGATTGTAGACGATCTTCTTTACATTATAAAAGATTTTCTGGACATAGTAGATGATATTCTGTACATTGTAGAAGATCTTTTTTGCATTGTGAATTGTCTTCACATTGTAAAAGATCTTCTGTACATTGTAGACGATCTTCTTTACATTATAAAAGATTTTCTGGACATAGTAGATGACTTTCTGTACATTGTAAAAGATCTTCTGTACATTGTGGATGATCTTTGCATTTCTAATGATTTTTTGTACATTGTTGGTGATCTTCTTTGCATTGTAAATAATTTTCTGAACATTTTGGATAATCATTTTTTGATTATTGATGATTTCTGTAGATTGTGGTCTTTTCATTACATTGTGGATAAACTGCTTGACACTATGAACTATTTCTACATCGTAATCTTTCAAACATTACATTGTGCTCATCAGTAGAACTCCATATTCCTAGTGATCTATTTCGTAATAGTTCAAAGTACATACATTGAATAGGTTGATAAAATTTTACATTGTGGTCATCCTCAATCTTGTTTTTTAACTTTTCCACGATATTTATGCTCGTTGTGGTTGATTTTATATTTGACGTTTTCGTTGTGCAGACCCACGTGGCACATTTTCCCATTGAACCAGCGTATCCCATCATGGGTCACTGACTTGGGAACAAAATATTCGCAAGTGCATTCCAGATGGTTGTGAACTATGTACTACATCTTGGTAATTATCTCTTCTTTCTGTGTTGTTGTTCTTTTTCTGGCGCCCTCAGGGCATTGCTTATTACTATTATTATTATTACTGTGACGATTCGTCAGGTTTTTTACCCCCGGCGCCAGGCTCAGGTCGACATCGACCCACTATCATTCACAACTATTTATAGGTGCCCCTGGTCCGCTTGGTGCTTCCGTGTGCCCGACAACGTAGTAGGTGCTTTACTACTACTTGTGTGTGTGGTTGTGTGTCTGTTTATGTTTACACATTGTAACAGGTGGTTGGAGATCCGATAGAATGCCTGTTGACACATCGTTCAAGATGTTTACGACCGTTTAATAAACGACAAAGCGGACGAGCCACGATATCGCACTTAAAGGGTCATTGCGGATGCGGAAGAATGGGAACGGGGCGTTTAAATAGTTAGGGGTGTTTTTGTTTTTTTTTTTTTTTTTTCGTTCTTTTGTTACGAGTTTTCCAACACTGTGTTACGTACGTACAAAGGAAAAAATCATTGCGAAATTTAAAGAAATTGTTTTGGCCCATGATTCTTGCTATGGTATTCTTTTATTTAAATTCTGATATTGTTTTTGGCAATCTTCAATAGTTTGTTCCATATGGAGACCTATATGGTGGAATTGTATTACATACATATAAGAAAGAAACGTCGCAGAAGAATGGTAAAATTATTCAAATTTGAATTCTGCAAGGCCGATGTAGGTAATATATTGAACACGAAAGATTTATTTCTCCCATAGATTTTATTTCAGCAAAAGACAATTTTAGGGAACAAGTCTGGCAGATAGTGCTTTGTTTACCTGATCTAAAGCGACTTCATAATAAAGGAACATCGTACCAAAAAAAAAAAACACTTGTTTTCATATTGTATATACATAGTTAGATTTAGATTTTTTACAATATGTTGAAATATTACATATGTGAGATGATTACATAAATATCTATGCATCTATGTAGGTTAATATATACCTACATCATAGAGTCTTCAAGGCGTTGTACCTAATACTTATTCTGAATTTTTATTAATGTATCTAGAAAATACGAAATATACAGGGTTTTTCAAGTTGATGGGCTATTAGAAGTATAAGAATTAGTAGAAGGAATTAAATTCTGAAACTTGGGCTCATTTGGTTATTGTTTATGCCGCTTCTTTTAAAAATATTTTCAAGTTCGATTTACATCCGGTTATACCGGAAGTCGATACCAACTTTCTTATTTTAAATGGAATGGTATATTTTTTACGCTGAATTCGAATAAAACGTGTAATTCTAAGGTAAATTTGATAACCAACTTGTACACCTACGACGATCGGTTTCTGAGTTAATTTAATTTATAGAAAAAAAATCGCTACCGCAACCCAAATTATAAAAATCATAACTTCCACAAAATACGACTTAGAGTGTTGAAATTTTTACTAGTAATAGCTGAATATTAGTGCTAACGCCTTGACAAAATTGAATTAAATAATTTATACAGGGCGTTCAAAATAAAATTCTAAAATTTAAAAACTTCAAACACGAATTACTTCGTTTTTTCAAATGGCACCTAAAATTTTCTGTTTTTTCAATCGATTCCTTTTTTTATCCTCTTTCGATCTATATGGATACTTCCTATTTTAAGTAATAATTCAAAATTATTCCAAAATTTTCAAATAAAATAGGAAGTATCCATATAGATCGAAAAAGGATAAAAAAAGGTATCGATTGAAAAAATAAAAAATAGTAGGTGCCATTTGAAAAAACGAAGTAATTCGTGTTTGAAGTTTTTCAATTTTAGAATTTTATTTTGAACGCCCTGTATAAATTATTTAATTCAATTTTGTCAAGGCGTTAGCACTAATATTCAGCTATTACTAGTAAAAATTTCAACACTAAGTCGTATTTTGTGGAAGTTATGATTTTTTATAATTTGGGTTGCGGTAGCGATTTTTTTTCTATAAATTAAATTAACTCAGAAACCGATCGTCATAGGTGTACAAGTTGGTTATCAAACTTACCTTAGAATTACACGTTTTATTCGAATTCAGTGTAAAAAATATACCATTCCATTTAAAATAAGAAAGTTGGTATCGACTTCCGGTATAACCGGATGTAAATCGAACTTGAAAATATTTTTAAAAGAAGCGGCATAAACAATAACCAAGTTTCAGAATTGAATTTCTTCTACTAATTCTTATACTTCTAATAGCCCATCAACTTGAAATACCCTGTATACATAAGGCGAATTTTGATCAGTTCGTAATTTTTTATTTTTAACGGTCGTTAAGTTGGCACGAATACCTATAAAAAAGTTTTGAGATATTCTCTTTCTTTTGGCATTTCGGAATCAATATAAGTACATATATATATCTATAGGTAGGTATTCGTGAATTTTTCATCAGACCTTCAGTTTTTTTTCTCTACGCCATTTTCTTTCACGTTCCGATGGAGAACTAGGGACCTAACCTAATTAGGTGCCTTTCAAGGACTCAACTCCTCCATAACTTATTCATACTACATTTAATAACACTTATTATAATAATATTAAATATCTGCTTGTACTTAGGTAGGTATATATATATAGGTATGTAAGAAAATTATTTTAATTTTGAGTGCCTCCTAACTTCGTACCTATAGTTAGATATATAAATTAAAACTTGTTTCATTTATTTCTTCTTTTGAAGAAGTGTTATTAGCAATTCATCGTTGTTTTTTTATCAAATCCCATCAAGTCTTGCAAACAATTGAATTTATTCTCTTATTTATCAAATATTTATTTAGGTACCTGGGTACGTAACTAAGTACATAAGTATCTAATAATGTTTGCAAGCGAGTAGGCATTCTACACATTACGGTCATCTAAAATTCCCAATAAAATATTAATGTTGGTACAAAATGGAATTATTCATGTTTTAGCCAGTAACCTTGCTTATATTATTACGTCTAATGCTTACTATTAGGTAGGTACTTCTCGAATTAATTAAAAATTGCTTACTTATTAAAATTCGTACCTATGTCAAGTTCAACTTGCTATTTAAATTTCGTGCTTCTACGCCTTCCAGCCGGGTGCCCACCTATTTATTCACTTTGATTAAGTAATAAATTTTGCAACAATCACTGTCTCAAGAAATACTCACTGAAAACATAAGTTTTTGTTGTATCTATAATTTATTGTTATGTTTCTAAAGATACACCAAGTATTATATATCTATAGGGGCGTGAGAAGGGAGGAAATTCATCTTGTATCTCCATTGAATACAGTCATATCTATAACTCGAATTTTTTATAACTCCAACTCTCAAACTTTTATTGTTCGAGATAATATTTGGTGCCAACTTCGGTAAGTCGAATTTTCTGGGGGAATCCCTTAACAATAAATGTCCTGTAGGTACTAATATGCAATTAAGCAGTGAGACAGTTCAGTTTCTATGATTATTTATTATCTTATTGGTTGATTAAACTTTCTAAAAATGAGGCCTGACGAGATTTTAATAGATCTTTTCTCCCCATTTTGAGACAATTCAATTAGTGTATGTCCCCTTATCACAATGATTAATTATACTCTTTAAAAACGAATCTGTAAAGGGAGGAAAGACATTAAGCGATATTTGGTGAGATATTGATGGACCTCTCCCATCTCATTTTGAGTTCACGTGATTAAAAAACGTCCCCTTATCGTTTTGGTAGATTAAACTCCCTTAAAATGAGATCTGATGGGATTGTATGGACTTCTTCCTCCCCATTTTGGGCTAACGTAATTAATAGATGTCCCCTTATTTAATTTGTTTATTATACTCTCAAAAGAATCAGTAAAGGAAGAGAGAGGGCTTTAAATGATACATGGAGAGATTTTGATGGATCTCCACCCTCTCAATTTGAGAAGAGTACCTCCTTATCTTTTTGGTTGATTAAACTCTCTAAAAATTCATCAGTGAAGGGAAGAAAGCGTTTAAGCGTTCATTATCATATAATATTATTATTTAATAATTTGATGTTTTGATCCCTCGAACTTTTTGCATCGCATGGTGATTCGAGTTATCGAAGTTCGACTGTATAATATACATAATCAATCTTATCTTACCAGGGCTCACAAACAAGAAAAAAAAATAAATTACTCCTTTGCAAGTTATTTCTATAATACATAATAGATACCTACGAACAATATTATTTATTATTGTATTTTACAATAAACATCGAGTGATTATTTGTTGATTGTTATACATATGTGTAATTAGTAGGTATACCACCAATCGACTATTACACATACATACAGACACAGATAACTGTACCATATAATAGCAACCATTATATTATTACTATTATGAATGAATGAAAGACTTTGTGTTGTGTCAGGGAATAGTAATGTGACGTCACAACTGCTGCTACTGACAAATAATAATAACAATGTTCATGGGTGATGACGTACGATATATGTATGTATTTACATGTACATATTATGTCGAACTTTTTTGTTGTTGCTAGATACGAACACTCATCATGCATGATGAGGTGACGATGTTGGTTGAGTTAGAATGGGACGAGATGAGAAATATTGGAGCGAGACCTCGTTTTGTTATTAGCATCTAACATAAGTTGTTTCTGTTTTTGTTTGCAGATATTGTTTGTTGTAGGTGGATGTGCTATTGGCCGGCCTGGCAGCTCTGACTATCTGTATGTACCTATAAGATAATAAATAGGCACATCGTGTAGGTTGATACCAATGGTATTTGCTTTTTTTTGTATGTACAGTATATTTCGTTTATAACGACGATAAGAGTGCCATTAAATTCCGTCGCTATATCCGGTAGTAACTATATAAAAAGAATGAAAGAAGGAAAGTAGGCTGCAAGAGAAGTAGTCAGTAACTGATTCTTAGATTTAACTTCATAAACCTTAACATTTATAAACAATTAGCAGCAATACCCGGCGTTGCCCGGGTAAGAATATATTACACGTTTTATGGAACATTCTAGAATATTCGCGAATTTAGAACTATTCAGAACATCCCATAATGAGTCAAAACATTTTTTAACTTTTTTTAACACTCTGAAACATTCTTGAACATTGCCAAATCATTAAATTAATCTCTTGATTGTTACGATGATAACACTGACGAAAAGTCACTGAATTTCAGTTTATATACCATCAGACATCGAAATTTCTAGTATTAGAACACTCTAGAACATTCAAATAGTCTGTTCTTTTCCATTAGTTGAAATCACTTTAATTTTTTTGGTCACTGTTCATCGCTCTTGTTTCCAATTGATCTCCACTCGACTGCAAACACAATTTAACTGACAAAAAGTTACTGAATGTTGATTTATATATCATCGAACATCGAAATTCCTAGTACCAGTACACTCTAGAATATTTAGATGTACCTACATCACTGAAACGTAGATGTACACTTTTTGAAACTTTCTAGATCATTCAAGAAATTTTTAGAACTTTCTCGAACATTCTAAGTCGATAATAACAGTTTGCGCTCATTTTAGAATTTTTTAGATCATTTCAGAAATTTTGAGATCTTTCCGGAAGTCCTTATGACTTAAAAAAGGGCAGAAATATTTATTTTCACCTTTCTGCCACCTACAACCACCCACTTCCACCCACCGCGACCAAACTCCCTTACTCCCACCTGGAGATCAAGGCGTATGTATCACCCCAACAGAAAGTTGATTGGAGTAGGTAGAGATAGAGAAAACCTTATCTTTACGTACGAACATTAGCATTATATATATATGTATTTAGATATAGATTTAGATTAGTAGGTACAACCGCTGATTATCTGTGAATGTAAACAAAAGATAAAGAAGTTTTGTGTTTAGACTCGGTCGCAATATCTATGAGTATGAGATTTCTAGCATCTTGTAATTAATAGTTAGTTCATTAAAATTAGTCGCTAAAATCGAAATCGACTTTACATCCGACGTCGTTACAGCCAAATTTTCTTCTTAAATTCAAGGGACTTTTGTGTTGTTATGTCGTTATATCCAAAAGGTCGTTACAACCGAAGTCGGTATTATAAATTAAATCTGTTGAACAGGTGAACGTAGTATGTAGGTACCATCTACTCATCTTGACTTATTATTTATTGATGAACTTATATGCATGTATGTAGAATCAACTTTTATTAGGATGTGTTCTGTCTGATTGTGGATCGAATTCATTGTGGGTAGGGCACAATAGGTAAATATTTTTTTTTGTGGAAACATCGTTCGTTCCCCATTGACTGACTGAATAACTCATTATTGATTTGTTTTCACTGTCTCGATTTCCTGGAGTTGCTTGTTTACCTTTTCTGGTTCTACTGAACTGTTTAATTAATCGAATAACGTTTTTGGCAAATGAAGATTTTGCATATTTGTATTTTATTGAACTGTGTTTATTACATTTCATAAACTTGTTATTTTATAGTTCTGGGAATCGTTTAGACCGTGACTTACCTACATACAGTACACGTCAAAATTTACGTCTGTTTTAAATCACCATGTGACACAAAAAAACAACGTCGAGGTATCGAGACTTTGAACAATAATCCTAGAAACTGCTATTAAAAAAAAATAAATTCGAGTAATAGCAGTTTGAGAATTCGAGTTACGCGTATTTCTGATAGTTGATGTTATTATTAACCAATTTGGTTCGACTTATTGAAGTTTGACTTTACATCACTTATACATCTTTCTCCCTTTAGTAATGCATTTTTAGAGAGTTTAATCAACCACAAAGATAAGGGGACGTTTTTTAATCACGTGAGCTCAAAATGAGATGAGAGAAGTCCACCAATATCTCACCAAATATCGTTTAATGGGGACATTTATTGTTAAGGGATTCCCCCAGAAAATTCGACTTATCGAAGTTGGCGCCAAATATTCGAGTTATCAACTAAAAGTTATTTTCATGAGTAATTACGTAATTTGATGAAGTTTTTGTTCCTTTTTTAATCATTCATAACAAAGTAAATTCACATGAGAAGAGATGATTCAGCATGGTGCTAAGACGCATGACTGTGATGTCACACTCACACTCAAACCAATTTTCGTTTTCAATGCGATTGCCTACATATCTATCTCTATTTCTGTATTTTTGGGTAAAGGTATTTCGAAAAATTCGACCCTTCCAATATTTCTTCCCGATAGGGTGGATGCTGGCTGCGACGTCTGCATTATAATGGGAACAAAATCGATGTGACGCGGCGTTATTAAGGGTTTAGGCACCTTATTCCCGACGTGCGTCGATCGGAGGACTTCGTCAGCCCTCTATATGCGAGGGAACTCCCAGTTAATATTAATTTATTATTTAACACAATAAAATAAATGCCATCCACATAGTACGTCTTTATATATTACACCTTTGATGAAACATTCAAGAATATTCGCGAATTCAGAACTATCCAGAACATCCCATAATGATTCAAAACATTTTCTAACATTTTTTAACATTCTGAAACATTCTTGAATGATCTTTCAGATTCTGGAACATTCTTCAACATTGTCAAATCATTAAATTAATCTCTTGGTTGTTACGATGATAACACTGACGAAAAGTCACTGAATTTCGGTTTATATACCATCAGACATCGAAATTTCTAGTATTAGAACACTCTAGAACATTCAAATAGTCTGTTCTTTTCCATTTGTTGAAATCACTTTAATTTTTTTGGTCACTGTTCATCGCTCTTGTTTCCAATTGATCTTCACTCGACTATCTCTCAGCTCTGACTATCTGTATGTACCTATAAGATAATAAATAGGCACATCGTGTAGGTTGATACCAATGGTATTTGCTTTTTTTTGTATGTACAGTATATTTCGTTTATAACGACGATAAGAGTGCCATTAAATTCCGTCGCTATATCCGGTAGTAACTATATAAAAAGAATGAAAGAAGGAAAGTAGGCTGCAAGAGAAGTAGTCTGTAACTGATTCTTAGATTTAACTTCATAAACCTTAACATTTATAAACAATTAGCAGCAATACCCGGCGTTGCCCGGGTAAGAATATATTACACGTTTTATGGAACATTCTAGAATATTCGCGAATTTAAAACTATCCAGAACATCCCATAATGAGTCAAAACATTTTTTAACTTTTTTTAACACTCTGAAACATTCTTGAACATTGCCAAATCATTAAATTAATCTCTTGATTGTTACGATGATAACACTGACGAAAAGTCACTGAATTTCAGTTTATGTACCATCAGACATCGAAATTTCTAGTATTAGAACACTCTAGAACATTCAAATAGTCTGTTCTTTTCCATTTGTTGAAATCACTTTAATTTTTTTGGTCACTGTTCATCGCTCTTGTTTCCAATTGATCTTCACTGGACTGCAAACACAATTTAACTGACAAAAAGTTACTGAATGTTGATTTATATATCATCGAACATCGAAATTCCTAGTACCAGTACACTCTAGAATATTTAGATGTACCTACATCACTGAAACGTAGATGTACACTTTTTGAAACTTTCTAGATCATTCAAGAAATTTTTAGAACTTTCTCGAACATTCTAAGTCGATAATAACAAACAGTTTGCGCTCATTTTACAATTTTTTAGATCATTTCAGAAATTTTGAGATATTTCTGGAAGTCCTTATGACTTAAAAAAGGACAGAAATATTTCTTTTCACCTTTTTGTCACCTACAACCACCCACCGCGACCAAACTCCCTTACTCCCACTTGGAGACCAAGGGGTATTTACCACCCCAACAGGAAGTTGATTGAAATAAGTAGAGATAGAGAAAACCCTGTCTTTACGTAGACGTAGATTTAGATTTCAATTTCTCATTTTTATAGTATATCCCTAAAATTAGTTAGTTATCCACGTTCATTGTTGTGATGAGGCACAGGGGGCAAGAAACAGACAGAAACACAGGGATGTTGCCCATTATTATTATTATTATAAGCTGTCGACCACCTGTTGATATGAGAGTAGCAGTAAGTAGTAAGTAATAAGAGTGGTAGCGGTAGGTTTTGTTGACTCGGTGTTGGCAGCAATGGTAATGAATGATTAGTTGTGGAGCACTTCACCATATTTATTATGAACTACGTTTATCATTATCGTCTCTCGTTCTTATCATTAAGAAATACTATTGACAAATCCAGAGAAAAAGGTTAATAAATAGTAAGGGGTTAAAAACTATAGGGACACTTACTCGATTTCTCCTTATTATGTTATGTTATGTATTATTATCAATTCCCTTGCAGGGCGTTATTGTTATCCTACTGTTGTTTATTTCATTTCGCGAATTTTTTGACGTTATTGTTGTTGTTATTGTAACTTGAATCTGTATCAGTTTAATTATCTTATCAGGTTGTTTAATAATAATAATAATAATTGAAACAGATATATTAGATGTCTGAAGTTAACCATTTTATAATAATATAATAAATAAACTAGCAGAAGAATTTGTTCGTCTAAATTAATGTAAATAAGGTGGTAGACGATGGATAGAACTTTTGTTATTGTCATCATTTCTTCTACATATTCATCCAAATCTAAAACGAACGTGGTGGTAGTGCCTAGTGTGGAGAAAAAATTGTTAATTTATTAATCAACAATTTGGAAACGGCCACAAAGTGAGCTATTGTTGTACGTAAAATGCGGTAATAATCGTAGTAAGTACCTACATAAGGCGTGAATGTTGTGACACGTATGTATGACCTTTGACCCAGATTTAGAGTCGTAATAATAATAATAATAATAATAAAAACATGCGTGGTTGTCATCGTCGAAAAAACGGTCGTATCGGTCATATTTGTAAATACCTACAATGGTCGTAATTACACACAACCGTGCAATATTCGCAAACATAAAGTACCTAGTAAGTACATAATGTGGTTGGTCAAAACTGCTAATAAATTTATTAAACATGTCGCAGGCAGTTAGTTAGGGACGAGCAAAAAAAAAAAAAAAATTTCGTCCTTGATGTAGTTCGTACTGCATCGGGAGGACCTCGTTGTCCTTCTAATAGTGGCGCACATTGTTCCCGAAAATAGAACGACAACAAGGCGGTCATGTCATCATGATCGATCCAATACGAAATACGAAAATGTACCCACGTAATGATTATATTAGATGCTTTAGGGTAGGTATATTGGGTGGAAAGCGATCGATTTTTTACGTGAACCACTTTCGTGGATATTTTCAGGGTGCTGGTGGTTGTGATAAGGATTGCGTGACCAACTCCACTCAAAAGACGGGGGGGGGAGGGGGCTCTCTAATATGTACGTACGTAATTAAAACCGTTTCGGTGGGAGGTACCTATGTGTAATGAATACTTTAATATAATATCACCACTAGTTAGAATTAATTTTTTGTTTCACCCAACTTTAAGGACTATTCTATCAAGTATCTATGATAAAAGTGGACCAATACTTTTGTAAGTCTAGTCTCCACTGATTTTAATGCAATAGTTCTGTAGAGTAATCGGTTTTGGGGTGAATTTTTAGAGATTATTTTCACTCATCCCCATTGACTACGTTTTTATACTTATTGGTCTTTAGAGACTATCCATGAAGGAAACATTGCACATAATACTTTTGTGAACATAGCCTCGATCCCCTAAGAATACGCCACTGATTTTAATGCAATAGGACGATAGAGTAATCGGTTTTGGGGTGAATTTTTAGATATTATTTTCACTCATCCCCATTGACTACGTTTTTATACTTATTGGTCTTTAGAGACTATCCATGAAGGAAACATTGCACATAATACTTTTGTGAACATAGCCTCGATCCCCTAAGAATACGCCACTGATTTTAATGCAATAGGACAATAGAGTAATCGGTTTAGGGGTGAATTTTTACAGATTATTTTCACATTCACACCCAAAGACTACATTTTTGTATTTATTGGTCTTTAAGGGTAAACGTGGATCAAATACTTCTGTAAGCCTAGTCTCAGTCAATCCCCCAATGACCCGCCACTGGTTTTAATGCACTGACACGATAGATATAGCTGGATAAATGGTGTTGGCGTGAATTTTTGGATTATTGACACACTCACAACATAGTCTTCTACACTTTGTTTGCTTCAAATGAGCCGGTGATGCGTTCGGTTTTGTAAAACTGCCAATTCTATCGTATTATTGTTTTAATGTCTACTTTTTGATATTTATATGGTTATATTATTAAAATGTCATGAAAATTACGCTACATTAGGGTGGAACTATAACTTTTATTAAATCTTGTGAAAGAGGTGAATGAATGGTGGTTGGGGTCATCAACAAATCGCAAATCCGGACAGTATGGTGGAAGACCATCTTAAGATTGAATGTCGCTGTATTCGTCCTCCACTCAGTGACGCTCTAATGCAAATCCGAACAGTAGAGTGGAGAAGCATCTTGTAGCTCTTTTCAGAAAAATTTTGTGAAAGGGGTAAATAATGCTTGGGGTTATTAAATCCTCATAAACAAATGACAATCTTAAGAAAAGGCGAATAATGGCACCTCAAGGAAACATTAGTTCTTTCTGTAGGCAGTCATTGTTGATAATTCTTAATTATAATCGTTATTATTATACACAAAGTTCAATTGTCGTGTGATTGAAAATCGAATTGCCGAGAGGACTTTGATCTCGATACGAACGGATAGCAGGTTTTCTGAGAAAAAATAAGAACATCTACGTATAAGTAAACACATATATACACTCGCCATATAGGTAGGTACGTATTTATGTAGACTTTCACGTATATACGTACGAGAAGAGGTCCTGCAAGTTGTTGCTGTTCCGTTATGGTAGTAAGGGGTCAGAAGCGCACATCAAAGGTCGGTCTTGGTCTTGTCACGGTGCCCATCTCACCTCAATCGATTCGTACGTGATGTCTTGATGATGATAAGACATTTGGAGGACAACTTTCTTTCAAATACATATCTACGTATAGGTAGATAGGTACTGTGTGAAAATCCTTATCCTTAAGGGCCCATAATAATTAAAATTACTGGAAAAACACTACACCTCCCCCATCATAAGTCTAATTAATTAGTGTTGGAAGTAAGTACGTACATAGGACATTCTTATTGATCCTTGATCGATCCTTAATATCGGTTCTTGATGGATCCTTCTTATCAAGTTTTGAAGGATCTTGAACAACCTTTTTTATTTTCAATAAAAACACTTGGAAGTTTCACTTAATTTTTTATTATCTCTATACGTATTTCGCCTTTTTAGGGCATCTTCAGGAGTTTACAAGTTTATACATACATACATACATACATACAATTATGTATAAAGGCGAAATACGTATAGAGATAATAAAAAATTAAGTGAAACTTCCAAGTGTTTTTATTGTTAATTATTTTAATTAAACATGTTTCACCAAGTGATGACGGCAAATACTTTCAATATTTTTTATTTTCATCGTTTCTTTCTATGATGATATAGGTCGATATTCCATGTCGATTCTTGATTACTCTTTTTAATTGATTGTTCATCAATGTATATTGTTGATTCTTGATTGTCCTACTTATTAATTCTCCATCGATCCTTATTATTGATTCTTGGTAGATATTTCTTGTCAATTATTGATCGATCCTTCTAATTTATTCTAGATAAAGCCATTTTGGTTGATTTTTAATCGATTCTTTCCCTGTTTGTAGGTCAATATTTTTGTCGATTTTTGATCAGTTCTTCTGATTTATTCTTCATCGATCCGTATTATTGATCATTTATGAATTCTTCTTGTTGATTGTTGATCAATTCTTCTTATTGATCTTTGATTGATCCATAATATCGATTCTTGATAGATCCTTCTTATCGAGCCTTAATGGATCTTGCTTGTCGAGATTTTTTATTGATTTTCAATCGATTTTTCCAGTTATCCTGCTTAGTGATTATTATCAGGTCAGGGTAAAGCAGTGCATTGAAAATTAATTGGTAGCAGTATTCGTTGAAAAATACGCCTAGACGTTTATTATGGTTTTTAAATAAATTTAATGAAAGAATCTGAACAACTATGTACAAAATTAAAATATTCACATGTATAATAAAACTTAATATTTAATAGCAACGTCTGGTTTGTTTACTAGCTAAAATCGAACTCTCTAGCAAAATTAAAACGACACCTTTTGTAGGTAAAGGGGACAGAGGGCGAGTCCTTTTCTGAACCTTATGGATACGCTTTCACAAAATGGGGATGCAAGCAATAAGGATAAATTAATGTTGTTTTCTTTTGACCAATTCCTCATATTGACTTGACAAATTTATCACCATGTCATCTATAAGTGTAATTTTAACATTTGGGCACAAAGAGACCCATCTCGAAAAACAAAACAATGAATTTGGTTGGTACTGTGACAAAACTATTACTTAAAGTTGACATTTAAAGAAACTAAATTTTGTGTGACGAATTGTTGAAAGAGACTCGAACACTTCCTAATATGATTGTATTATAGATCGATAGTTCTTGTCCATTCTTAATCAGTC
Source organism: Agrilus mali (assembly GCA_029378335.1). Classification (NCBI taxonomy): domain Eukaryota; kingdom Metazoa; phylum Arthropoda; class Insecta; order Coleoptera; family Buprestidae; genus Agrilus; species Agrilus mali. Next base: position 1,877,130 of record CM055663.1, on the reverse strand, counting down.
CTTCTGATTGATCATTCATTCATTACCTAATATATCTTGTGATTCTTCATCATCCTACTTACTAATTCTGTATCAGTCCTTTTTATTTATTGATTCTTCATCGATTCTTTTCTGATTGATCTTTGAACAATAATTTCTTATTGATCTTTTGTTCCAATCAATCCACTATTGATTTTTGAAACGATAAACCATAATTTATTGTAAAATTATTTCCAAATCCTAATTTTGTGGATTGCAAGTACCTACATACATAGTTATTTTCGTCGTCGTGGTTGTATTATAGGCAATGAGTAATAACTGCACTTCTGGCATTCGTATCGCTGCGAACGAACGGTCCAAAATAAGGATAAAACAAAAAAAAAAAAGAAGAGCGTTACATATCACACACTTACCTATAGATACTGTAGGCAGTACCTGTTCTGCGGATGATTTTGCTGCCTGATGGCCCGAATTCCATCAGTTCGACGAGATCGCTCTGCTCTGCTCTGTTGTGCTGCATAACCGAAAAAAAAATTTAAAAAAAGGTAAAAACAAGTGCTGCTGGTTGTGTTGCGTTGTGCAGACCCGAAACCGAAACTGGGCTGAATGGTATAACGGGACCAAAGACGGTACCTACCTATATATACATATAGTTAGTTAATACGGCGTACCAAGACCTTGAAATGGCGTAAAAACTGGTTTGTAAGGGCTGAAATTTCATGCTCTATATTTTCAGAATGCGTACTTTTAATTAAATCACAACAACCAGAAAGGATTTCTTCTTCTCGCTCCTTTCTCTTTTATGTTTTCTTATTCAACTGATGTAATTTTCTCCGTAATAATAATTATTATGAAACGAAATGAAATTTTCTACTTTTTAATTTTACCCACATGTACCTATGTGTAAGTTAGAATTATGTAAAACGAACAATTAAGTGATGGAGCAAAACGGAGCAAACTTCTGTAATTGAAAAAAAGTTTGTACCTACCTGCCATTCCACCCTAGTTGGAAAGCATTTGGACCCAATTTACTTTTTAATTTAACCAACAATACAATACAATACAATAATAATCACGTAACAACAATAAAATTTTAAATCGGTTTAGATATAAAAATTTCGGGTTCATTGATAGATACATTTAAGGGTGTCCATGTCTGCACCACATTACGTATGTGATAGATAGTTAGATGAATGTAACGTTTTGGCGGAGGGTGAAAGTGGGAGGAATATTGGCGCCGCCGCGGCACCGGGGTGCGTTGGCGGCGCGGCGTCCGTTCGTCCGTCCGGGTAGATTGAGTGAGCGCAAATTTGGGGATGCCCCGCTTGTTCGTTCGTTCATTAGCTAATGGATTCCCCCGGACCCGGTGATTTAATATCAGAAAAGTAGCTCGCAATATCTCGCACAATATAATATCTCACTCACTCACTCACACTCACGTCTCTTCGCGTGGCGAAGACCAATTTGAATTTAAGATAGGTACTGACTATGCGAAATTGTTTGAGCTCTAAAAGTGGATTATCCTTCTGCTAATTGCCCGTCTTGTTCCCTCTGGAGGAGCAGGACGCTAAATTAGAGAACGGGACCCATGGGATACCAGCGCAGCGCTCGCTTATAATTTGGGTTGTTATATGGTACATTACTCCTCTACATTGGTGTAACCAAAAAGGTTCCTCAGTGCGTTAAAAATTGTTGGTGAGAAATTTCTTCGATAAGTCGAACATAATTTGTTTGCGATAGCATCAACTATCGTTTTCTACTCGATAACTCTAGTTCTCGAACTTTTATTTATTTAGCGCCTTTAAAGTGAATGTTAATAAAAATATAAAACACATAAAATAAAAGTAAAACAATAACGATAACAATTTAAAAACAAAAAATAAAAAAAATGGAAAAACAAGTGACAAAATTTCAAACAAAAGAATAGGCAACTTACATACTACTTATAACTGGAGCGGATCGTAGACTGCATTGAGATAGGAACTTTAGAGGGTATTTATACAAAAGGGTTGTTAATAGTAAAATAGATGTGATACAAAGAAATGAGTGAGAGGATGATATTGATGAGTTTAGTTTTATAAATGCACACAATTGAATATATAGGAAAGTACAGAATTCAAAAGAAAGCAATTAAGAGTAAAACCAGCTATTAATTAGTAAGGGGTGAATTTGAAGTTCAAGTGTTATTTACAAAAATAAGAAATATAAATTTGAAATAAAGTATACAAAATATTTACAAAAAGTTATAAGCTTACCGTCACAATTACTCGAATCGAATATCTTGATAACTACCTGGAAGATAATATTTGGCGTCAACTTCAATAGGTCGAATTTTCTGGGGGAATCCCTTAATAATAAACGATTTTAACGTCTCTTTTTAATAAAATAATGAGACAATTCGGTTTCAAGGATTGTTTATCATCAAAACAAAGGTAGTTTAAAATCTTTGTTTTTTGACCAAAAATTAAATATTATAAAAAAATCTAAAACACGAAATAAATACATAGATACAAATGGTCATTTACAAAAAATAATTCGTCGATGGTTAGATACCTCGAAGTGTTTTTACGAGACACAGTGATTCGAGTTATCGAAGTTTGAATGTTATGACTTTAATATAAGGAAAGTTTACATTTGTCCCGACTCCAGTTTTTTTTTAATTGAAGATTAGAAATAACTACAACCACTACTGTAACCATGTAACCAACCAACCAACTCCATTGTTAATCCATCCAATTACCATGATTTGTTGACTCCGACAAGACGAGATTCTTGCTCGTTTTCTTAACAACGAGAATTAATTTGAACTTTGCAACCATCGAAAAGAAGTTTAGTTGTAGGTAACGTAACTGTAACGCCCCTTGCTCGGGGCTGAAATCTAAACTGCTGTGTGTAATATCTCAATTTGTAAAAATAGCCCTATTTATATATTATTATCATTGCACCCCCACCCTTTCCCTTTTATTTTGTTTAATGGGGCACACCTTTTCTCTCTTCTTTTTTTTTTCATTGGAACGTGTACGTTGTATTTGTATTTCTATTCGATCGTCGCCTTTTTCATTTTTTTTTTTTTATATATATGTATATATATTTCGTTCTCTTTCCCTTTTCGCGTTCCACCTTTTCCAGGTGATGTGTCGCCTGGCTAGCGGAGGCGGCGACGTCGGTCGGTAGCGCGTCGCGACGCCGGCCGGGAGTATTGCTTAGTATTAGATTGTGTGTGTGTGTGTGTGTGTGTGTGTGTATGTACGTGTATTTTATGTGTCTTGGCGTCGTCGTAGTCGTCGTCGTCGTCAGCGGTGGCGTTGACGGATTTCGGGTGGTAGCTGAGTGCGGCACGCGTTGCCAAGCGACCCCTCGACGGCCGAACGTCTCCAAGGATACCTGGCGCCGCTACCCGGAGAAGCGGCGTCGAAGGAAGCGACGCCGACGAGAACGGACGCGCCAATTTCTTTCGTCACATATTTTCAATTTTCGGGATATTCTAATTACAGGATAATGTGCCCGTCCATATTTTTGGTTCCAGAGTTTTAGTTTAGGGGTGGGATAGGTTTGTAGTTAATAAAAATTCCTATAAGTATATATTCGGTTTTTGGGTCCTTGTGGTAGGTACCTATCTGCTAATCATCCCTTAGATTTTTATGTCACTTTAGAAACCAATACGTTATTGCTCAATCTCGACCACCCCCCTCTAATGTGGTGGTTGTAGAAAAAAGTTGGGCGAAAAAAATGATGAAAGAAAATTCTCTCTCATCATTAGTAGTAAAGTCGTAAAGTGTAGTTAGTTACCTAGTACCTACCTACTATATAGTGAGTAATTCGGTCGTTACTGGGGGCGAGCTTGTTAACAAAAAGGGGGGAAAGATCGAAGAAGCGCAAAAGCTCGCCGTCGAGCTTTTTCCCGTTCGTTGCTGATTTTATTCGTAGTCGTCGTCGTCCGTCGTGCTTTTGCTGCTTGCCGATCCTGACGATGGATGGTGGTGGCAGCCTCCTCGCCTCCTACCCTTTCGTCCTCGCGACGCTCGCGACCTTGAACCAATTCCGATCCCTAAAGCGACCTTCGCTTTTATATACGTACATACATACATAAGCTGCTACACTATCCTTAAATCAAATACGAATTAATTTATTATTTCGTGAATATACGAAGGGGGTTGAAACGTATCAATGGTTTGCGTAATTGTGTAATTGTTTCAAGGGTAGGAGATCAAATTAATCTAGATATAAGATCTATAATAGGGGATGGAAATTTGAATCGGAACATTAAAAATTGGAAGTATCTAATAAAAGGGTTGTAAATTTGAATTAAAGAGTTAAAAATTTGAAGATTCTGTTGAAGAATCAAAATTGTAATGATTTTGATGTGGGGTGGATATTTGAATTAAAAAACTGAAAATTGTAAAATTCTGATGACGTATAATTGGTTGATAATAACAGAATGTTGTATTTGATCTCTTCTGAGCCGAGTAACTCAAAAGGACCTCTTTTTTCGAAATAATGCCACGTTGTTTACGCCAACATCGTCAGAAGAAACAATCTAATTCTGCTAAAGCTCCCAGCAGTTAAAAATAGCACAGTTCGTAGTAAAACCGATAAATTCGTTCCGTATACGGAAATTTACGGATAATACCCAGGTGCAAGAATGGAAAACTACTTCTCTGAATAATGGAGGTCGAATTTACCATGTAATTACAAAATTTAAGCAGTCTGAAGTATGATTGATGACTGAGGAGGATGAGTGAGATCGAGATTCTCGGTCATATTAAGAGGATTGACTCTGACTTACTTAGTGACTGACCATTTTTCGAAATCATCATTAAATGAACGAGCGACCTGGAAAAATGTTTGGCATCGAGCAGCTTGCGAAATCGCGAAAACCGGGTCAAGGTTATCGTCATATCGTATCATATCATAATCACCGTTTGCTTCATGTTCATTTTCCAACCATTTTCATTTCACAGTCCGCAGATAACAATACGGCACGTATTTCTAATACATAAGTGCTTTTTCTCACACGATTGGTTTTTTTTTCTTATAAAAAAGGAACCTTCAAGTAACAATAATAATATTCTCGTGAAATTTTCCTCGTTCCAAAAAAATGAAAACACTTAGAATCCTATAAAAACTATTGGTGATTTTCTATAGGTTCCTACCCTAATAATAATAAAACATAATTTAAGAGCTCAAACTACACAAAAAAAATAATGCAATCTCCAAAAAGTATTTGTGACATTTAGGGGTGGATTTCTTCAATAATCGTTTGGGTTTGGTAGGGATGAATTTATTAATAACCAGGACTAATATTTCCTATAGGGATACAAGGGGTTGTTATTATTATTTGTTTTTTGAATTATTTTAAGAGGAAAATGTAATAATGTATTGTTTATTACTGAATCAACCCTCTATCAGTAAATCAATAATTGGGCCATCTATTATTTCCCACAGGAGTTTTTGATACTTTCAAATACCTAAAGGGAGGGAGCACAATTAATTAAAAAATTATTTCTCCAGTTAAAATGTAGTAACATCTGGTGCTATTTATGTATGTACGAGTATGTATAATAAATAATAGATTAGAAACTAAAATAGATTAAAATCGTTATTAAAACTTAGATAATGTTTAGAGGGTGTAGATTGCAAGATATCTAACGATTTTTGTACGACGACGGTACGATTATATTTATTTATACCAGACACACGACGCAGTATTTCTAAATTTTTTTTTACTCCACTTTTGGACCGAGTCCAAAACGCGTGCGTGGGTTTGGTTTTAGAAATCGAGTCTGATAGCAAAGTACATATGTTACATATACGTATTATATACTATATAATAAATCGGGTTCTGATAACCGCGAGTTATTTTGGTCCTTAAACAAAATCACAATTTACCATAGGGTTTATTTAACGTCCCTCCCTTAATATTACGAATACTATTTATTTATTTATTTATTTATTGACCGTTGTTCGTTGGCTGATGGAAATAAAAAGAAGGAGAGCGTAAAAAAATCGGGAACAATGTTACGATAAAGTCTACGTAGTTGTAATATTAGTTAATTTACGATTTCCGTTTTCACTGGCGGGCGGGCACCCTGCCAGAAATTTCTATCGGGCGACCCTATCTGCGCTTTCTTAGACATATATACATACACAGTTTTGTGCAGAACTGTTACGACCCTCGAAAACGAACCACAAGAAGAAGAAAGTGACCGGCCATAAAAAAAAACATTATTCCGATAGCATCGCAGTTCAATTTTTTTTACTTAATAATATCTAGGGCAAAGTTTTAATTCAACCCCTGATGGCGGCGGTCTGATTTTCGACGCGTGTTGTCCCGTTGTGGCTCATGTATACAAAAAGGGGTCGCAACGGTAGCCGGAAGTGAGGCATTTATAACGCAATTAAACTGTCAATTAAGTGCAAAGCTTCTAGTAGCTAATAAAATGAGGCGCCATGCCCTTAACCAACTTTTTCCCTTCCGTTTCACGGATTGTGTGTGCGTGTGGTTCTTCGTGGTCCATGCAGAAGAGTCGCTCCCTATCACCCACCATTAGTCAGACAATTTAATTTAAATTTGCTTACTGCTAAACGAGCAAGAAAATCCCAGACAACGAGTTTTTAATTAGCGACAGGACAAGGGAGAGGTCTCCTCTGGGATAAATAAGTCGCACGATCGGAAATTTCGAACCCGATTAAGACTTCTTAAATTGAGATCAGCAAAAAATGTCTAAAAGGTTTCCAAAAAAAGATCTCATGAGGCTTTTAATTTTTTGTAAAGTCTTGTACCTACCTACTAAAGTCTCCTGTGGGATAAAAAACTCTACAGTATTAGAAATTTCGAACAGAACTATGACTTCATTAATTAGAACTAACAAAAGTGTCCAAAAGGTCCCCAAAAAAAGACCTCCTTAGGTTTTTATTTCCATTTTAAAGTCTAGTTAATACAATTCGATTAAGTAAGTCTCCTGTGGGATAAATAGCTACGCACAATAAAAATTTTTGAACTCAACAAGAACTTCTTAAATTATGACCAAAAAATGTCTAAAAGGTTTCTAAAAAAAGTAGATCTCTTGAGACTTATAATTTTTTTAAAGTCTAGTACCAACTAAAGTCTCCTGTGGGTAAATAACTCTACAGGATTGGAAATTTCGAACACAACTATGACTTCATAAATTAGAACTAATAAAAGTGTCCAAAAGGTCCCCAAAAAAAGACCTCCTTAGGTTTTTATTTCTATCTTAAAGCCTAGTCAATACAATTCGATTAAGTAAGTCTCCTGTGGGATAAATAGCTACGCACGATTAAAATTTTTGAACTCAATCAAAACTTCTTAAATTATTACCAAAAAATGTCCAAAAGGTTTCTAAAAAAAGTAGATCTCTTTAGACTTATAACTTTTTTAAAGTCTAGTACCTACCTACTAAAGTCTCCTGTGGGATAAATAACTCTACAGGATTGGAAATTTCGAACACAACTATGACTTCATAAATTAGAACTAATAAAAGTGTCCAAAAGGTCCCGAAAAAAAGACCTCCTTAGGTTTTTATTTCTATCTTAAAGCCTAGTCAATACAATTAGATTTAGTAAGTCTCCTGTGGGATAAATAGCTACGCACGATTAAAATTTTTAAACTCAACCGATACTTCTTAAATTGTGACCAACAAATGTCCAAAAGTTTTCCAAAAAGATCCTGAATAAATCTTGTAATTTGTCAAATCAAATCAATCGACAATCGCTTAATAACAAAATCGCAACGAGGTAAATTGTTTTTATCAAAACAATCGGGAATCATCTAGTAACGTAAACAAAATAAAGAAACAAAATATGTACCTATGCTAAAAATATGAGTATTATTTTTATCTTTGATAGTTAAGTTATTAAGAAAATTGCTGCAAATCTAATAAAATTATCTACAAAGGGTGTGTATGTTTGCACCCTCAATCTGACACGGTTGGCTTTTTTACGTGGCGTATAAAGAATATTACATTTCTTGTGTGGGTAAATATTTTATTTGCCATTAGATTATTATTACTATTATTATTAAATTGGCACCAAAAATGTCCAAAAGGTTTCCAAAAAAGCACCTCCTGAAGCTTTTATTTCCATTTAAAAGTCTACTTAATGTAGAATAGTAATGAAGTATGAACAAATTAAGGGCCCATTGTCTGGTAATGGTAATGACCCATTTATATCCCATTAAAGATTGTGTGAGCCCAAGGCGAAAGAAACTTATTGGTAATACCGGCAATTAAAAGCGTCACAGTAGACAATATGTATTACGAAACATATTTCGTCACATTGGGCAACACTTCAATCTTTAATAATTCCACCACCCTGTGCTGTATGTATTTTAATCCCGCTTTGGTGGTTTTGTGGCGCGTTGGGGTTGTACGCTATTATGTAGATAGGTACCTAACGTAAAATGTACCTATACATGGTATACGAGTACGTTCGTTCGTTCGCTCGCTCGCTGAATTACCAGGTCACTGGGGGTTGGAAACGACGCCGTCGTCGGGTTGATGACGTCAAGGTCGCGCGTGTTCCCTTCGGCCGTCGAACACTTGTTGCTCCAGCTGGCTCTCACTTATTTGTATCCCCTCGGGGTTGTTGGTTCAGTTTTGTTGGAACGGAAAATGATGCAGCAACGACATCCTCCTGAGTTCTGACTTTGTCTATTATAAGACGAAAAACCATCCTTATGATGATGTAATTAGGTACCTACTCTTAGAAGAGGTGACCGGATCATTCATCATCCCTTAGTAGCCCTAGAACGTTTTTACTCCACCGAATGTAAATGATTGATACCTTTCACAAAATTTCATTTTTATGGGACCATTTCAAACCCCTTTACATCCAGGAGGGGTGATAAAATATTTATTTTTATTATTATGTACCTAATTAAGTATTTTGAAATAGTTATTTTTTAACTGCGTTTCCTCAATTTTTTTTCTTTTTGTTTCAGGTGAGTTTTTTCTTCTTCTTCTGAGTAGTCCCTCCTGCACATTTCCACCCTCTTTATCTTTAAATACGTAAGTTAACTATTAAAATTTTTGGTTTCGAAAAAATACTTTTTATGAGATTTTGTGGCGTGTTTTTGGACGGCGAGATGATTTAGTTAGTGTGCTTTCTCAAAAATGTCACATCAAACAACTTTATTTCGTAAATAATTGTCGCTCATTTGCCAAAAGTCCGTGAGTTAAAGTATAAAATAATTTCAGTTTAATTTTCGAGGTAAAACAACGAAAAACAAAAAACTAACTCCAATCCATCCGATCAATCACATCGGTTGACAATCGCAACGAGGTAAATTGTTTTTATCAGAACAATTGGAAATCACCTAGTAACATAAACAAAATAAAGAAACAAAACAGTGGACAATCTATGCTAAAAATATTTTTATTTTTATCGCTCCTATGTTATTAACGAAATTGCTGCAAATCTAATAAAATTATCTACAAAGGGTGTGTATGTTTGCACCCTCAATCTGACATGACGTCTTTCTTACGCGGTGTATAAAGAATATTACATTTCTTTCGTGGGTAAATATTTTATTTCTGACTAAAAGAGAACCTAAATTGTTTTTATTTACACATATTGAGTTTAAATTGTATTTTCTTAGTATTTGTGTGCTTACCTTAGGTATGTATTTGATTAAATTATACGACGAAAGTGTTTTTCGTTTCTGGGACTGCGTAGAACTTATTTAATATTAACTTCTTTTGTTTTTTAGAAATTATTTTGTCGATTAAATTCGTGTCGCATCCATTGCCCTCATATCCTCATGGACTATTTCGGGTTGAATTTTGCAATTTCAGAAAATTAAAATTTTTAGGAAATTTTTTCATCGAAATTCACTCTATCCCGACGAAAAAGACACGGGCCGACTGCTGGTGCAAGAATTTTTTCGATATCTCCAACGGTTCGCCGGATATCATCTCCTATAGTTTCGAAACATGTCTCAATTATGGCACCCTGCAAAAACTGTCGGCAGTGATTGCTTCTAAACAAGAAGTGGTAGGGGGATGATTCTGAGCTTATTTCAACCAGGGGTATCTCTAGAAAATTTTAGTCTCAGTCGCATGCGAATCCGACTATCCGTTCCGTTGTTATCCGGTATTTTCTGAAGTTCGAAAAACGCATTTTTGAAAGATTGGGTAAATGCCGCGAACGGGGAGGTTTGTAGCTCGGGCCGGGACTGTCCGATTTGAGTGCGGCTTGCACCAAAAACTTGCCGCGTCCTTCTAGTTTCGATTGAGCTCAAGGTCGTTCCTGTAGGACTTACCGTTTCCGAGATATGATTTTTTAAACGCCACCCTGCTAATGAAGTTCAATCTCCAGAAACGGCCCTATAACTCGAAAACGGTAAGTCCGATCGAAAAAAACTTTGCACCATCGGAAAGACCGTCACTTTACGCACCTCATCGACTATTTCTGGTTGAACTTGGCAATTTTTGAAAATTAAAATTTTTGAAAATTTTTTGAAATTTTTGTTCATCGAAATTCACTCTTTCCCGACGAAAAAGACACGGGCCGACTGCTGGTGAAAGAATTTTTTCGATATCTCCAACGGTTCGCCGGATATCATCTCCTATAGTTTGGAAACATGTCTCAATTATGGCACCCTGCAAAAACTGTCGGCAGTGATTGCTCCTAAACAATAAGTGGTAGGGGGATGATTCTGGGCTTATTTCAACCAAGGGTATCTCTAGAACATTTTAGTGTCAGTCCCATTTATTTGTCGTTGGATTCTGATTATCTGTCAGGAATTTTAAATTTTATCACTTGTTCTTATCCCTCCCCACGTAGGCACTAAAGTCGAAGATCATCTTGTGATACGTGTCGATTTTAACCTTTGAAATATTTTATGATTGTAATCAATCGAAAAGATACTATCAAAAGAATCATCATTTTTTTCTAGATAAAAACGACAAACATTTATAAACTTACTGATCATTATTTATTTTATAATTATCGTAGGTATTGAGCAGAAATATATTTTATATTGTCGAGAAATCGTCAGATCAATTCAACTGTTAAATTTGCAAAAGAATTAAACTTTTCATGTGAATCGAAGAGAAATATACTCAAAGTATTTCGAATAAGTCTACCATCGGTTGACAGGATTACTCGAGTCTTTGTATTTGTATCGTTCTTTTTCGTTATAATACGAGAGAGGGCAGCTGATGTGATAGAAATATGTATACCTACCTACCATACGTAATAATGTGACCATCAAGAAGAGTGTTCTTGCGTAACAATTGTCGTTCGATTTATTTATTCATACTGAATATATCGAGCTTATTATACACGCCGGATTCAGATGGCGAACTTTCAAAGGGCCTCAAAGTATAAAGTAGCCCGAAGGGGGTGGTATTTATTTCTATTACAAAAACCAAACCATGCAGATATCTACACTGTAACATAATTGTACAAAAGGTCTTTTATTAACACAGAATTTTTCGGCTTTTGGGATTTCGGACCGTGTGAGAAAGGAAAGGGTTGCTCGGTCGCTAGGGGCTATTGTCCGAACCCAAACTGCCCTGTCATCGTTCAAACCACCACCATGGCAGATGTCCCAAAAGTTGTAGTCTGTTCGGTTAGCGTGGGAGTGTGATTTTGTATGGGGAAATTTACCTACTTATGTATTTGGTTTATGTTGGATGTGTAGATAAGTTTGTCTTTTTAATAACCCAAAAATCCCCACGAAAATTACACGAACTGTAAGTAAGAGGGCACAAAAATATGAAAGCAAAGTTCTGGAAAATAATCTTCTTTTTTTCTGTGTAGGCAATTTTTACTTAGAAAAAAACAATAAAGAAAGAAGCCCCTAAGAAAAACTTTTCGCCCTTTCAACATCAATATCAGTTTCATAAAGTTTATAATTTTATTAACTAAGTACCTACAACTTTATTATTACAATACAAAATTTAGAGCAAGTTCAAAGAAATTTTAAGACAAGACAGGCTTTTATTACATAGGTACGTGTGCATGTATGTAGGTAGATACCTTGGCCTATGAAATGAAAAAGCAATTGAGGAACGTCATTCCTGATGAGTAGTCGAGTTTGTATTACGTAACGTTGTCGCTGCGAGGCCATCGTGGCTGTGGTGTGGTTGGTTACCACTGCAAGGCCACTATTTTATCGGTCTAACGCGCCTACAACTTTTCATACAAACTTTACCATATTTATTACATACTGACTTATACTAAAAGTATTATGAATAGAATTGAATCAATCAATGGTTATGGTAGAATTGTTATAAATAGAATTTTTTCTAAATACAGTCGAAATTCGATAACTGGCTGGTTCCCAATTTAGTTGGAATAAAAATTCGAGTCATCGAAGTTTCATTGTTTTAGGGAGACAGCATGAGTTATCCTTAAAATATTATCTTCTTTGATTGATAGGTTTACTTGTCCTTTCTTCAATAGGCACTGCAGTTAATTCATAATAATCTAAATGTAAATCTAAATATTTATATAAAATGCTAATGTTAGTACATACGTAAATACACGGTTTTCTCTATCTCTACCTACTCCAATCAACTTTCTGTTGGGGTGGTAAATACCCCTCGGTCTCCAGTTGGGAGTAAGGGAGTTTGGTCGCGGTGGGTGGAAGTGGGTGGTTGTAGGTGGCAAAAAGGTGAAAAGAAATATTTTTGTCCTTTTTTAAGTCATAAGGACTTCCGGAAAGATCTCAAAATTTCTGAAATGATCTAAAAAATTCTAAAATGAGCGCAAACTGTTATTATCGACTTAGAATGTTCGAGAAAGTTCTAAAAATTTCTTGAATGATCTAGAAAGTTTCAAAAAGTGTACATCTACGTTTCAAAGTGATGTACATCTAAATATTCTAGAGTCTTCTGGTACCTACTAGGAATTTCGATGTTCGATGATATATAAATCAACATTCAGTGACTTTTTGTCAGTTAAATTGTGTTTGCAGTCGAGTGAAGATCAATAGGAAACAAGAACGAACCGGGACCAAAAAAATTGAAGTGATTTTGACAAATGAAAACGAACAGACTATTTGAATGTTCTAGAGTGTTCTGATACTAGAAATTTCGAAGTCTGATGGTATATAAAGCGAAATTCAGTGACTGTTCGTCAGTGTTATCATCGTAACAATCAAGAGATTAATTTAATGATTTGGCAATGTTCAAGAATGTTTCAGAATCTTGAAGATCATTCAAGAATGTTTCAGAATGTTAAAAAAAGTTAGAAAATGTTTTGAATCATTATGGGATGTTCTGGATAGTTCTAAATTCGCGAATATTCTTGAATGTTCCATCGAACGTGTAATATATTCTTACTCGGGCAACGCCGGGTATTGCTGGTAGTGATTTTATAGTAAAAAAAAAAAAAAAATACAGTTGAAGCCAGTATTAAAACGTGAAATTTACTTTTTATATTCAAGTGTTTAAAGTTAAGCAAGACGATAAGATGAAGCGAAACAGATTTAAAAAAAATGATTCATTTGACAAGATGAAATCTTGACACTTATACAGATAACACTCAGTACCTATGTTATATATTTATTTTAAGTAGATAGGTACTTACTTATCCTTTATTAGTTAAGAAATATTATCACAAAACTTTAGATCATTTGTTTCTACTGTAGGTACTTTGTTTTATTATATAAGAGCTTTTATTTAAACATAAAGGGTTTTTTACATATTACATACTTACATTATTCATAAATACAAAATAAAAAAATAATAATTCTTAATTCCCTACAAACATTTCTTTTTTACCTATTTAACATAAGGGGAAAAAAACAAAATATAACAAGCCAAAAAAAAAACTTCCCTTCCTTCTCCCACATGATCTTTTTTTTTTCTTTTTTGTATTTTAACCTCCCCCCTTTCCTCCCGTCTTCTTCTTCTTTCTAATATTTTTTTCAATACTTTGTTTTATTATTTACCTAATTTCAACTGTTCGTACTTGTTTAACTTCAATTGTCCAAACATGGGGGTGCCGGTAAGGGAAATTTAATTGTCTTTTTTGAGAAACAAATGGCTAACAACGGTAGCTACCTGTGCATTTCCTTAGAAACAAAATTTTGTGGGATTTAATGCAATGATTTGGGATTTTCCTTCAGAACTTTTTTGTTTTACCAAAACAACGAACACAATTCCCAGTTTTAAATTAATAACTACTGAATGAATGTCTCCTAGTTACGTCTTTTACATTTTTTCTTTTCCCCGCACACTCACCCGAACTATTCAAACATACCTACTATTGACAATTAATCGCGAAAAATCCCTACAATTTTTATAGGACACTATACCCAGGTACTACTCAATTGCCCAATAATGAAACTAAGAATTCTATCTAGTGCTTCGTCCCACAAATTTAGCGTTCAAGTATTAGGGTGATAAGTACTCCGTGACATTAAGTAGATAGTTTTTCTTTCAAACTCCGTACTAGGTGTTCTTGTGTAATTGCACCATTGTATTTGCCCCCATTTTCTCCCTGTTTTGTACCTGATACTTCTACTTCTCATCCTTTGGTCAATATTTGGAGAAAGATTTGGGAGGGACATTATTGTTATTATTAGTGTCGCTCACGGGTAAAAGTAGTCAAGAGCCTTTCGATTCGCTCCGCACAAAACACGCGGATGATTTTTTTGTCGTAATTAATTTCCCGTTCCACTTCGTTTGGCCGGTGATGATGATGACGACTATGATTCCCCACGGGTTCTCTTCTCGTCATCGTTCTTCTGTCGCATACTTGGAACTTTCGGCGGGCCGTCATGCGGAAAAAGGCAGCGGACCGATTGATTTCAATTTAATGTGTCGTTTCCGTCGATTGCAAGCACTCTTTTTTTTTTTCTCTCACTTCTCTTTTCTATCTGCTGCGTATCCACGGCCGCAGCATCAGAGTCCGCGAACTATATCGAAATTGTCACCGCGACGGTTGGTTAGCAAGCCTTGGCTTCGCGGCGATGGATCAGGAAGTGAAGAAACGTCGACAAAAAACTGAATGGTATTACGCGTTACCTCCTTTTTTTTCTGACGGAAGAAGAAACAGTTGGGTACTTATTATAGATACAAAGACAAAAGAAGGGTTGTGTTTTCTTTTTGTTTTTGTTTACTTACAAAGACAAACGAAGGACACTATCAGAACTATGTATGTACAACCACATTATAGATTACAAAAACTAACACTAATAGCAAATACGATAAACTGTTCGATGATTTATTGCCTGTGGGTAATAACGTTCATATGTAGATAAATAAATATGTATCTATGGTTGCAAAAAAGCAAAAGACAGCGCAATAAAATAACAACAGAAACGAATCAAGTTCCGGGATATAAAATGACAACATTATGGCGGCAATCAATCAAAATGCGAAATGAAATATTCAAATCGCATAAATCTGTGATTCGAACAGGTCAATTGCACGTTGTGCACTTTGGTATCTATCGTAATTATGGAGGAAGGGGACATGTCTTTTTGATTAAACGACAGAAATTGTTGTTATCGGTCATGTCATGACTAAGTGTAAAATTATCTGAAATAACATTTTTTATCAGCCATCAATATCGCAAGGAGTTCAGCCCTAATAGACACATTCAGAACTCCCTCCCTTTGCATTCTTTTATTACTCCTGTTACTTTTAGTAATGTGTCTCTCCATGTCTTAGAAGATGACCTGACATCTCTCGTCGGTTATTAATATTCAGGATATTTCCATCCCTCACTCAAACATACTCTATAATGTTTTTCGAATTTTCAAATTAACCCACATACTCATATGTGCGTCACAAAAAGTCCTGAAAAAGATTATTCATTTGTTTACCCTATTAATTGCTTGGCCAACTTATTTATCATGAGGGAATCACGGAAGAATATAAGTAATAGATACATACTAGATACATAGTTGCTTTTTATTAAAGTGCCGAAAGTTTCCTCTCTTCATCTTCGCCTTGTTTTGTTTTGGAACTCGAGCATGTTCTGTTGTGTACCATCCTCACTTTCCAACAAGTTTTCTCCTCACTCGTGTAAAAAGCTTTATATACGAAGCAAAACAAAATTTTTCGCTCGGATGGGATGGGATACATCAACAGTTGGTTTTCAGTCGCGAAAAGCAAAGAGAGAAAGGATTTGTTTTCTCTGCCTGCACGACGAGTAGGAACAACATGTTTTGCAATCGTTCTTGTTTGCGAACTATCAATAGATCTTGGGGATGCTATGGTAACTGCATTTTATGGAAATTTAAATGTACAAATATAAATAAGTGGAATAAACACGTCTTTGAAACAGTAAAGACTTTACTCATATGTATATTATACGTATAGAACGTGAAATGAGGTAGGAAAACAACTTGAAATGATTTTCTTAATTACACTCAAGAAACATTGAGCGACAGAATGTTTACCTACTAATTAACCATTTTTGATCGTCACTAATATTCACTTTACCGAACATTAATAATATTTTGGGTAATTGCAGGAAGAATTTTGATTTCTTGATAGGTTTTTGTCTTCTATTTTTGTTTTTTCTTTCTTGGAATAATATTGTTAATTGCTTGTATTTTGTTTTTTTTTGTTTTCGTCAGTGTTTTGTCTTTGAATAAAACATAAGTAATCGCCCTGTACATTTGTTTCTCCTACGTTAATCCTGTATCGTATTTATAATTAGAGACGTAATTATGTAAGTGTAATAGATATTATAGATAAAATTATTGTGAAATCGATAAATGTTAAGTATCTATTTTTATGAATTAAATAATAATTAACGGCGATATTTATTTGTTGGGTAGGTATGTAGTTCCGTATTTATTGAAAAATAACAACAGATGTCTGTGTTCCAGCACAAATCGCATAAAAATAGTGTTGTTATTACTTTTGCAAAGTTAATGTTGTTTTCCGTTCATAGTATGAGTAGAGTGTATTGTTAGTAAATGTCACAATCGCGGTAAAATCCAATTTCTAATTCATTGTTTACAACAAGTGCAATTTTCATCCGGCAAAACACTTTTTTTCCGTTTTTCTATTCTTTGGAATTCATATTTCAACCAACTTGACACGTGTGTAATCATGGTCACATTGTGTCGTGGGTAAAAAGTCAGTAAATTTTTGATCAGCAATTACCATGATTGTAGCAGCCTGCGTGCTTTTATTATGGTACATACCTACTACACTGTTATTTATTGAAATAAGTAAAAAAAATGACGAATTTGATTATGGGAAAAAGTATTTTAGTTTTATTACGTGAGCCCAGAATGAGGGGGAGATGTCAATCACAATTTCACCCAATTGGGGTCTTGAGAAATCTCACGTCAGCTTTTCAGTTTAAGAAGGGAGATGAAAAGGATCCACCACATTTTGATGATCTTTATTCTGCAAATCAGAACTTTTTGCTTGTGAAAAAGGGGTAGTTGTAAACAGGGTCTTTATTTCGATGAAATAGGACTCTTGATTATTCCAACTAATGGGAATTATAGACACGGGGGGTTAACTTTTGACGGTTGGATGCTTTAGCGCGCTAAACAGCAGAGGAAGAGTGTCGAAATATTTTATGTAAACAGTGAAAATATTTCTATATAATATATAATTGTTGGCGTAATTGTGAACACGGCTTTGTAAATTGTTCACTTTTGTCCCATTAAAAACCTTTATAAAGCCAGTACAAACAAGAAGATTTTTCACATTTACCCCTAAGTTCCCGACTGCGTTAACAAGTGAAGGGGTAATTGTAAAAAAAATCCGAATTTGAATATTTAACAACAGAAATTCACTTAAAACCAAACAAGGACCTAAATTAATTAATTATATAGTCGCCTAAATTTAATCTTCATCTAAGATACGTCGAGCTTCAAAAGTCAAACTTCCAAAATCGTTCACAATTACCCCACTTAACCCTAGCTCGGAAAATCCGTCATTAATGTAGGTACGTATTACAACAACACTTGTACACAATAACTTGCTTTAATTATCCTGACTGTAGGTAATTACCTACGATAAATTCCCGGTTTTCAAAAAATTAATCGAGTGTTTTTTTTTTGTTTTTACATACGTACTTATGTGACATTTATTTGTACGTGAAATATCACCGGTGATTACGCAAAATTGCACCTGCGCTGCGTTCTGCAAGAAAACTCCATTTCCTACATCTATTTTTAAAACGTGCAAATGGGAAACGAATAAATAAATTCCATAATAATAATTACAATAACATTGTTAACCTTTCGATATATGCGAAACTGAAAATGAGAGAGCCATGTGGTCGTAATGTACGTACGTACCATAATACGTACGTATGGATAATAAAACACGTTTCGTGCAAGGTTCCACGCATTTTTATTGTTATTGCCCGACGTCGGTTACTGTAGTAGTAATCTATAGAAATGTCAGTCCTTAATGTCTCTATTTTATTATTATCTATCTATTATTAATTTCTCGTGTAGATTTTTTAATTACTCTGGCGGCGATTTAATTTTATCGGTCTGTTAGGTATTAATTGTATCGCACTTAAATATCACAAGTATCGTTTGTCTTTACGTACCTCCTGTGTGTACCTACTTCCTACTCTATAACTAACTGTATGTATAATACCTACATAAGACATGCAGGCACCAACATCACATCACTCTGTCTAAAACACGAATTAGATTTTCACTATTATAAAATTCTAAGTGAAGGTTACATAGATTGTAATGATTTCTTGTAATCAACATCGACAATCTTTTGTTTACTGAGCAGTTCGTATCCTGTTTGCCAATCGTTTGTGTTTTTTTTGTTTTGAGAAAAAAGAAATATTTAATTATCAATTAAATGCTCAGGTACCTATAAATACATTTAATTTGAATCCTAGTCGCACCATCATAGCGAGATCTCCCTCCATTCTATCCCCCTCACGCCAGATTTACTCTTTTAGTTACAATGGGAAAAGAAATAACAATATTTGATTTTGAGAGTTTATTAAACTGATACACTTTTATTTTTTTGTATGTATGAAAGTATACGTATAGGTACTTCTTTACGTATGTATATGTATATGTAAATATTGACCTGGAATTTTCGCTTTACTTTCTGATAAAAAAGTTGTTGCATCTCGTCTTATCGTGCCAACACAATGATATACTTACACGAAATGTTTAACAATAAAAAGGCAATGATTATCTTAAGTGCAATCTTATCACTCTATTCTGTGTATCCTCCTTCATGCATAGGCCAAGGCTACGATATAAATATTGTCCTGATGGTTAATGCATACTTGACGTTTAAAATAAAGAGCCGTAAGTGAAATAATTGGGGTAAAGGAAGGAGCCCAGAAAAAAAATAATTAAAAATCTCACGTCAATGTTTTAATTCAAAGTCAAAAGTCACGTAATATTAGGGAGATAAAAGTCTCGTCGCTTCTTAGGTATCAAATTTACCCTATTTATTGTAAGTGGGAGGAGGAAGGGTCTAAAATTACGTACTTGTGTAATTTAGTGGTGAACTATTAATGGGGGTAGAGAAAAATATCATTGATGATCTGAAGAAATTGTTTATGGTGTGGGGCGTCAAATTTTAGGCAAAAGTGTCTCACATAATTCCTTGGACGTAACCTCATAATTATTGTCTTAGAAGGTCACCAGATGCTTACGTTGTGACCTCCCAAAAAGATGACAATAAAACGTTCCAGACGTCTGCAATCGATTGTTGCGTAATTGAACGTGATTTTAGTTTTTCAAAGAGACAGTAGAACGTTTAGGAAAAGGTGCAAATTGACATTGAAATGTACTTGTTGCACCAACACACTCACAGAGATATTGTGTGCAAAAAAAGTGACAGACAGACAGACAGACATACACACAATGATTTCGTACATCGTACAAATACTTCAGTAAAGTCGTGTTAGGATAGGTCAGTATTGTCTGGTGTAGTTGTAGTAATAAAATTGGAAGTAGAAATTACGTTTTCGTGTGTGCACATCATCAGGCATGCTTTGTATTATATATTTTCGTCCTTGAACCTAGAATTTCGGAGGCCCGCGAAAGGTGTTTTGCAATCGGTGCATGCAGCAGGTGATGTTAGTTGCTAATTTTTTGTTATTTTTTTTCAACGCCCACGAATCCACGAAAGCACTGCGTCGTCGAAATATTAGAGAAAGTACGTGATGGGCAATAATTTTGAGCTTGAAGATGTGCTTCAGGTCCTTTCAGGACTTAGAAGTCTACAGACTGTAATTAAAGTCCTTTTGGGCTTTGTAAAAGTGCTATGTAATTTGTAATTTTGGTTTCAAAAGTCTTCCAAGACTCAAAGGTCTAAAGACTGTAATTAAATTCCTTCTGGGCTTTGTAAAAGTGCTTTGTACTTTGTGATTTGGGTTTTAAAGGTCTTCCAGGACGGAGAAGTCCAATGAATGTAAGTAAAGTCCTTTTGGGCTTTGTAAAGGTGCTATGTAATTTGTAATTTTGGTTTCAAAAGTCTTCCAAGACTCAAAGGTCTAAAGACTGTAATTAAATTCCTTCTGGGCTTTGTAAAAGTGCTTTGTACTTTGTGATTTGGGTTTTAAAGGTCTTCCAGGACGGAGAAGTCCAATGAATGTAAGTAAAGTCCTTTTGGGCTTTGTAAAGGTGCTATGTAATTTGTAATTTTGGTTTCAAAAGTCTTCCAAGACTCAAAGGTCTGAAGACTGTAATTAAAGTCCTTTTGGGCCTTGTAAAAGTGCTTTGTAATTTGTAATTTGGGTTTAAAAGGTCTTCCAGGACGTAGAAGTCCAATGAATGTAATTAAAGTCCTTTTATGCTTTGTAAAAGTGCTATGTATTTTGTAATTTTGGTTTCAAAAGTCTTCCAAGACTCAAAGGTCTGAAGACTGTAATTAAAGTCCTTTTGGGCTTTGTAAAAGTGCTTTGTAATTTGAAATTTTGATTTCAAAAGTCTTTCAGGACTCAAATGTCTGAAGACTGTAATTAAAGTCCTTTTGGGCTTTGTAAAAGTGCTTTGTAATTTGAAATTTTGATTTCAAAAGTCTTTCAGGACTCAAATGTCTGAAGACTGTAATTAAATTCCTTCTGGGCTTTACAAAAGTGCTTTGCAATTTGTTATTTTGGTTTCAGAAGTCTTCTAAGACTCAAAGGTCTGAAGACTGTAATTAAAGTCCTTTTGGGCTTTGTAAAAGTGCTTTGCAATTTGTTATTTTGGTTTCAAAAGTCTTCTAAGACTCAAAGGTCTTAAGACTGTAATTAAAGTCATTTTGGGCTTTGTAAAAGTGCTTTTTTTTTGTAATTTTGGTTTCAAAAGTCTTCCAAGACTCAAAGGTCTGAAGACTGTAATTAAAGTCCTTTTGCGCCTTGCAAAAGTGCTTTGTACTTTGTGATTTGGGTTTTAAATGTCTTCCAGGTCTTATAAAACTAAAGAATGTAATTAAAGTAGTTTTGAGCGTTGTACAAGTTTGTAAAAGTGCTTTGTAATTTGTGTTTCAAAGGTCTTCCAGGACTCAAAGGTCTAAAGACTGTAATTAATGTCCTTTTGGGCTTTGTAAAAGTTTATAAAAGTGCCTTGTAATTTGTAATTTGGGTTTCAAAGGTCTTTCAGGACTCAAACATCTGAAGACTTTTTTTGAGATTAGGGTTTAGTATTAGATTAAGTGCAAATTTTTACTTGTCCTGGTAACTGAGTATGTAATACCAAATCCATTAACTATATGCAGTATATATGTGCCAAAAATATCCCATTAGGTAAATTGAACCGGTGTAGTGCCCAAAAATTCGCACTTGCTCTTTTTTTTGTGGATTCATTTTTCTGGTCTAAGAATAAACCGCTCGTCCTTGGATTTTTTTAAGTAAAATCTTTCGACTGTTGCGCAGTGTCTAATAACCATCTCATCTCTCTCGTTCTGTCCTTTCTCTCTCTCTCTCTCGCTCTCTCCTCACCTCAGTCAATTTTGTTTTCTGGTGCCCCAACCGTTTGAGCGTTGAGCTAGGTTAGTAACGAGAGCGAGAGGACCACATCACAAGACCAGAGTTTGCTGGAGGAACAGCGCTGGCGCACAAAAAAACAAGAGAGGTTCTCAGTTCCCATAGTAAAAATAATTGAATTGCATTCAATCTTTTTTGGCACTTAATGTGCACATGGAAACAAAACACATCGTATGTATGTGTGTACTACGTAAGTATTATCACAGCCGCGGTTCAGAAGCTGATGATGATGCTCTCGTGAGCAGATCGAGCATTATAAAAATATGACGACGTAGTTTTCGCTACCGTACTAACTACAGCCTTGAACGGGAATGACCCGTTCGCAAATTTCGGCATCCGAGGCCCCCAAAAGGAGCCTCTACGTGACTTTATTATCACCCTCTTGACCCTCAGACCGCATTGCAATTTTTACGTTGTTTGTTGCTCTCTAACACAATCATTTATGACATTGTCTAAAAAATTTTCAACAAAATCACAAAATCCTTCTTCATCAGGCATTGTCCTCGTCATTTTCTGTGTATTGCATGAACAGTAATGTTTTTGTTTTGTTTAACATCTTCCAGTAAATGTAATAAATAATTTAACAACTTCGTACCTATGTTTGTACGTTTTATTGACAAAACAAAGTCGTATTCAATTTTTTTTGCTGTTTTGTTTCGTACCCAAGACAACGCAATAACGATGGCGTTAGACGTTTGTTGTTTTGTATATAAACCGTGGAACTTAAAAACTTCGGTTTGAAAGGAAGTGGAGAAACGTTCCATAAAAGGGAGAGAGAGGGAGAAGGCTTGGCTGTAGCCTTTCTGTTCTCTGGTTTCTTTAGAAGCAATTAATTACATTTTTAATAAATTCCATTAGATTGAGCTTTCAACAGAAGAAAAACCGTTTGCGTACTGACTGTGATTAATCAGATGTGACAAAAAACGGTACCATTGTCCCCCACTGTGCCTGCTTTACTGAGAGTCGTAAAGCGAAAAGCAATTAAAACGGCGCTAATTTTTAAGGATTCCAGAAACCGACACGACGCGACGCGACGGCGTTGAACTGGAAAGGACGAGGAGGTCCTTCCTTTCTGTGGGCTTCCATCGCCCACATTTGACATAGAATTGTATTATTATAAATAAATTCGGGGTTGAATTGAATGATATTCCCACGCAACAGAATCCTTTTTAGACCTTTTTTGACGTCGTACATATTTAGTCAAAACGGGAATTTTATTTAAGGACATCGTCGTGGCCAACTAACTGATGCATATATATAAGTATCATTTGTATGTAGACAATTGAACTGAAACAGAAAACGTTCGATTTTATTTTGTTATCCATAGATTGATATTGTTTTTTTTTTGTTATGTATCTACGTATAGTACATTAAGTAAATTCGTATGCAATTGTTCGTTCGTCGATTATTGAGTGCAATTATACTGCCTGTAGTAAAATAGGTTTTGATGTGTGCATGACAGTGACCGACTACTGACTGACTGATTAGCTGGATAAGTAGATGTGGGTCTGGGTGCATGGTGTCAAAATACAATCACCTCTTTTTTACAATGAGTGCAATAAAGTCTAATATGTGTCTTACGTATGTTTGTGTGGGGGCGAGCTTTGACCTCTTACAACCTTGAATTTTTATCGTTTGTTGACAGGCCTGAAATTGCTTTTATTATCGATACCAAATGTGCATATGTGCACAAATTATTTAAACCACGAACCAACAACCACAAATAAAATATGAAATTGTAGTTATCATACTGATTAAGAAGTAGGTAGGTAGGTACTTATGTATTTGTTGCAAAAATAAATTTTGAGTGAGTCGTGTAAGGAAACTGATCGATTAACTAACTAATAACTGTAGGTACTGATAACAGTGACAGACGATAAAAAAATTGTAAGATAACAAAAAGTGTTACCGACATTTTCGTTTCGGTTTGCACAATAATAATAATAAATAATTCGATTTCTTAATGGTTTATATTTATACAGCAGCTTTCTCATCCAGAAAACCTTCTTCTGTTTCACGTATCTACTACTACTAAACAATTGAAACAAAGTACCTAGTCGTTCTTCTGTTTTAAATCGTGGATATGGATATGATAGTCTTTCATTTGTCGATATGGCTCGATGGCCTGATCTGTTCTCATGACAGTTAGTTAGTTAGTTGACAGTGCATATTATTTATGATAAGCGTTATCAGACGTCGCACCGATCGCAGTTAATACACACGACAAAATGGCGATATATCCATCACACTCTGACTGACAATGAGTTGAATTACAGATATATTATTATTTTAAAACCTAAGCCAAAACACAATGATTTTGATTTTTTTATTTTAATTTCAAGGTTCGGAAATTTTTTACTTCTGATTGTGATGTACAGTGAGTACAGACGTCTGTCTATTACATACATAGTCGTTCAGGTCAACAGTAATAAATAATGAAACTTTTGTATGCCAAAATTAAACTTTCAAGTCGATTATTATTGACTTGACTTGACACATACTCACAAATGTATGTGCATAGAAATACATAAATTAAGACTGTTTTCCCATTCAAGGCCCAAATAAATTATTATTGCTGTTTTTTAAAACGAGTTCGATGAATTCAAAACCGAGGAGGTTAAATGATAAAGACCTTTTGCCAAATATCTTTACCAAACCTACCTTAACATTAGATTAGAAACCAAATTTTACGTGGTTTTAGTTTTTTTCTTTTCTGTTCGGTTGACCGCAAGTGCATTTCATTGCTGACAGTGACGACAGCAGCAGTTAAAATAATGAAATGACATTTAATGAATGCTGTTGATAAAATGCGAGGTCACTTGCCTTTGTGGTGGATTTTTTGTCTTATCGCAGTCCGTTGGAATTGAATTATTTGGAGAATGACAATTAGATATTTTTATCAAGACTAGCACGGTCCTTGCTCACTCACTCCAGGAAATTGTAAACCTCAGGACAAAAATGCCGGATTCAAGGATTTTTTATTTGGAAGATGATAACTACAAATAGACCGAGGAATAAAAGTTTAAAAATTTTCAAACTTCGATTTGGTTGTTAATATTTTTTTATCGGTTTTGAGTCATCGTGGATTGAATTTATTCAATGTCGCCTGCAGTTTCACATTGTACCCACCACAAGGTGCCAGCCACCGTTTTATTGGCGAATGCACTTACCTACGTAATAATATTTTAATGGGGCACATTTAAATCAATTTCAATGTCATTAAAAAACCAGCGACTGGCCGTGAAGTCCGAAAGTTCGAGAACATTGACAATTCAAATTTAAATTTTATTGTTATATTATATCCAATTAATTACCTACAGGCACCGGTAGGTAAATGAAAGATGTAGGTAGAAATTAAAAAAAAAATTGAACTTTAAGTTTATCCTGGAATTAAAATTTCAAATTTTCCCAGTACCTATCTCGATTGTTCTTGTTATAATGAATGCTTCGACTCTTTAATATTTATTTATTTATTTATTTATTTATTAGTATTATCGACTATTGTTTTTGACGATCACGTCACGTCATTAGTTAAGTTGTTGACCGCGCAAAATCTTGAGGACGTTCGGCGAACTTCGTGGAATTTTCGGAAGGACGACGATGGTCCTCTTCGATCCTTCGCGAAGAAAATCGATCGTGTTGTTGTCGTGCTTGTCGAGCTGGGCGCGGCCGTCTCGGGCAAATTCCGGAAGTTCCTTAGCCATAAAAGGACTTTTATATTAATTATTAGTTATGATTACCACTCAAAACTGTGCTAGTTATGTTATCTATGTATTAAACGTATTTGTGGATACAATCCTGGATTTTATTGGATATTTTGATTGATCACAAAATGGACGAACAAAGGACTTCATCAAGCGGTGGAAGGTAGGACTCTAATTTTGTTGACATAATTAATATACCTAGATGCTTACAGGATTTTATTATGTAGTAATAACAGGTCTAGAAAAGAATATTTATTTTGTATTCATCCTTGATGCGGCCGTGGAATCCTTGTTCGTGGTTTGATTTTTTAATAAGTTAACTTATGCTTTTATTTTCGTATTTTGAATTTAAATCGCCGTTGTTTATTAATCATACATATTTTTTTTAATATAATAGTTCATTTCGTTTGTTATAATCCTCCAGGGCTTTTCCACATTCATATTGGAAAATTCTATAGATATTGTTTCATCATAATTAACCTATTACTTAGTATCTAATTTTATATGTCATGTATTTATAAATAATTAGTGAAAAATATTTTTTTTGCCACTGGGGAGATGGTTAATACTTTATAGGTACTTACTTAAAACTTTCCCATTTTTTATTTTTTTTATAACGGTGTATTTTTTTGTTGAATTTCAATAAAATATGATATTTTTAAACGTAAAATTGTCTTGGGTAGATATTATTATTAAATCCTGTAGGTAGGTAGGTAGGTAGATGTACAGTGCTCATCAAAAAAGGACATCCACAAGGATTTTTTTGAACCCTTTTGCTTCGCTTGTGACTACAATATGATCGTCACTGAACCATTTTTAATTTTCATAGATATACTTGTTTCTGCTACTAGGGGTGGTTTTTTAAACTGTAGGTATTTGTTTTTGGTCTGATTTAAAGTTTTGACTTGTTAATTATTTTAATATATACCTACTTGTAATATTTGTTTGTAGACTTCATTTACTAGGTAGATATAAAAAAATAGATGTCAAAATATGAGATTAAATAAACTTTCCAACCCTTCATTTTTTTTTTACAATTTGTTAATCACTACCTTCCTAACAGGTAATCAGGTAATTAATTTCAAACATAAATTAATATGGTACCTATATAATTTTTACAAATTTCATTTGGTGCAATTTTTGCCTGCCAGTACTGTACGTACGTACATACATCAAATTAATAATACTTTAATAAATTTTTTGCTAGGACACTTGAATGTCAGAATAAAAGTATTGGATGTAGCTATGTAAACAAATAAAATAGACATGTGATGAAATTTAACTCTGATTATCGCACGTTTGTCCTCTGTTTTTTTTGGTGTAGGTCGTTTTCGACACGTTGCTTGATCGAATATTCTCTCGTTTTTACATCGACCAATATAAGTTAGTATTTCAGTATGGCCATGTTTGTTAAACTTATAAAACTCGCTCGAATTTATTATGAATTTATTATCGATTAAATGACGATTTAATAATGAAGGGTTGTGGCACTTTATGGACTTTTTAATAACATTGCTACGTGGTGTGTGTGTAAAAATCTGTGAAATTATTGATTAGTGCTGGACACCTAAATGGATAATTTTACAAAAGGTATGAACATTGTTAGAATTAATTTTCATGGTTTATTAATTTTATTTAATTATTCAACATAGGTGGTAGTGGGTGGGGGATTATTGTCTTAGTCATCAACTAAATATTTTACAGATTACAGTAACGTTTAGTCACTGATTTAATTTTATTAATTTATTTAAATTAAATCTTGATTATTTTTAGAAATTTCAAAACTTAATTTTTATGTAGTTTACTGGTAATTATTAATCGTAAACCAAAGTACTTTTTGAACTAACTTTATTTTTTTTAAAGTTTTACATTCAATAATGTTATCTACTGAAGATATGAAAGGTGTATGAAAAATTCGAATAACGTATAATAATAACTAAAGATAAAATAGTGGCGTGTTGATAAGAGCTGAGATTACCTTAACAATTTTTATGTCATTTTTTGTTGCTACGATTACGTAATAAAAGGAAAGGTGAAACGTTTTAATATTAAATTATCAATTAATATCTACTTAATTACTTGTATGCTCGTGTTTCGTTTTTATATTGGGAACTCATCTACCTATACATATACATGGTATAACAATTGCAACTCTACCTCTTACATTCTTTTTTTTTTGAAACCAATATTTTGTTATAACAAAATAAAAACAGTAGAAAACCTAGTTTATTATTGTTATGGTCGTCTTTTGTTGTTGCTTCATTTATTTACCTATGTACTTCAATTGTTTAAGAGACTAAAAATAAACTGTAACTTTCTGTAGCATATACTACCTAGTAATAAATTTTTTTATTTTTAATAAAATAATTCCTAATAGCTTTTACGTTATTAAACTACTAGTCGTATGTAATTACGTAATTAAAGGTGCTACGTATTTATCAGCGTTTTTATGGATGTATTTATATATGTAATATAATAAATTAACATTCTTTAATTTTTAATTACATGTCAGAGTTACGTACGACCCTGGGGCTAGTTATTAATTTAAAGGACGTTACTATGCAGTTGAGGTTGTACTAGGCTAATTTGGTTTTTCACAATTATCCGGAACAAATCGATTCCGAATCGATTCAATTCAAGACCGAAATATTTTCAAGTTTATTCAACTCGAAACTGTGCGCACTGGAACTAATTAAGTATCTGTGTAAGTGCGTAATGGATTACGCCATTAATTCGACAAACTTTTACAAAATTTTAGAATATCTTGATTTAATAATAGATAATAAATAAGCCCTCGATTAATTTTTTTCCGAATTAATTTACTTTTTTTCTCTTTCAAAAAATTTCTGTTAAAAAACACTTGAGTTGTTTCATTATACATAGGTAATATTATCATTTTTAATTACATAAAGCCTGATATCAAAATGTTATTTTCATACTTAGGAGGCTCCTAGCAGGTGTATAGGAGCACTTAGTTGTAACCTAATAAAATTCGAAATTTTGAGAGAGACAAGTTTCGGCTTTTTTAAACTTCGTCAATATTGTTTTTCGTTAAATGGTTTCGTCTTCGGGAATAAGTAGTTAAGCCAGCGTCGACTATAAATACGTAGATAATATAAAGATGGCCATTAGAAGACGCCCGAACGTCGGTCCGGGGCATTTCTTTCAAGGGATGGGGGTTGCAACCACGTCAAAAAAAAGCAGCGGATAAAGCCATACAAAGTGGGGCTTCGTCGTTAGTCCATTGTACTTATTTTATTCGTCTTCTGCTCTTTCTCCTGTCCTCTTCTTCTTCTTCACATTCTCCTTTTGATCGTAAAAATAATTAATAATCGGGCCCGACAGCGTATAATATACGGCGGAAAGGGGCGCTTACGCTTACACCATCGAAGACGACGACGTAAAAATCCATCTAGTCGCCGTCGACGTTTCCTTAGACATCCCTTCTACCGTGACGATAATTGAACTTTTGCACAATGAAACGTCGGTGATTAATGAAACTTTTTTTTTGCCGTGCGTCCCTAACGAGCACGCATACATTGGGGTGGAATTAACCGTCACCTGAACGATTAATTCTACTTCCGATCTACAACACCTCCACTGAAGGGTGTAAATTGTTTAAATTTATTTGATTTTTGACACTGCCTTTTTAAATGTATCCGTATAAGTAAAAGGGAGACTATATCGTTGCCTGGGGGCGTCGTTTTCACACGTGCCGGCGCCATGGATGCCCTTTTTCCTGTCTAGCGTCGCCAATCTTCCCTCCGTGTCCTCATATCTCTCCCGTTTTCGAGTGTTGTCAAATTCTATATGAGCAAACTTTATAAAGTAGTTCAGGGAGAATCATCACTTATCTCGATTTAACAAAGGGTCTATAATGTCTCTAAGTAGTTTTACGAAAATCGATTAAAATAAATTACTTTTAAACTTTTGTTTTAAACGGCAATCAGGCGTTTTTGTTTCGACTGTTTTATTAAAAAACAATAAAGAAAACAAATCTCATATTGTTTATAACAAACAATTGATTGTCTTTACGTCGAAACAATTGCAAAAGTTTCTTTTTCTTTTTTCTTTTTTAATAAAACAGTTGAAACAAAACGTTTGATCGTCATAGATACACCATTAAATTCATTATATTTTTTGTAAATAAAGTACATAATGTTGGGATACTTATGTGCTCTGTACGTTCCTCATAAAAGTGAATTTGTTTCAAAATTGTTTCTAGAAGTTCCCAGATCTTTTATATTACTGATTTAGGTGACATTTTCTTTCACCTGACTTCCCAAACTTTGAAAATTCAATTTCTACTTCTACAAGACGTAGTTCCCTTTTGTCATGTGCTCGTTAACAGCAGGACTGTCCGTTGTTTCCGAGTCATTAGGGGGCGCCGCGGCGCCCCATCGGTTCTGCCGAACCTTCGTCGTCTCGTCCGCTTCCCGTTATTATTGCAATAATAAATTCCTGTTTATGGTTCGTACGGCGGCCCCGGGGCGGGACACAATGGGTCTTTTTCACTCTTGTGTCCGACCGGTCAATCACTGACTGACTATATTATCTATAAGCGGATATGGTCAGCAGAAATTATTTTTGGTAAGACGGACGGATCCTCGACGCAATTCGACTGATTTTACGAGCTAACTTTTTCTTCGAATTTTTACTAACCGGGGGATGATAATGATATGAGGGAGGCTTTTATGATCGACACACTGTCCTGTCAGGGATTTTATTCTAGTTGCTAATATCTACAGTAAAATTAAGTTTGAGTTGGTTCTTTTAGATAAGGGAGGAGTCCAGCAAAATCTCAGTAAATCTCATTTAAAGGGACGCGGACGGGGGGGTCATTGAAATTTAACTCAAAGAATTTGTACCTATACAATACAATCTTTTAATTAAAATAAAGGAGCTGGGGATGATTTTAGATAATTATTACAAAATAAGGATAATTTCATTTTATTGAACGCTCTGTATGCATAATATCGTATAGTTAGTTATACATATGTAGAAACGTATGTGAAGAGAAATGGGGGTGGTGGTGAGATGTCGTCGGCGTCGCGACGCCCGTGTCGCTTAAACTCTTCCCGCGGAAAAGCGTCGGTGTTGGTTCCTCGCGATCGGGAGAGACAAACCATTAATCTGGGACCCGGGGTCCTGGTGGCGCCTGCCTTCGAACAAAGAACGTTCGGGGCGCCGCCTGACGAAGCGTCGTCGTCGGCGTCGCCGTTAGTGATGGGGTACGCCGGATGGCTTGTCAGGCGGCTGCACATTTGCACAATTGGTTACGGTACGGTGTGAAAATTTCATACTTACTTTATGAGCATCTAAGCAACGAAAGTTCAAGGGTCAAGCCCAATTGCACTAATAATGTAATTATTAGAGGGGTTATCTTTCTATAAATACCTAGTTAAATCGCCGGTGCAGTTGGGGTGTTCCCTGTAAGGTTGCCACTTTGTCGGCGAAAGGTGTGAAAGCGCCAGGCTTTCTGGCGCTTCGCGTCGGCGTTTCTTTTCGCTGTCTGTCGAAAGGGATAAAACGTTAGGTAATGTTTTTGGGAACGGGGTTGAGAGACGGGGGCGATGCGATCCCTCGCGGTGGTGGTCACCTTTTCGTCTGTTCGAAACTTTCGTTCGTTGATGAATGGGTTACCGGCGCGGCGCGGCGCCGCCGACCGGCGTCTCTACTTTTTAGCGTCGGAGTCCCGTGTACGCGCCTTGCCGCCACCGTTCCCGGTCTGGAAGGTTTTGTCGGGAAATTTCGAGGAAAGTGTCCCCATAAATCACATCGGGTGTCCATGAAAAGCAAGCAGAACGTTCACGACCTACATAATTCGTGCTCTTTTTTTAACACTTAACTTAGGTACCGTTGTGATAGATGCGAAAAATATTAGATACGAAAAAAATATATAGGTATAAAATATAAAT
The DNA here is from genome assembly GCA_029378335.1 of Agrilus mali. Taxonomy (NCBI): domain Eukaryota; kingdom Metazoa; phylum Arthropoda; class Insecta; order Coleoptera; family Buprestidae; genus Agrilus; species Agrilus mali. The sequence continues at coordinate 1,845,614 of CM055663.1, read as the reverse complement.
AGGTACGTATATACGTATCTATGATTGATACTGTGCAGGGATGGTAATTTCACACACCCCGGTAAATTAATTCCAAACGTGGGTGTTGACTAATATCATTATGCTGATGTTTGTTTCTTCTCCCTTACCCATAAACATCCCCTTTTAATGTGGTGCCTGTTAACTCTTTGAAGCTTGAAAGGGTTGTTTTGTGGAAATAAGAACTTACAGGGTGGTACTTAAACTGTTACACCACCTTAATTAAAATTAATATATTGTTCTCTTAAATGACTTTTAGGGTAGAAAATACGAACATTAATATTTTCTTATATGGGGCGGGTCTTCTTAACCTCAGTTTCCAATTCGCCTAAAAGTTTCAGTATGTTCTTCTTAGACAATTTTTGTCTGTGTCTTAAATTTGGAACCATTTGTTTCGGCGTTCTTTTGTCAACAGTTATATATCTACTTACACATTTTAACAAACGAATTTGATTTGCTTTTGTTTTATTCATTTGTTAAAGATTTTGTTTATTCCGGCTCTGTTTTGTTACACGTAATTAGCCACTGTGTCATATTGTGGCGGAACCAGTCTCGAGGCTGACACGGCGGGAATAATTTGCGTTATGCTAAAGACATTGCCGCTAGTTTAATCAGTGCGATTAGGAGTCTGGGGCTGAGAAGAAGGAATTGTGCGGCGACAGGGGTGGTTGGTTCGAAGACGCCGCTTTGCGCCCGCCGAGTTCTAGACGCGTCTTCTACAGACATAATAATTCATCACTCTCTCGAAAAAGCGACTGCGAATATGTAACTAACGTAAGGGATGATAATTTATCTTAAATCTTACGTGCACCTTCTTTTGCCTGCTTTTGCTTTGACTGAAGTATTTTAGGTGTCGATAGAAATTTGTTTTACCTTATCTAATCTATAATATTTTCAAAAAGAGTACCTCTATAGGTATTTAGTTTTTGCCATCGGTTACTTTATGCATGTGTGTATATTTTGTTCGTGGAGTTGTTAAGCCAATTGGTAGTTCAGTGAATAGAATTTGTCCTTTCAGAGGACCCTTTTTAGTATATTAGTGAACTTTCGAAATCTAATTTCCGTCGTTTATCCTGTTGCGAAAGTGGGACGAGAGTTCTGGGAACAAAATTTTTTTTTAAAGGATTTCGTAAATAAAGCTCGACAGGAGCTGTCTGATGCTAGATAAATTTAATTAGTTTATTACAATAAAAGTGCGCCTACGCACTTGCGTGTAACTGTAATTAAGCGTTGTGTTTTGTTAATAAAAGAAAAAAGAAAAACCAAAAAACAGTTGCGTAAATTTTGTTTTCGTGTCTAGATACCTGTGTAGATTAGAAAAATTTAATTCATTTCTAGGTAAAGTTAACTACATATAATAATTGTGCGTTATCGTTTCCGACATGACGTTATTGGCTGCTTGCTCTACCTTGAATTAAACAATTCAGTTGATAATTTTCCAATTTAACACGATTACTACTTTCATGGTTGGTTACAAAATAATTTAATATAAGTTTCAAATTCGTTATTTACATATTTTTGCGAAAATTTTACTTCGGTCTAAATTTGAAATTTAAAACTTAGATTTTTTTATAAATTAAAGTGAGTAGATAATCGTCACTTATTTAAATAAATTAATTTTTTAATTAATTTAGTTAATTATTTATTACGTTTTATGACTAAAAGTCACAATTTCAGCAATAATTACAGCTCAAAATTAATTATATTGGTAGGTTTCAAAATTGCAAATAAATATCTAATATTGAAAACGTATTGATGGATATATCTATATAAAAGGATTTTTTTTTACTTTTAAACTTTTGTTTTAAACGACTATCAGATGTTTTTATTTCAAATGTTTAATTAAAAAACAAAAAAGAAAACCAAAACTTCTTCAATTGTTTCTAACAATTGATTGTACAGGTACGTCGAAACAATTGAAAAATTTTCCTCTATTTATTTTAATTAAAACACTTGAAACTTGATCGTCGATAGTTTTTTATTTTCGCACTATCAAATCATCAAAGAAGACTATTAAAATTTATCATGGAATATTTTATTAATTCATTTTATTTTATGGGTAATTAAAATAGATAATGTTTAGGAGACTTACGTAATTGTTTCTAGAAGTTCCCAGATATTACGTTACTGATTTAGGTGACATTTTCTTTCACCTGACTTCCCAAACTTTAAAAATTCAATTTCTACTTCCACAAGAGACATAAAATTAATTTTTAACTCATCGTTTTCTGTTATTTCATTTATTTCTTAGAAATATTTTTTTTTTATCTTTAAATAAAAATTGTCGATTTGTACTTTAATCGAACTTGGTACTGTAGTAGTTTTGCTAGGCTAGATATAGTACCTACCGTCTATAAATAGCAAGGTTACTCCAAACGCACTTTGTCTACTCTGTATTTGTTTAAGTTAAAAATTACGTAATATATACATTTTAATGTTTCTGATCATCACAATACCGACCGTGTGTATTTATTCATATTTATCTACATGTGTAATTGTAGTTGAAGAAACTAAACTCTGCCCGGAATGGGCATTTTATCGCACTTTGGCAAAGTAGTATCTACCTAGACACATAATATATCTAATGTTGTATGTAGTGGTTACATCATATCATTAATACATAGATACTTATTGGTTTGTTTGCTTTTGGGCGCGTTATCAACATGCTGAGATAAGACAAACCGCGGCGATAAGCTGCGTCTATTTCTATAACCCCGATTGCGGTTTTATTTTTTTATTTTATTAGGTATCTATCCGTATCCTATCTAGTTATTAGTGATGATATAATACATATCTACTTACCATCTACATACCCACAAAATTAATTTTACCCACGGCGGCGGTGTTACTTAGGGCGGTTGCAGAAAATAGGTAATAAAAGTGGTAATCTTATCAGTTACATTATTACATACATACCCGTCGCTGTCTCTTTGCTCTTGTTCAGCGCAAAAATAGATAACAGCCATCAACTTTTATTATTATATCTATTATGTATCTATTATATATTGTCTATATATGTATAATACATACAAAGCAAATACTACTACTTAGTGCGAATTTTTCGGAAAAATTACTTAATTATATTGATTTTATAGTCTGACGCTAATGAATACATAATTTGGCAAAAATGTGTTGAGAGTGTGAGGTTTTAGAAAATAGTCCTTAGGGAGCAATGTGACAACGTCATCCTTCCACCACCACCCTACACTTGCTTTTTATTTCCCTAACAGGGGCGACGCAAATTAATGAATTATTTATCAAGTTGGAGGATGTTTTTATAATATTCAGTCAGTAGCTATAGTTATACATATATGTATATAGTATAATAAGAGTCTGTGCAGATACAGAGTGTTCACGGTTTACGGAAAACAGAAGAAACTAAAACCAAAAACCAGCAAGTCGTCTCACAATAAAACAAAAGAAACCAAAACAAAAAAATTGCATGTATTTCTATTGTTTTCTCTCCTTCGGTTTCGTTTGTTTAATTACGATATCGTTTCGTGTGTGTCGTCGCGACGGACGGACGACGGTTAGATGGAGGGGTCGTCGTCGTCGCGGTCGATTGCAGGGTGTCAAGCGGTTCTCAGGAATAGGGGGTGATTAATTTGGGGACGCCTAAAATGTCGAAATTAACAGATCGAACGAACAAACGGTTAGAGAGTGGCGGCGCCAATAACTACACGGTGTCGTCCTGTATCTAGACGACCAACGGTCGTCTGTGATGATTTTAGACAGTTAACCTTCCGTGAAAACTTTTCGAAGTTTTCGACGTGGAAATTTGAAAAAATTCGTTGTTTTATTTTCATTTGAAGGTGGTGTTCCTTAGTGGGGTTTCAAGGGAGCGTTTATGGTTATTTTTTTTATATTATCTATACTATATTAAAAATAAAACTGGTCACTGAATCGAAAAGCAACCCCTCCATTTATTTTTGTATAATAATCTCAAATAGCTCATCTCGCAGGACCATTTTGCATTAGGATGATTAAAATACCCCTAATATTTATACGTTTGTTGTACATTTTTATAAAGAGCAAAAAAAATGCAAAACAGAAATGCAATGTAATGATATGCAAGAGCTGTTTATTTTTTTCCAGGATAATTGCAACCTTGTAGACTTTGCGTGCCTCGATTGGTCTCGTCATTAATAGATAACGCGTTTAAACAACAATAAATCGTACCTACAGATAATGCCCATTGCCTCGATCGTCAAACGGATAGGTATTTATATAATTTGAAATTTTCGACATAGAAAATTGCATGAGACCAATAGAAAATACATGCCTTTTTGTAACTGTCACGAACGGCAAACGGTGGTTTCTTATTATTTATTAACCGTGTTTGTACGGTCTGCAGGTACTTCCCCTAAGCGTAGGTACATGCTCATTTTCCGCATTTCTTTTTTTCTTCACATATTTGTCGCGCAAAGTTCACAAAGCAAACACAACTGCGTTTTACATTATTGTTGACTTTGCCATTTTATTTGACATTTAACCAACTACAAACACAAATATTTATTTATGAGTAGATATTAAAACTAAATTTTTTAAAATTATTTATTGTAATTTTTGGATTCTTTAAAGCCTTACTAAATTTTGTATGCTATCAATTAATCCATTTTGATAAAAAATATCTCTGTTGTGTTATATTTGCCTTTGCAGATGACATCAGACACTCACTAAGAGTTTTAAGTCTAAAGTGTACGTCGATACTTTATCAGTTATTGATTATGTAATTAATTGCGAATTTTCATAATCATTGTCATATTATTTGACCGTAGAATTCCATGTAACTTGCAAAATACATGGCGCTTTTTTGGATTAACAGGGGATATAGATAACATCCTTGATAAAACAAAACTTTTTTATTAAAAAAGTAATTCTTCTTTTAAGCAGTCTCTAGTAGTAGGTAATAATTGAAAACAAAAAATAATCACTCTCGTCCTTTGTTTAATTCTTGCACCAACGGAAAACAAAATACAAAATGACAAACACTCTTTTGTCAACTTATGTATTATACTTTTAGTATTTAGGCATTTGTTTCCTTTTCGTTTGTTTTTTAGCCATTGGAATATCGCACATATTTAGTGCATTTGCTATTTTGTTTTGTAGTATTATTGAATTCGAAGGCCGACCGCTTGACAATGTAAAGAATGTGCGTAAGTGTGTAATTTTTTTGAATTTTAAATTTTAAACTCAAACGGGAAAGGTGAAGCATTTTTTTCCGATTAGTTTCTTTAAAAACAATCCACGCTGACTTGAAATTTAAATAACTAATTAAATACTAAGTTGTCAACGTCTTTTTTTTTTACTTGAGTATAATTTAGTATTCACTAGTGTGTTAATTAATGAAGTCGTAAATTATGTTAGAGAATTAACTAATATAACGGTGCGAAAATAATTTTGGCTTGTTCTCATTGCGGTACACGCACTTTGACCAACAGTCACCAAAGATGAGTAGGAGGTGGAGATTTTTTTTATGTGCGTAATTCTTCAACATATTAAAAACGATTAATTAATAAAAAATCTCTAAGTATCTATCATTGTAATAATTATCGTAGGGTGAACTTTATCCATCCCCTTTTTTAATTTGGAGGTTTTGTTGTTTATAAATATTAATAACGGGTACGTTCAGCTGATAACTTTAATTAATTAGGCTTTTAATAATTATATGTAAAAGCGCGTCACGCATACGTCTATTAATAAGTGCGGAAGATAATCATCAAGGCCGAACCGTAACCTCAGTTTAACAAGCCGGCAACTTACAATAGTCGATTTATTATTGCGTAACACCAACTCCAAATGTTAATACATACATACGTAGATACCTATTTAATAATAGTGATAAATTATCACAAAAGGTAAATTCCACCTTCTACATTTGCCCCCTTCGCTCCAAATTATTACAACAGTATTCTTGTATTGCTATCATCTTAAGTTCTTTTAATGAACCATTTTCTAATAAGTAAAGGCTACAGCACTTTTGTAATAAGGGGTGCTATTTGGGCCCTTATATGAATTGTGTATTTAGATTTTCCCCGGTGGTGATGCATTTCCGTTCCCTGCACCTATTTTCCCCAATTGCGCGTAATTGATTCGATTTTTAACTACGTAAAGTTGAAAGGTCGTCCATTTAATCTGTCTGTCCTTATGGAATCGTGTAATACACATTTTCCAGTAAAAATACAACCGGTATCGTCACCGTACGTATTACTTACTTACCACTATTACCACATATTAGTTTGTATAACACACAGACTGGCATCAGAGCTAGATATAAATAAAGGTCACACAAATCGTTATCTTGCGTGTAGGTCTGAATCGGTTATTTTCCACTAATTACACATGTTTTTAACAGAAACAGTGATGGATACCTTGAAATAAACGGCTTAGTTAGCTAGCCGTCCGTCATTTTGCACCTGAACACATTCGTTGCGTAATTAACGGTTGCACTTCATTTAATTACTTAATTAAACGGGACTCGGCGTTTGATCGATGTTTTATTTCGCGCTAATCGAGGAACATTATAAATGCCTTCAAGTTTTTCTGTTGACACTCTTTTTCTTTTTTAATTATGATGAAGTCGTGTGAAAATGGTCTCAGGTACGGTCCTGTAGATACACTCCACAAAATAATTCTCGACGACGAAATTTTCTACGTTCTTATTTTGTCGAATACCATTCTTTAAAACACCCTGTATAAACATTAACACTCCTCATGTTTCATATTAGAATAGAACTAACAATTTTTGGAGGATGCAGTTCCACAACCGTCTTCTGTTTGTACAATAGAAACAAAGGACTGTAAGGGGTCATCCATAAATTACGTCACATGTTAATGGGGGGGGGGGGGGGTATCACATGTTAAAATTCAAAATCCATAACGCGAAATTTATGTGTGAATAAAAAACTTTAAAAATTCAAAGTCCATGGACACAAGATGATTAAATTTTGTATCTTTAATTAACATAATTAGTCGTTTATTGTTTCCTAACTAGTCATTTGTTTTTCTGTTATCTAAAATATTTGACTTTATGTTAATTTTATTAAAGATTATATAATAAAAGTAAGAATAAAATAAAAATAACTGTTTTCTCTTGATTATTTTTAAATATATATATAAATTTGAAAAATGTGTGACGTCACATCAGGGGGGAGGGGGTTTTGAAAATGGGACAACCTGTGACAAGGACGGGGGAGGGGTTAAAAAGTTCTGAAATTCGTGTGACGTAATTTATGGATGGCCCCTAATACTAGAAACAACGAACTGTTATATTACAAACAAATGACTGTTGCACTACTACAAATAAGGACTTTTGTACTACAACTACAGACAAATGACTGTTGTAGCTGCTGAGGAAGCTGTAAGTAGAGTAATAAAAGTAACGAAACGTTGAATATAATTTCAAAATAATACCTTTAATTCACAACTATTTAATCCCCTCTCAGGCTTAAAAATTTTTAACACTTAATTTCGTCAGTTTTTTTATTTTTTTTTCCTAACCATGGTGATGTGTACCTACAAACGTATCTACATAATAAGTATTATGTACGTATGTGTGTGTGCATACATTATTATGATTACATAATAAAGAATCAAGGTGGCGCGTAGTAATATCCGAGTATTTACGCACGCATGTTTCGTATTGAGACGGAGACCAGCTTCTTCTTATTTTACTATGTACATACAATGCGATTTATAAATAATACCTGTTACGAGCATCAGAGAAAGAGAGAGAGAGAGAGAGATACGTTCGTCATAGCCAAGCCAGGAGTTTGTACTCGTAATAACTATCACGCGAAGGTCCTTGAATAAACTACTACTCGTTTATAAATAGCAGGCGAATAATTAGCGTCTCCGTTTCGCATCGAAATCACCGTTTTCATCAAACGTCGTAGTCTCTTGATATTGTTACATAAACCATGACAATAATAAATAAAATCCATCGTCCTGATATGGGTTGCACATTATTACTACATAGGTAGATACCTACGGTCAAGGTTTGGAAAATTCAAACCTACACATGAATTACCTCAAGACTTCATTCGAAATACATAAACGGGGGGTCGATTTAATTAAGGAGACTGTTACATAGTTTTATTTATTTATAAATTTTGTAGTCAATGCCATCGTCAAACAAGAGGCGTCTATGATAAATGTGACTAGGAATTTATGTAATTTACTTTGGTGATGTTTCAAGATCAATAAAATCAATCGATACAATTTACTACCAATTCCACAAACGTACAAATAGATCGTTAAATTTGACACCATTAGAATTTTTGAATTTTAATTGTATTCGTCATTAAATTTTCAGAATTCGATCAGACACAACCTGTCCCTGCACAACCGTTTCATGCGCGTCCAGAACGAGGGTACCGGAAAATCATCCTGGTGGATAATAAACCCAGACGCAAAACCAGGAAAGTCAGTTCGCAGAAGGGCTGCATCTATGGAAACGAGTAAATTCGAAAAAAGACGCGGACGAATCAAAAGGAAAGTGGACGCGTTAAGGAACGGCGTTCCCGATGGAACAAGCAGTCCCAGTTCTTCAGTTTCTGAAGGACTTGATCTATTCCCAGATTCACCAATTCACAGGTAAGAAAATACAGTATATTTCGTTTATAACGACGATGAAAGGACCATTAAATTCCGTCGCTATATCCGGAAGCAGTCGCTGTATAAAAAGAAAGAGAGAAAGAACGAAAGAAGGAAATTAGGCAAGAAAAGTACCCACCCAGTAACCGATTCTTAGATTAAATTTTATAAACAATTACTAAGTAAAACTGCTGACTATCTGTGAATGTAAACAAAAGATAAAAAAGTTTTGTGTTTAGACTCGGTCGCAATATCAGTCAGTATCAGATTTCTAGCATCTTAGTCGCTAAAACCGAAATCGACGGACGTTACATCCGAAGTCGTTACAGCCAAATTTTCTTCTTAAATTCAAGGGACTTATGTTATGTCGTTATAACCAAAATGTCGTTACAACCGAAGTCGTTATTATAAATGAAATCCACTGTATATGTTTTCAATAATTCAATTTTTTTATCAATAGTTTCCAGTTGAGTCCAGACTTTAGGCCACGAGCACCGTCGAGCACGTCGCCCGGTGGTCGCCAACTTTCTCCCATCCCTGCAGTCGTGGGGATGGAACCCGACTGGAGTTCACCAACGTCCTTCGGAGATCCTGGTAACTTCAACAATCCCGACGTCACGGGAAGTTATTCTCCAGATCAGTTGGCCGGCAATCTCGAACAGGGGATGAAATTACAGCAGGATTCTTATTTGGGGTGAGTATTATCTCTTATTTATATAATTATTGTTCCGGTATTAAAAAAAAAAGGATAATTTATTTGGATTTTTATTTTCTCAACATTAATTAATTAATTAATGCTTACAATTAGTGATGATTCATAGATACATGGAAAACCACTTTAGATGTAGCATCTCATTATGTGTGATCTGTTCTTTTGACATTTAAAAATTTTGACCCTTAACATTTTCTTTTTTTCTTTTTAATAACAATCGCCTTTTACGTATCTATTAGATAAATAACGTTAGATACTCGATTTTTAGATATTTGAACGGTCAGTCGCAGCAACAGGGCCAGCAACCACCCCCTCCACCTTACACCTCGTCTTACGACATCAACCCCCTGCAAACGAATCCTGCGTTCAGTTTATCGGAGTGTCCTGTTCATCGTCTCCAAAACTGCAACTGTCTGGGAGCAGTCCAGTGCAAAGTAGAGGTAAGCGAACAACTGACCGACCATAAGGGGTGGTAAAATGACAAAAACTTATTTTTATTTTGTGTTTAAGAATGTGTCACCTTCTGGCATGTCCCCATCATATTCGGAATCGTCTCCCGATCCGATTGGTAATCAGTTCCTGGGTAGTGGATCGGGTCCTTCAGTGTTACCCAGACCACCGTCGAATTCGCCACCCTTAACGCCACAGCCGTCCTCAGTGGTGCACCATCGCCAGCAGCAGTCGCCCACCTCGCCGCAACAACAGTCTCAAACGCCCCAAAGGCCGTCCCAGCAGTCGCAGAATCCAAGTGGTGCGTCCGTGGGTCCGTCGACGATGATGGGTCAATTGATGGGTGCGTTGAACAGCAGCGCAGCCCTCACGATCGACGATCTCAACATAAACATCGAATCGCTCCCCGGTGGCTTCGACTGCAACATCGACGAGGTTATCAAGCACGAGCTCAGCATGGAGGGATCTCTGGACTTCAATTTCGCCAATACGTCGGGTGGAGCGAATACGGGAGGAGGTGTAGGGACGCAACCCGGAACCGGAGGCCTTCTTGGTCACCATCACCATCATGTCGTTGGTCATCATCATCACCATCATGGAGATGGGAGTTCTGCGGTTGTCTCGACAGTCCATAGCATGGTACCAGCACCTTCAGCGACTGCATCCGCGCAGGCCGCGGCATCACCATACTCCACGACGCCGTCTTGGGTGCACTGATGGACGCCGAGGGTTAGGACGACAACGCAAGACGTCCCGACGTACGCAACCGAGCTTCTCGATTAGGGTGAGTCATTGTTTTTTTGTTTCATTTCTTTTTTGATCGTCTGTTGTCGAAAACTTGCTATTCGGTCTTCTTTTTTTTCTAAATGTTGAAGTTTCATATAAATTTTATTGTTTTTAAAATTCCTTAAGGGTTTTTATTACATTTTTTCTAAATTTTTGAAATATATAATTTTGTGTTATTAATTAAGACTTTCAGTAATGGTTTTGCAGTTATATTTTTTCTAAATTTTGAAATAAAGTTTACTAAAGGTTTTTGTAGTGATAAACTTTTTTTACAGTTTGGAATTTCTTGTAAATTTTTGTTTATTAAAGTTTTAAAATGTAATTTTGGATTCTTAATTATAAAGTTTAGTAATCTTCTTTTAATTATGATAAACTTTTTTCAAAATTTTCCTTAATTATTTATTATTATATTTTTTTAAATACAAATATGTATAGGCCACGAGTTGTACCATAGTTTGTTATCGACAACAGCGATATTTCACCCTCGACAATGCTGTGGGTTCATTAGGGTCCTTTTTCATATTCCGATCATTTTGAGAAATAAATCTTATTTTTTTTTTAAGTCATTTAAATAGATAATAATTTTGCTACTCAAATTATTATTTCTTCATGTTTGTTGCTCTTTAATTTTATTTTGTTGTCATTTAAAATGTTCATCTTTTACATTTTCTTAGTCATTGTTCTTTTTTTCTTGTTTGTTTCTTTTTTGCAGTAATTTAAATTTTAAAGTAGTAGAGTTACATAAGTTCATTGGTTTTATTTTTGATAATTTGAGTCTTAAATAATTTCCAAATTTCGGCATTGAAGAGGGTGAACAGTTTTGTTGAAGGAATTTTGTGTACTTCCTGTATTATTTTGCAGGCTGAACACAGTGACCATTTTTATTTACATTACATTACATTATATTTAAAACATAACACGAAAGCATCGTTTGCAGATATCCTTACCGTTCTCTTTATTATTATGTTTTATTAATATCTAAATTTGTCTTCCCATTTAGAGCCATTTCTTAGCTTTTTTCAGTTATGTATATCAATTTCACATTTTAATTTTTTGAAAATTAAAAACTACACACTTTTCACCCAAAACATTCCACTTACATACATAAAATATCCCTTTGCAGTTTACACTTTTGTAACAGACTTTTGATAGTAGGTACACAATTATTTTTATTAAATTCAAGTTAAGTGTAAAATCAGGAGCAATAATGACGTGACAAAATTTTATGAATGTATGAATTACGTAGATTACTTTACACATTAATTTTTTACACAAAATTCTCCTTTTTGTGATTTACACTTTGGTAACAGATCAGTTGTACTTTTTGATTTTTTTTTATAATATTTTTCAACAGGAAATGATCCTTGTTAAGTGAAAAATCGAAAGCAATAGTAGTTTCATCATAAAATTGTATTATTTAGATTATTTTACAGTTTAAACACCCACCCCACACTCAACTTACACAAAATACTCAATTATAGGTAGTTTACACTTTTGTAACAGATTTTTGACAGTGGATAATTTTTGAATTTTTCTTGAAATACTTTCTTGACGCTTCAAAAATTCCACACATACTTTTCACACAAAATACCCACCCCTTTTGCAGTTTGCACTTAAATCAAACATAAATTGAGCCATGTTAGGAGCAAAATCAGGAGCAATATTGTCACAACACCACAAATATTTATCACTTTTTGATTAAATCCAACGGGAATTGATCCATATTATTCTCGCGATGTTAGGGATGGTTGATAATGGAAAATTTTTTTAATTAGGTCGATATGAATAGCTCTGTCAAGGACCTGATTTTTGGTTTGTATCGACCCTTAATGTCTTTCTAATAGGGTAGTAGTAGTGGTATTGGATTGTCTAATTCTGGACTTTACTCTCTGTCAAATTAACTGAATCTTCTTATTTTATTATTAATAGATCGGGAATAACTCCAAATTGGATGGTCCAATTTAGTTGCATGATGACTTGTGCCGCTTTAACTATGACAAGAGGGGGTTGATACAGGCCCGTACCGTTTTAGAGAAATTTTAAAAAAATTGAAAGTAATTTGCAATCGGTCTATAAATCTATCTTTGTGCCCATTACAGAGCTGAACTGAATTTATGATATCGTGCATTCCCGGTAAAATTCGCTTTCACTATCCATTTTGGCGTCGCTTCGCGTATAGTCGCGACGCCAGGCGCCCTGGCGCCTATTCCGACCGCTCGTTTTATTCTCTCTCCCTCACGTCCTCGCTTTTTACTGTGGCGGCAGTTCACCTCAACAAAGGGAGAGAGGAAGAGTAGGGAATAAGGGAAAGGGTGCTTCTTTATTATAGCTTTACGGTTATCTTAGGAAGCCGCAATAAAACTACCATTTAAAACTAAAGCCATCAAGCTGTCGAAAGATATACCCTCTATTTCTTTTTGGACATCTTTTATTCCTATTGCAGATCCGAAACTTTCTAACTTACGATTAGAGATTAGACAGACCGGTATTTTATATTTTTATAATGTCGATTTATTAATTTATTTCGTTTTTCAATTTAAGTCTGACAAAATAATTAATTACAAACTCGCTAAAGTGTAAACACTCGGTATAGCAGTTCTTTACATATTACTCATCTTTTTAGGAACTTTTAAAGTTTTCAACCCTCAAATTTAAACGCAATTAAACACTTAGCAGTTTATTTAAATAAAAACACATTTTTATTTAATATTTAACTCAAACTTATATTTTGAATTTTAATTATGTGCAGTAAAATTAATTGCAACGTTAGTAAAGTGTAAACACCCAGTATAGCAGTATTTTAATATAATTTACCTATTTTAGAAACTTTTGAAGTTTTCAACCCTCAAATTTAAACACAATTAAACACTTAGCAATTTATTTAAATACAAACACATTTTTATGTATTATTTAATTCAGAATTATATTTTGAATTTTATTTAAGTGCAATAAAATTAATTGCATCGTTACTAAAGTGTAAACACTCAGTATAGGAGTATTTTAAATATTACTTACCTTTTTTAGGAATTTTTGAAGTTTTCAACCCTCAAATTTAAACACAATTAAACACTTAACAATTTATTTAAATAAAAACACATTTTTAATTATTATTTAATTCAAACTTGTATTTCTAATTTTATTTCAGTGCAATAAAATAATTGCAACGTTACTAAAGTGTAAACACTCAGTATAGAAGTATTTTAAATATTACTTACCTTTTTTAGGAATTTTTGAAGTTTTCAACCCTCAAATTTAAACACAATTAAACACTTAACAATTTATTTAAATAAAAACACATTTTTAATTATTATTTAATTCAACTTGTATTTCTAATTTTATTTCATTGCAATAAAATAATTGCAACGTTACTAAAGTGTAAACACTCAGTATAGAAGTATTTTAAATATTACTTACCTTTTTTAGGAATTTTTGAAGTTTTCAACCCTCAAATTTAAACACAATTAAACACTTAACAATTTATTTAAATAAAAACAATTTTTAATTATTATTTAATTCAGACTTGTATTTCTAATTTTATTTCAGTGCAGTAAAATAATTGCAATGTTACTGAAGTGTAAACACCCAGTATGACAGTACTTACCTTTTTATAAGAATTCCATCCTTTTTCACTTCAATTTATTAATCTTATCCTTAAATTAAAACACAATCAAACACTTAACAATTTATTTAATTACATAAAAATACATTTTATTTATTTATTTAATTTAATAATAAGTAGGTACATTTTACATTTACATCACAACATTAATTATGTTTATTTGAGTTCTTCGTTTGGTCCTAGGCCCTTCTCCAGAACACGACAACTGTAAAAAAAAGAAAAAGTAGACAGTCAGATTAAAGACAAAAATAATCGTGATTATGAAACGTTAACAGGACTTAATTCATTCGACAAACGACAAAAAAAAATCGGTAAAGTAAAATCTGCAAACGAAGTAATTCTCACGTAAATGGCACTTGTTCAGCAAGCAAAACATACAGACAGTATTCATTCGCAAACCCTTCAACAAAACTTAATGCTGCATGTGATTATGTCTTTTTAAATGTATGTACATGTCACCCATACACAAACACATATACACACATACACAACACCAACCCAACCACTACGTCCCTTCCTCACGTACACCTCAATCATACCACACAAATCACCACCGCAATTTACAACAAAGAACACATCATCCACCTGAAAGTACCATCCGGGTATTATCAGGTGATTGATGTGCTCAGAGTGTGACTTCTGAGTTGTAAAACTGCGGGGGTGATGAGTGTGATACGATTGAGATGAACGAGAGAAAGGGAACAACACCATCATCCCCAAATCCAAACCCAAACCCAAAATATATATCCCCTCCATCCACCAACCCCTCTCTATCCTCCAACCACCCACCCACCCACCTTCACTAACCCCACACGTCCCCTTCCTCACGTAACACCCCACTCGAACCCCAAACATCACCCCCACAGTACACACAGAAACCACACAAAGAACACACCATTCAACGGAAACTACCACTTGGTAGTTTCTACTTTGAAACCACCAAGTGGTACTTTCAGTTGAATGATGTGCTCAGAGTGTGGCTTCTGCGTGTAACAACTGCGGGGGCGATGAGTTGGGGTGCGAATGGGGCGGAACGAGAGGAAGGAAACGTGTGAGGAAGGTGGAAGATGGGTGGATGGAGGAAGAGGGAGGATGGTGGATGGAAGGGAAGGGAAGGGAAGGGAAGGGAAGGGAAGGGAAGGGAAGGGAAGGGAAGGGAAGGGAAGGGAAGGGAAGGGGACTATATACAACTATATATACTGTAAATGACATATACTGTAAATAACATATATAAATATAATAATATTCCTTCCTTCCTTCCTTTCCTTCCCTTCCCTTCCCTTCCCTTCCCTTCCCTTCCCTTCCCTTCCCTTCCCTTCCCTTCCCTTCCCTTCCCTTCCCTTCCCTTCCTTCCCTTCCCTTCCCTTCCCCCTTCCCTTCCATCCACCATCCTCCCTCTTCCTCCATCCACCCATCTTCCACCTTCCTCACACGTTCCCTTCCTCTCGTTCCGCCCCATTCGCACCCCAACTCATCGCCCCCGCAGTTGTTACACGCAGAAGCCACACTCTGAGCACATCATTCAACTGAAAGTACCACTTGGTGGTTTCAAAGTAGAAACTACCAAGTGGTAGTTTCCGTTGAATGGTGTGTTCTTTGTGTGGTTTCTGTGTGTACTGTCGGGGTGATGTTTGGGGTTCGAGTGGGGTGTTACGTGAGGAAGGGGACGTGTGGGGTTAGTGAAGGTGGGTGGGTGGGTGGTTGGAGGATAGAGAGGGGTTGGTGGATGGAGGGGATATATATTTTGGGTTTGGGTTTGGATTTGGGGATGATGGTGTTGTTCCCTTTCTCTCGTTCATCTCAATCGTATCACACTCATCACCCCCGCAGTTTTACAACTCAGAAGTCACACTCCGAGCACATCAATCACCTGATAATACCCGGATGGTACTTTCAGGTGGATGATGTGTTCTTTGTTGTAAATTGCGGTGGTGATTTGTGTGGTATGATTGAGGTGTACGTGAGGAAGGGACATGTGTGGTGGGATGGATGGGTGGGTGGAATGTGTTTGGTTGTGTGGTGGAAACGGGTTCGGTCCATCACTAAAATCTTGGAGTTTTGGAGTTTTGAAGTCCTCGTTTTCTGAAACAAAATTAGTTAAACTAATAAACAGTTCTATAGTTTTTTTTGTATAAAAATTACTTAACTTTTCTTATTGTTGTTGTTGTTGCAGGGGTGGAGTGGTGGTTCCGTCAGTTTCTTCAGTCGAGCACAAGCATGAAGACAAAAATTCTTGTGCGTTAATCCGTGTTGTGATCTCCAGATGCTCATTAGTAGTTGTTAACCGAAGATTGATTGATTGATTGATCGATTGATGATTGGGAAGAAGATTTTCCTAATTTGCTGCCAATGTTAGTCGTCGCCTATTGTGTTGTCGCTGTGTCGTCTACCCTTTTCTCTCTGTTCTGGAACGAAAGAAAACAATGAAAAACTACGAAACAATTGCCGATCGCCCGCCTCCAACCCCCGAATAGCTGTTTTATCGTTGTGCCATTTTAAATAATATTAAGAGAATATTGTCCATAGTTGTCAATTATAATTTTAAATTAAATTAAATAAAGAAAGAGCAACTGCTTAAATAAAACAACAAATGATTTTCCTTGAAGAAAAAACGAAAAATAACACAACAACAAAATATCGAAATTTTCAAGTGCGAAGATTATTTAATAATGTGGTTTAAAAACTGCACTACCACCACTTACAATTAATTAATTAATTAATTAATTATAATTATTACGATAGATAGTGTTAATATAAATGAAATATTATGTTAAGGTGTAAATAATGTTACTGCTTATAAATATATGTGTATATATATATATTAGAAAAAGGTATATTTTACTTGAATTTTTGCGCCAACGGTTCATGGGTACCATCAGATACCCACCCATAAAATTGACGCTGTATGTGAAGAACAAATTAGATTTCAAATTTTGTTCAAGTGAACGGTTTCGAAATCTAAACATAATTGTTCTCTGATGAGCGTGTCTGTTCTGTCATTGTTGTTTATTTGTAATGTTAGTTTTATAATAATAATAATAATATATTATTAAATATATTCATGATGATCACGTCACGCAGTCTTGTCATTATGGTACTGGTCATGTTAAAAGAGAAATTTTTACATATTATAAATAATATTACAGGTATGGTTGGTTCCGTTTTTATTTTTGAAGGTACGTGTTTTTTTCTCTCGTTACGTTACGTTACGTTACGAAAAAATCACGTACCTCCTCGTGTTACACGAATCATATTAATTAATGTGTTTTTTAGTAGAAAATTAAATATTATAAATGTGATCATAACGAAAGCTTTGCCTCTAAAGGAATTGTGCTGTTTACCTCATTTTTGTTGAAGAAGAATTTTATCTATCGATTATTATGTTATCATCATAATAATAGTACATGCATACTTATAGTAGGCGAATTATTACTATTATTGCAATTTTTTTGAGATTAAAAACCGACAAACAAACGAGGACTGAAATGTCAATTAGTGCAGGCAGTACAAACAAAATAAATAAATAAATAGATAAAGAAAAAAGCGAGAAACGAATTTTTATATTTGCTTTTGTTTTCTATAACTTACAATTATTGTAGGCAATTGTTAATTTTTTGCGTAGTATCTACTACTAGTTAGTAGTACAAGAAGTGTACACTGTTTTTTTTTTACAATTGTTTTTTAAATTCCGTTGCTTAGTTAATAATAATCAGAACTTGCTATGTGTAAAATGTGTTCAGAGGGCGAGGGCTTTGTAGTACGCACCCCCGTTCTCCAGAAAGTAAAGAATTTTCAGGGTGGTTTTCTATTTATTATACATTTTTGCGATATAATAATAATTAATAATAATAATAACGATATATATTTTCAACGATAGTCATTTTTCATGTGCCTGTGCTATTCAAATCTGTATGTTAAAATAATTGTAATGAGAAAAAACGAAAATATATGATGATTTAAACTTGTGCATTTTTAATCGAACTAACAACCCTTCCCTAATTCATTAATTACCATGCAAACCGAACTACAATGTTAGGTAAGTAACCAACTTTTTTTTTATTATGTTTCAAAACTACAGCAGGTTAATAAATGTTGATGGTGAAAATCATTCGAGTTTCATTACTGCGTCTGTACACCCTGTATTTATGAGTTTTACACCCTGCTGGCGCCCTTTGTAATGCGCAAAGGAATTTAAAATTTGCTGAACAGCAAAGTGACATCTGATCTGCATTTATGAAATTTTTGGAGTTTTCTCTAAGATTAAGTTAAAAAAATTTAAAAAAGCTTGGAAAGCTCCATCTCACCAACCACTTTCTGAACATTTCCATTATCAAATCAGAATTCTGTCGCGCCAAAATATCACCCCAGCAGCAGTGCCCTCTTACGCCAAGCCAACAACAATTAAGAGAAACCGTTTCGAATTTTCCTCCTCCCTGCTTCGTTCCCGGCGATTCGAGAGGTCGAAACTTTCAGATAGATGTCCGTAGATACAATTTCCCGCGCATCTCGCGAAAGCTTTCAATTTCGTGTCTTTGTCAATGCGCAACTCCGCGCTAAAGCCTTACTGGTCCTGCCGAACAATTTTTAGTCCTTTGACGGCACAGGATGCGGCGGCAATAGTTACAATAAATACCTACGTAACGACTGATAAGTTAAATTCATAATTCCTGAACTGGACCAAAAAAGAACTTTTTTATCGGCCGAAATACACATCCGGTGAGTGGGGGCACGTTAAAACAATTTGTGATAACAATAATTAATCAACTGGCTATAAAATTAAAACATTTAAAAATTGTGTTTCATGATACATTGAGTGTTTTGATGTTTAATGTTTTTTTCAGTGGAAAGTAGGTACACGCTTTGAATGTTGATTAAATTATAAAACAATCGATTCAAAAACTTTTTTGTCCGAAACAAAATTAACAAAAAAAAAAGTGTGTGTGTAGTGTAATTTTTATTTTTGTTTGTAGATGTGCGTTTGTTACCCTTTTTTGATATTGTATGTAACACGTGTTGAAAAGGGGTTGCTTGATTGGTTGGAACGCTTTGGCAACAGTCTTGGCTTGCCTGTTGCTGGATGGCTATCACAAAGAAAGCGTTTGTTTGCCTGGCACCCCGTTCGCTTTCATTTCCTTGTGTAACAGATGTTTCAACTCGCGTGAAGAAAAAGGGAAATTACGATGATTTACGTTCTAGGCTACAAAGCGTCACTTCAAGATGATTTCTCGTTATGATCTACGACCCTTTTCGGAATAACAACTTTAATGAAAAACGATAATTTTGTCACGCCTTTCCACCCCGTACGTTACGTCTTGACTACTGACATTCTTATTAAATATAAGGGTGTTAGTTCAATTTTTAATTTTAATGTAAAAACAAAAAGATTTTTTCATTGCACTCAAAATACATGAAAACGACAAAATGTTTCCCTTTTTGGGTCATTATTTTTAATTCATAATTAAGTATTAAAAATTTTTGGAAACCTGAATATAACACAAAATATATTTTTTGTACGATCCTAATAAAATTTCCCGAAATGTTTTGGGGGTGCATCTGTTTTTTGATCAGCAAATAGACCAAGTGTCAACCTTTTGTTAATTTACCATACGTTAATGTTCTAGAAGTGATTTTTTGGTGATACATTTAGCACGTGAAACAAACCAAAAAAAAAGAAACAACCGCATCCAAATTTATTTCTCACGCTGCGCCAGGCGAAACAAATTGCTTTCGAACTAAACGAATTTGTTAACACGCGAAATGGCAAAAACGACGGCCGCCGCCTCCAAAATACAAATTACATTGCCCACAAAAGCCTATCAGGACGAATTAGTGGTCAACTAATGACCAACGAGCTCTGGTATTGTATGAATCGCGAAATTTAAATGCTACCAGGGTCGTGTCATCCTAGCTGTATGGCTGTAACCATTGCACAATACAATATGCAGGATACCATTAACAAATAATAGTGTCTGTCAACTGTACTAATTTGTGTTTTTAGAGTTTAAAAATGGAAAATTTTAGCTGCTTTTGTATTTACAATCAGAAGTACTTACGTATATACAGGATGATTTAATAATTGATAAATATATAGGGTGTAGTTGCTTTCTATGTTTTAGTATTTAAATCGTGGTCCAAAGATTGGAAACACGTGGTCAATTATTACTTACTACGTACGTTATTAACTAATGAAGCCGCAATTGCATGATTTGCAAAAAAAATTTTAAAAAAAGGGACACCTTTAAATTGCCGTTTTATTTATAATTAAAATTTATTTTTCCAGGACCCAATGAAAACATTGGAAACCTCTAATAATGGGTAAAGGTGATAAGAGAGGCCTCCAACGAACAGATACAGGTAGGTACTACGTAACTTTTATTATCTATAAATACGAAAACTTTCCAACAAATCAATAACCAGGTTAATCACTACATACTTCGAAGTTTGCGCCAAATCGGCAATCGTAAAAACTTTTGAAACTATGTGGCTTTTGACGTCAGAATTAGTTATCAATCAAGAAAAAGTTTCATTTCCGTAGACAACCGTTAAATTAGCAATTTCAGCTTCTTTCAACTAATAGAACGTTTATCTATCATCATTCAGAAAATCTGACAATCGACAATCGTTTCTTCTGTTTTTTTTTTTGTTAAGAAACAAACGAATGGGAATTTTGTTAAAAGCAACAAACAAACAAATAAAAATACTGTTGAAACAAAGAAACGAATAATAAAACAAAAAAAGCAACTGCAACTGCAAATTATCTGTCGGACTTATTGGTAATTCTCTGTACATTTGATTACAACTGTATGTCGCTGGTTACAGGGTTACAGCCCCCGACAAACACGACATGGCGACAGATGTGAGAAGAATATTCAATTTTTTAATTTTGCTACCAGCAGTAATACAAGCAAAGATTCCCTGGCAAGTTTTATTATAGAATTTCGCACTGAATATCAAATCACGTTTCTTTACCTACCTATGCAGTAACATTTAAATTTAATTTTCGATTTGATTGGGTTGGAATCAAGTTCAAAATAAATATCTAATAATAATTATTAAAAATTTAAGTGATAATTAAGAAAGAAAAAAATCAATTTTAGCTAGAAGGATGAAGCCTTTTGATTTTAACAATTACAAGTGTCACATTATCAAATAATTTTTATCTATGTGATAGATATTCAGAGGGTTGTGGCAAGCGGATGGGGTGGTTTTTGTAAGGGATATAGCAGAGAAGTTCGATAGCAAGCGAGGATTGGCGGTAAAACGTGACTTGGCTTACAG
Organism: Agrilus mali; assembly: GCA_029378335.1. NCBI lineage: Eukaryota > Metazoa > Arthropoda > Insecta > Coleoptera > Buprestidae > Agrilus > Agrilus mali. The sequence goes on along the minus strand of CM055663.1, from coordinate 1,824,156 downwards.
GATCGAGCTCCATTGTTAACTCTTTCTCATTGATACCCTATTCTCCTCGTCGTTTCAAGGAATAACGTTAAATCTGACAAGGAAAATATTTCGCCAACGGGGTGGACAGTTTTTTTTCTTTTTCTTTTTTGAATAAATCCTTTGTTCCAAGATATCCATAGGTGGCACCAACCGCACAACAATTTATTAGAAACCAACCCCCTTTTACCGAAACTGCAACAACATAATCTTGAAGTGAGCGTTCAGGATCCAATTTAAGTGAGAAAATTTATGAGGGAGGAGGTAGCATTTTCAAGTGAACAAAAGCATCCTGCTAGAAATTCGATTTTAAATTGCTAGTCGCGACTATTAGGAAAACTGAGTCGCTAGCTAGCCCTCGGGTTGTTCAAATACGCGCCATATGGGAACGAATTAAATTTGGATGTAGTAGGTAAGTAGTTTCCTACGACAACTGCATACGTTTTCAAAATTAAAATTTTCGTGACGGACGGGAAATTGTATCTGTCTGCAATACGTAAGTACTTATAAAAAAAATGATATTCAGCATATGTTTGCATTTGTTAAATAAATACGAAACAAAAACAAAACGTACAATTTTTTAAATCGGACACATCCCGTACATTTGTTACAAGCGTTACACCAATAGGTAAATGGATGTTAGTTGTAAAATACGATAATGATAAATAAAAACCTATAGGCAAGGTCAAATAAAATTAATTGGTTCGATCACAAAAATGCACAAGCTTATTATAGCACAGGTACTCGGTTAAAACAAACTCGAAACAATTTTTATTTTAAGAAACATGTTTTAGTTTTCCCCACCAGAAATAAATAACTACGAAAATAATTTAGGATTTTTTTTAATTGAATTAAATACACTTAGGTACATATTATTTAAATTTACAGGCAGCTAGTTCGTAATTATTACCTATCTATTAATAATTTAAATATATGTACAGTCTTAAGTTATTAGTTTTAGTTAATTAAAAAAAATATTATCACCGGGATAATATAGCACACTACACACTTTTTCATAAATTATGTACATAAGTAAATTAAATTAAATCACACGAAAAACTAACCAAACACTTATCTATCATTTTTTGTTTTCTTTATAATCATCCCTCAAACGACCACAATTCCTGTAGATTGTTCAAAAAAGAGAGCAAAAACCCATCATTCAAGCAATTTCCACCCTATTTACCCGTTTTATAGAACTCGAGGGCGGCATTGATGGCGGCTTTGGCAAACTCACTGTCACAGGGACTCTTGTCCCAGAACGGCCCCGAGCACCCTAACTGTTCGAAACAGACGTTCGTCACGTCCTGTGAAGCACCCGAACAACACGAAATAATCGCCCAGACGCATCTACCAGGGGCGTTTGTAACAGGGGGCGAAGCAGCAGCAGCAACAGGACGCCCTTTATTTTCACTCTCTTTTGACGCTGATAAACTATTAATACTATTCGGTTCTTCGGTGGTAGGTCTGTGTACAACAGACGGGAAAGTGCTTGTGGGAACGTTGGGGGGTCTCGGTCTTCTCGTGGGGATCCTTCTGTTTCCTCCAGCAGGTGGTGGTGGTGGTGGCGGTCTTCTGCCAATTTCCGGCGGAGTATCCGCAAGGTCCCATACAGGGGCGTCATCAGCATCCCCGAATTTATTTGAGATTTCGAAATCTGGGACCGAAGAAGGTGTCGTCGTTGGTGGGACAACGGGGGGGTTTTCGAAAGGGGGTAGATATTCTCTATTGGGCGGAGGATTGCGTTGCGGATAACCGGGGTTCAACAGCAACGGCTGGGGAGGGAAATATATCGGCACACCACCGACTGGGCCCCAAGCCGGGATGTAGTAAGGCCTGTTCAATGTGTACGTAGCTGGGGTCCAGGACGAATAGAAGTACGCCGGTGGGAGCGATTCCGTGGGATCCTGCCACAGTGATCCGAAATTCCTGCTACGCAGCTTCTTCATCCCTTTATTACTACCACCACCAGCACGGTGGTGGCGCAATGGTACTCGGGGCTGGTCGCCGTACATTGTCTCCAGAGGTTTGCTCTCGTCGCTTTTATTGTTGTCCGAGGTGTTCGTCGTCTTCGTCGTCCTGGTGGTGTTTGCTGTATCCTTGTTAGGTGCCGCGTATTGATCCTTCTGCTGATCCTCGGACTTCGAAGCGCAGGACGACGAATTCGCGCACATCAGTAGCAGAACCGCAACCGTGACAAAAGCTCTTCCAAACATCGTACTAAAAATTAACAACAGATTAATTTAACAATAAATTTATTATTTATTATAAAGTAACTTTTCCTCAACACTTTTCTAATTTCAATTCCCTTTTATGTTGTAAATTTGCGTTTTATTAATGTCTGAAATTGTCTGGATACTAACTACATAGGTATCTCATCTGAATTTATTAATAACAATCTCCTGTTCTGTTAGTTCTTCCGCGTATAAATTGTTTTGTTCTGCCGTCATGAAAAAGTTTTGCTCGTGTTGAGTTGGTACATCGAAGAAACATTACGCACGTATCGAGAATCGTGGTCCAAAGATTGGAAACGCGCGGTCAATTATTAATTACTACGTACGTTATTAACTAATGAAGCCGCAATTGCATGATTTGCAAAATTTTTATTGGAAATTCCACAAGGATCTATTGCAGTATTACAATTACTGTCGAGGAAGCTAAATTTTTCAAGAAGTTCATCATTGAATGGAAAAAAAATAATAAAATTGTGATTTTAAGCAAAGCACTTTTTATTAATCGATAAAAAGCTCATTATCTATCACTTCCCTAATTTAAACTAAAAGATTAAAAGTACAAAACGGTTACTTGAAGGGTGAGGCCCTTTGCCCTTCTTCTTTCAAAAGTAGACACTTAAAAGCGTCCGTTCGTTTTTTTTTTCTCTCCAACGTTCTTTTTTTTATTTTTCTTTTTCTCCCGCGTAATTCGTAATTCAATGAAGCAGAGGAGCATTAAATTTAAACAGAAAATCACGAGTAGGGCACGAGCCCTTTTTTTATTAAAAGCATTTAAACTTAATTAAACCAACCACAGGCGTTCGTCTGAGTTGTTGGAAGATTAGGAAAAACAAAGAAAATCGGACGAGGAATTGAATTTCCCGTCATATAGTTACTTCTAGTTCGTTTACCTAATAAAGCAGACGCTAAAAGTTTAATGAACAATAACTAATTTATTGACTCGTTCAATACTTTGTGGATATCTACAATTACTTTTTTAATGATGTATGTACTTAGTATGAATAAATAATTTTTAAAGCTCTCAGTAAATTGTTCATTTGTCTCTTGTTTTTCTGAGCGATTAAACATCTGAAGAAATAAAAAAAGAGAGCGTCAATAAAAACAAAGAAACGTATTGTTTCACAATCAACTGTCGCCTAATTTGGAAACTTTATTTCAGATTAATTATTTAATTGAAGAATATATTAATTTATTGCACAAATCAGGAAGAAAATAACTTCAAGGAATTCCTGTGCAACTAACTAATAACGGATGCGACTTGACGTTAAATTCGGCAAGAAATTTAGTGAAGCAATTCGTGCAAAATTAACGTGCTTTAATCGCTTTTATAACACCGTTCAAGACGTCTGTGACAAGAAAGGGGTAGTTGTAAACCCCAGCGATTCGTCTCACTCTTGCTCTGTCTGTGTACGTATGTATGTATGTATCTACGATTATCATTGTAGCCAAATGACTCCGAAAAGGTCAGCATTATAATCTCCCCTTTTAAGATCGACAAAGTGCAGCTATTTCAAATACTTACGTCGTAAACCCGTCCCGTCTGTCCGTTCTCCCGTTTCTTTTATTGGAGAGGAAATAAGTAGTAAATTAAAGATTTTTGGAAATGTTCCAGGCGCAATTGCACACTTTGACTGTAGCAAAGGTAGGGTTAGGTAGCAACAAGTTACATTACAGTTAAGGTCTTTTTGATTGTGACAGATTACGATACGATCGTGTGTAGCTATTTTGGAGGACTAATAGCACTAATTGCGTTAGTTGGTTACCTTCTTACTTTATTATAGAATTATTGACCTCTTCCGATACATAACCGGGGGGTAGGTAATTAATGAACAACGTGTTCGCACAGGTAATTAACATAAAGACACTGTATGTATGGATAATTAATTGTCTGGATAAATAAATAATTTAACAAATTAGCACCAAGACCAACCAACCAAGAGAAGTAAAATAAATTCATAAGGAAGTGAATTAATTTTTTTTTGTAGGTATTGCACTTTCGATTTACCTATAAGTAACTTAATTATGTTATACGACTTTCTAGGAACAGAAAATTTACAACTAAAACAGTATGTTGGTTATGTCCATAAACTCTAACCAATAAATATCCTGAGGCGAACAATTAAAAACTAATTTAAGTATACCGCAATTATTAGGTATTATTAAATATTTAACAACTAAACCAAAACAAGAAAACAAATTGGATTTGTGATTTTAAAGACCACTCACTGACAAATTGCTTGTCTTTAAACAATCGAATTAAATTAAATGTGGAAAAGTTACATACGTATGTACATGCAGAGGGTGGGTTCGGTTTATAATAACTGCCAGCCACCCTCTGATTGTAAATTGTCCCTGCCCTACAAACACAGACGAGCAATAAATCAGTCAAGTTCGATTGTCGCCGGCAGGGTTGGATTTAGACGGTTATTAATTTCAAGTTGATTACAACCCTGTGGAACTAATAATACCTAAGCGGGTTACTTATTGTGCAAAAGAACAAATACCTTATTTGAAGTACAAACATAAAATTGGCTTTTATACAGTCGAACTTCGATAACTCGAATTTTATAACTTGTTGAATAATAATACACGTACATATAATAAATTTGTATGTATGTATTTCGTGTTATAAATAGATAAGTGCAGTATATTTCGTTTATAACGACGACGAAAGGACCATTAAATTCCGTCGCTATATCCGGAAGTCGCTATATAAAAAAAAATTAAGCAGATTTATAGCATCTTGTAATTAATAGTTCATTAAAATTAATCGCTAAAACCAAAATCTACGGACGTTACATCCGAAGTCGTTACGTTACAGCCAAATATTCTTCTTAAATTACTCATTAAATTTAAGAGACTTATGTTGTTATAACCAAAATGTCGTTACAACCGAAGTCGTTATAAATGAAATCTACTGTATATGGATAACATATAATGTAAGTAATCAATACACCAATTTTGTACCTTTTTATAAGATTTAATTTTTGGCCAAATGGCAGAGAAAATTTTTAAACTACCTCACTACTTAATCGAATAGTATCTACTGGTAGGTATTAAACAGAGACCTGAAAATTGCCAGAAATTCGACTTATCGAAGTTTGCGCCAAATATTATCACGATATTCGAGAGTTATCTAGTAAAAATATATACATAGTTGATATATTTATACTTTTGCCAACCAGATCGGTTCGACTCATAAAAAATTCGACTTAACGAGCTTTGAGACTGTATTAATTTCTACTTAAATAGTTCTTGAAAACTGTTAAATGAATAAGTACACCAAAGACTTTTTTGCATCATGGTTAAGTTAAATTATCAATTATCTATTAATCTATAATTATTACACAAAACGTGCACGTAATCTTAACACCTTAACACTTAACCTCGACAAATATAAAACATATATGACAAAAAAGAACAAGTAGGTATTTCTATTTGTGTTAAATTTACAGATAAAAAATAAAAAATGTACTTTGGACTTACTTTTTTTTTAATATTTTTGGAAAACCAAAATATTTAAATAATCCCACTGCGTAGGCACTAGCTTTTTTTTTAGCTGGTTAATAAACCGTTACTAATCATTCATAGGCCACTGTTTAATAATAAGATACATAATACCAATAAAAACTTAAGAATGGCATAATTTACTATAATAATTAATAGCAACAAACCTGAATTTCTAATTGATTTTATGGACGGTTTACCTTGAATAATAGCAGTCAAAATTTTACTTTATATACCTACGACAAATTCAAATTTCTTAACGTAGTTACCTAAGCTGCTAGCTAAGTCTTCGTCTACTTACTGTCAAAACTCCCGTTCTCATCCTTTAAAAGTGACACTCATATTTTTTAATATTTTGAGACGTTCTCATTTTTAAAATAAAAGAAAGTCGCTTCGATCTCAACAACTGACAAATTATTTTTAAACGGTAAATTCGACTGACTGTGAATTCGAAATAACCAAATAACTGTTGTTGATGTTAATGTGAATGCCAAAACTAACCAAAAAAATAAATGACGCAATCAATAAATAGATAGACAGACACATAATTCGAAATTAATTAATTTGATTTAATTGCTCAATTAAAATAAAACAAAATGGGAATTGAAATTAGAAATATTTTTTTTGTTTTCAGTTTTGCTAAGTATCTACTACTATTACTTACTTCATTTTTTTTTTGTTTGTAATCCTAAAAATTTTAAAAAGTCCCTGAGTTCTTCGGGTCACTCACTGCCTAATATCGAAACTGCTTCTTTCTCTAAAAGTCCACCAACAACAACAACAACAACAACACTAAGTTGGTAGATTTTTTTATTATTGTTGGTTAACAAAACCGATTCAAGTCCATTCTCATTCGGCTTGTCACACGAAACAACTAACTACATAACACAACAAACCGTTAGTATTTATTATGTACTAGTAGTAGGTACTATGGTACTACTACAACGCTTTAACATCTACTACCTAGGTGTGTATGTACAATACTTGGCGACTCGAAGTGAGTGAATTGTGACTCTAACTAACTATAATTGAACCGCTGCAACGGTATTTATAGGCCAGTCGAGTAAACTTATCCATTATACGGGTGGATGTGATGTGGATGTACGAATGCTCGGTGTGTGAGTATGAGAGGGTGTGTGTTGTTCTTTGTATCGTGATAAAACGCTTTTCCAAACAGAACACGTCATTGATTGATTTTCCGATATTGAAAGCGTTAAGGGAAAAATAGAGAACAGAGGGCAGGCAAAATTATCGAACAAGGGTCAAAAATACCGAATAAAGGGCAGAAATACAGGACTGGGGACAAAAATACCGACGAAAGGGTTAAAATAATGAACAAGGGGTAAAAATAACGAACAAAGGGCAAAATTATCCAATAAAGGGCAGAAATACAGAACAGGGGGCAAAAATACCCAATAAAGGGCAAAAATACCAAAGAGGGTAACTAAAAATACTGCACAGAGGGCAAAAATATCGAAAAGAGGACAAAAGTGCGCTGCTTTTATCATGTGTCATTAGAATTTCTATTCTTCCACAAAATTTCCTTATTTTTTCTTTAAACATTAATAACAATTTAATTATTAGTAAATATTAACCTTTGCCCACCCCCATGTTTTTACTTATTTAGTATTAGTATTTATTTATTGGTAGAGTTATGTAGTTGGCTGCACCGTTCGCGTCGCGATCTATTTTTAAAAAGAAAAACTTTGGAAAACCCCATTGCGTTCTACTCGACGTTTGTTTATAAAACAAAATGTTTTTCTTGTACTAAAACAATCGTTAAGTTTTCGTGGTTTTCTTCGAGTTCTATGTTTGTTAACTTACAATATCGTAAAATAATCAGTTATTTTAGAAAAGCAATTTGAGAGAAGCAGCAGAAAAAATAGATTTAAATACGTACTTAAATACTGACGTAGAAGGAAATTTTCAAAGAATTTTGGACATAATATCTACATATGTAGGTACATAACCCAAAACAATATGCAAATAAATTTTATTATTATGTACCTATATCATATTATATATAACAGCCATTCGTATTTTTTATAAACTGCATATGAATAATATTGGAGTGCTTAAAAAATGTTATAATAACCAGTAGATGCATCAAAGTATCAATATTTTGATTAAAAAATTGGAAATGTAATGCAATGACTGCTTTTCTAATCAAATCAATAAAAACGAAAAATGATTAATTAGTTTTTTACCCAGTTTCGAAAATTAATGACAAAGCATCATTAATAAGAGAAACTACTAAGTAAAATACTGATTAATGATTACGATTGATAACCGTCGATAAAATTTTTGGGAAAAATCGATGATATTAAATGTGAAAATTCACCGAAAGAAAATTGTGTTCGTTTTACACAATAAAACGAAAAAATGTGTGAACTATTAATAGGACTTACGATGTCATTTTTACAACTAACTAAACGTGCTGGTATTATTAGGATAAAAATGCTCATGAATCATTTCAAACATACCTTCGTTATCAGTAAGTACTTTACTATGTAATGTAGTTTACTACCGTTACATAAATTATGGAGGTATGCTTGTTTGATACGTATGGATATGGATACTCTAAATAGACTGTCGGTTATTCACAGCACGAGCGACACTAATATCTGACACATTTTCATTTAAAAACGTAAATCAATAATAAATAGGTAATTACCAAAGAAACAAAAGAAGTAGAAACATACGATGGTTGTTTTTGTTCTAAACAAAAGAGACAAAGACAAAATTGGCCGAGGTTTTTTTCTGTTTTTCCAAACGATAAAAGAGATACAAAGACTTAAATAGGGATTATGGTGCCAAATAAGTGTACTTAAACTTGTCAGAGGGTTGTGGAGGAGACTAATCATTAGGCACAGACTTAACAAGGCTTCCAAAAGGATAATAAAGGACTATTTACAAGCCAGGGTGTTAAACATTTTTATGATTCCAAAGGACAGAACAGTTGTCTTTAAGACTTGGATCTAATTTAAAGTTTTTGAACTTCCTAAAGGGTAGAACATGGATTCTTGTAAGGGGACAAGGATATCAACTAGGACTTCTGTCTTTCCAGAGGATAAAAAAGGACTAATTGTAAGGATGAGGCTTAAGGTTCCAAAGGACTGTAGGTACAGTTATCTTCAGGACTTGGACATAGCTAGGGTTTTTGAATTTCTTAAAGGTTAGAAGAATTATTTAAAGGACAAGGATATAAACTAAGGTTCCTGTCATACCAGAGGACAAAAAAAGACTAACTGCAAGACAGAGGCTTAAGGGCTTTTGTGGGTTTCAAAGGATAGCACAGTTGTCTTTAAGATTTGGACTTAATTTAGGGTTTTTGAATTTCCTAGAGGATAAAACATGAATAATTGTAAGGACAAGGATATTAACAAGGATGTCTGCCTTTCCAGTGCCTTTTAAGTAAAGTTTTGGACTAATTGTTAGGGTAGTGACTTAAATAGGATTTTTGTTTTCCCAAAGGATAATAAATGACTTGTAAAGCAGATACTTAAGGGTTTCTATGGAGAATAACGAAAACCACAACTGATCTTGGGTTTTAAACTCCTTATCAAAAGGTAAGGGAGAATTAATTGGAAGAATGAGGACTTAACCAGGGTTTTTGCCTTTCCAAAGAGGATTTCCGCAAACCAAAAAGACTACAACACCAATATTTTAAGATAAAAATTCAATTAGGATTATTATTTTTAATGCAAATTTCAAAACAAGTAGAAATATCTCAAGAATTAGATTACAAATTAATAACAATAAAATTTATTTTTATCAGTTGTATTAATCAAAAACACAATCCGACGATGCGATAGTTTTCGTGACCATCTCTAATTAGGTTTTGTTGTCATTATAAAAAACAGTTACAAAACCACTCAGCTAAGCGCATCGAGATTGATTTTATCATTACTGGGGAAACATAAATTAAATTTTGAAACTGACCCTCTGCTGGCTGTTCTGTTGCTATTCGCCATTGTCATTCATTAACGGACGGTTTTAATCAGATTGTGGATTCATTTTTCCAATTTAAGCAAGCGTCTGGCTTTTTTTGTTTTTGACAAAAAAACAACCACCAAAAAAAGTCTATTTTTACTCCGGCGTCGTTTAATTTAACGAAGGGTCTAATTTAGTCGGTCGGATGTGCTCCAGTTTCGGATATGGATTTTTGTTGCTTTTATTTCGAGGTGTTTTACCGTCAAATCGAAATTTTATGGTCTCTGAACATTACACGTAAATAACAACGATGCACGTCTCGTCCCGTATCGTAAAACGTATCTACAAAAGGATACTTTTACAAAGGCAGGGCCAAAATTAAACCTTTGAGGTATGGATTATAATCTTTTTGGTAGGTAGGTACTATGATTGACAAAAAAAAGGCAAAACTTTGGAAAAATTAGGGGAAAAGTGGATTTTTGCATGAAATTTCCTTTTGTCACGATAAACAGTTTTTGGCGAATATCTCGTTAACAGTTACTTTTATCGAAAAAATAATGGTTATCAAATTTGTAGCTTAGAAAATTGCCTACAAAAATCATATCATTGCTTTTTTTTATAAGGCTATAGTATCATTGAGAAAATTCGATTTAAAAAGTTGAAACATACGTGCGCGCACTCCTCAACGATATCTATGTAGATTCATCCTGTTTTTTGACTGAAACAATGGAAATAGAGGAAGCAGAGGAAGAAGAAGATAATAAAGAGATGGAGATGGAAGCAGAAATGGAATCTGAAGAAGAACCATGAACCATAATGAATGATAGTACTAATGAAGAAAAAATTATTTATTTAATCATTTTACAACAATTCATGATACTAAAATAAATATTTTTCAAATAATTAAGAATCTGTAAAAATAAAAAAAGAATTGTTTTTGGAATAAAAACAAAAATAATTTATTATAAATTTTAAACATTACCTATAACATATTTTTTTTTATCACATATACACGTGAATTTTGCCTTTAGGGGGCACTACTTAAAAACAAAAACACATTTTGTACTCTACCTCAAAGGTGGTGTGGAAAGAAGTGCACGTATTATGAGAAACATAAACGTTACGTGCCTTTAAATCAAATTTTCTCGATAAAAGTTAGTCTTACAAAAAAAAGTGATGATATATTTTTTATAGGCAATTTCCTAAGCTACAAATTTGATAACCGGCATTGTTTCGATAAAAGTAACCGTTTACGAGATATTCGCGAAAAACTGTTTTACTATTGTACCTACTTATTTTAAAGATTTTGGTTTAATTTTATTTCTTTGGGAACTCGAATCGAATAAACTTCTAAGAAAGCTACTTTTCCTATGTTATGCTATGTACAATTTTTCCCAGAACAACTTTATATCTTGCTGTTTGTCAACATGCCTTCTTCATAAATAAAAGTAAATAAAAAAAGTAGAGAGTGAGAGAGTTATGAAAGCGGCTATCCAGCCATAGCCCTTATGGCCATCAGCATCATCCCGACGGACGTGTCGGTAAAAATTGACGGGTTCGTCGCACATTTTATCGACTGGGAGTGGTCGAAGTGCCACGTTGAATTTTGTGGACAATTTCACCCCCGTTACAGACCTAATGTAATGCCATGTTTGTAGCTCTACGTGACTGGAACGGAAAGAGCTACCTACTGGCTGGCTTAAGGGTGGGTGGGTGTTCGCTGGACAGCATATCCATCCCTTCGGGGGGAATTTATACCCTTTTGACTGTGATCTTATTTTGGATATATATCACGTGCAATTTTACGAAATTGTTTAACTGGATAATGACTGGCCTAATAAATAATATGAGGTGCTCGTATAGGGATGATGCTACTGCTGGTTAAATATTTTTGCATATTGCCTTCAACTTCTTTTATTGTTAGGTATTACAATCACTTTTTGAAACAAAAGGTGAATTTCATCATTTCTTATGCTGTATGTGTAGGTAGGGAGGTAATTAAGTGTCTATCTATCAATATCATTAGTATCGGATAAATAAAAAAAGAGTTCGTGACAAAGTGAAGGACACGTCTCAATTTTTAGAACGTCTAATATAATTTTCAATTCAATTAGCTAAACACCTTTTTTTTGTTATTTGCTAATAATTTGTTTATGACGTATTACTTCATCAATTTTTCCGACCACGCCTTCCATTCATCGTCTAGGACAATCAATATTTTAATTGATCAAATACATTCTTCGCATATTCAAAACGATTAATATTTGGGTTTTCCCAGATGAGCGTTCGCCCATTCGACACATGACTTCATTCACTACATAAAACCATTAGGTAATATCAATAAACTTTAGACTATTGATACCATTGTGACTGTGACAACAATAAAATGAATTATTACTTACCCAATGATAAAAAATTCCATTACGTATTAACGATTTATTACATTACATTATTGTAGACAAATTGGTCGTGAAACAATAAAATAAAAATAAATAAGAATTTTCAAGAATCTGCAAAGTAAAAAATATTAAAAAAATGATGTCTCATCAGGTAATTAATAAACGATTGGTTATTATATTATATGAAATTGTCTATAATACAAAAAGAAAAATAATAATTATGTTAAGACTTGTTAAGGGTGACATTACACAAAGTAATGACCGTTCATAGATCCTAAATCGTGCATTGTATTCATTAATTACCGATAAGGGTATAAACGCACCAATAAAGGAAGAGACATTGTCCCCAATACGTCATTAACTAATAAATAAATAAATTCTAAATGATTCCTACAGAGAAGTTAATTTATGTAATAATTACCCGTTAATAAATAAATCAATTACACCCCATTAATTACCTATGACATAGCTACAACAGTCACTAATTCATGTCGATCTTTTATCAATCAATGTATACAAAGAGGGTGGGTAGTTCAGTTCAGCTTTACGGCGAATAATTATACACTTAAGTATGTTTTAAAAATATTTTTCTTGGTAACGTGAAAGTCCGTTCAATAACATTCTAAATTTAATTAACAAAATGGTAGATATATCTAACAGAATAGTATAATTGTAGTTGGGCAACCCGCACGTCTACACGGTTGGTTGTCTACCCTTTATAGGTACCGTATCGGAATTGGAAATTCGATTATGAAAATGGTTCTAGTTCTACCTTCTACCAGCATATAACATAATAAAACGACCGAAAAAAATCCGGAATTAGGCAATAACGAACGTCGACAGATAAAACTAATGTTGGTTTTGAAATTTACGACCCCGTTACCTACGCTAAATGGGACCTCGCAATGCCATCAAATCAACAAAGGAAAAATACCGTCAGACTGCTGTAGGTACTTATGTACTTAATATCGCCTACCTACACAGAATATATACTTTTTAGCCCAAGATCATCCAAATTAAAAACCAGTACATACTATACATGTACTTTATGGTATTTAGGGGTAGTAGGGTAGGTAGCAAGAGTGAAATTTATTTTCCACTCGTCGCATAAAAGAAAACGAATTTATGTGTCTCGAAACTTCTAGTCTAAATGTGAAGTAAAGCTTCAGTAAAAAAAATTACAGACACACTTTTTTAAATATACCCCCAATTGAGTTGCAATATACTGCTTTGGACGTTATGTATAATGTCAATCTTAAGCAAACAGCCAGAAGAAGTTAAATTACAGCGTCGTAATTTGTGTCCTTGTCAATTGTTGACATGCAGACTTAATTTACGATCACACCAACACAAGAAAACATTAAAAATGTAGTTATTTTTAATCGCAACAGGAACATGGAATTTCTAACTTAAAGTTAAACAACAATGTTCTGTGACAAATTGTCCAATATAATAAAACTTGAAATGGTACTCGTTCCTACTACATACTTGATTTCAATAAACACTACAGTAAAATAATTGCCACAAACCAAAAAAGAAACGTTTGCTTAATATAATTGCTCAATTATATTATAAAGGCATCACTCTCAAAAAGCTTAAGTTAATACATAAGTCAGTGCTGCTTACTGAAAATTTGTAATTATGGCCAATACTGCTGATTAAAAAAAAAAATAGCAAACCCATTCAGTGATCCATGGAAAACCGGATCTGATCACGAGAACCAGCCATCTGCGACGGAGGCAATGTATTGTATCGTCACCAACACAAAACAATAGAATGAATAAATTGAAGTCTCACAAAAACAAATACAATCGAAACAATCGCCAAAGAAATTAACAAATGACAGTAACAACTGTTTTTCAAATATATAGACCTTAAAACAAATGCTAAGTTTCTTATGTCACATATAAACAAACAACTGAAGACGAGTATTTTGTGATTGATCCTCATGTGTTACGTTCTATAGGGTTGGCCTAAAATAGATATCTAATCTACTAAAAAGAAATTATTAATAAGGAAACGTTGCAAATGGACTAAACAGTTGGCAATCACTTTCAAGGGCATTAAGCATCTAAATACCTATAATAGGAAGGTAAAATGACAACGAACTGGAAACGTGCAAATTAATAAAATCACAATCTCTTTAGCTAAATGTCAAAACGCTTTACCGGCGCTGCTTTTGCACCTACCTACCTATTCCTGTTTTTATTTGAAATTGGCTTCATAGGTCAAATTGAAGAGTCACGAAATTCAAAAAATAGAATGGCACGGTTATTGGTCAGGCGGTAAGACCAAAACTAAAGTTCTTATATTCAATTCTATCAAAACATGAAGGCCAGTATAGTGGTAATGTTTAGTTTATTTTTTTTTTACGGTTTTTAAACTTAGTTCTCAACTCTACACGACTACTTCACTTTTATATTTAGAATCGAATAATATCCGTTATCAAATGCCATTTTTATTGATTTAAATCGATGAAATCACTGCAAGTAATGATTACGTTCGAGGTTTTCTTTACTATCGCCAATAAATTATGGAAGCTATTAATTATAAAATCAAACTACGTAGTAAACTAATCAATTAAATAATAATAACCAGTTAAAAAAAAAAAACAGAAAATAATGGTAAGGAACTTACTCATAGTTATCATTATTTACATAGTTATAAATTACAGTGGGAACGTCCGACGTATAAAAATCGTAATTAGTGTATATTGTGGTAAAATAATTGAGGAAAAGCTACTTCGACTATTACTACTCCACATAGGTATCATTTTTTACTTACCACCAATTTATTTTTTTTTCTCAATGCTAAGTAGGACCGAGAATATACAATAAATAACAAATACTTATACTTACTTATAAAATACCCACTCCTAATGTAAATGTAAATGATTTTCGATTCATATTTCCAGACCAAATTAACTTACAAATTTCATCTCAACGTCAAATCTTTAATTTCAACTTTATTGGCTTGTCTGAAAGCAGAGATGTATCTAAATCGAAATCATGTATCGCAGCATCGAAACGAGCGAGACCTCGTGATGAATAATATTACATAAAAAAAAAGATGAAGGCGTTAGGGTCATAAAGTCAACGAAATTATTTTTTTTATTTTACTGTTACTTTATCATTTGAATATTTATGTCACAAACCTGCTTTCAAAAATATCTTGTGGTTAGATTTAATTGACATGAGGACTATAACTCGAAACATTTGCAAAAATACTAGAACAAAAGCACTCATATTGTTTTTGTTCAGACAAATGCGTTTGAAAAAGAAGAAAGTGCACCACACTTTACTTTGTTTAAAAAATTGAAGTTCGCAGTTAAAAACAAAACTCAGAAACAACCGAAAACCGAGTTATTAAATTTTCCTCCTTTCGATTAAATAACACTTCACTCACTATCACTACACAGCACTTTTTGACCGAGTGGTATTTAATACTGGACGACTCGAATAAAAAAATGATATTCGTCTCGTATGTCATTGTCAAGTCAGATAAAAAATAGTCAAAAATGTTGTTAGTAAACAATAAAAATCAAAACGACTCACCACTGGAATTTGCTGGGCGATGGGACTAACTTCTGAAAAAGAAAAAAAACAAATATAAAATATGTTCCAACAGATGCGAGCTTAGAAAATAATAATGATATTAATACAGTGACGTTATTTTGTTGGTATTTTTGGGACAACTCTAAAGAAAGTACATCGTTATGGTCATCGTCATCTCTACACTACAACAGTTAGAAAGAGAAGAATAAATATTATTTTTGTGGTAAATAGCAGAAACGGTTGAGCAAATACATCGTTATCCCAGTTATTTCCAGCCCGAAAAGCAAACACCACGCTAAGACGTTCCCCGTTATTATTATTGTTGTTGTTGTTGTTGCTGTCCCTTTTTAGTTACATAGTTACAATAACGGGGAGGGTGGTTTAGGTTTACATATTTATATCTCGCCTCAAAAGTAATCATCTAACTAAATCCTAAATCGTTTAAGCAGAGAGGAACACAACAAGGAACATTCTGTCTCCTTCTCTCCCCAGAATTAGAGCTATTACACCGAGCCATCTTTGATCACGACGACGCTAAACGACATTGGAATATGAGCGCAAAATGTATATAAGTGGAATACATACTAGATAGAATAGCTCGTCGGAAATTAATTCCTCCAAATCTCGCACACCACTTATTTCTAATTAAGTAAAAGCGTGTGTGGTTTAAATTAAAATCGTCACAAATCTAAATTAACCTTAATTAATATTACTTTGTACAATTTTTCGAAAACAGGTTACCAATGAATGGCCGGAAGTATCTATAATAAAAGTTAATTCTTTCCGGCAACTATTGTAAACAAAAAATGAATGGGCAACATCACCATCAGTGCACAAACACAATAATTATTATTCATATTATTCGTCACATCGGAAGTTGCCATTTATTTATTATTTACACAAAAAAGAAAATGACTATAATATTTACCTACTTTGTATTTTTTTTTTTTTTGTTGAAAGGTTCGACTAATTTGGTCGGAAAATTCACACAGAGCGTTAGAAGGATCGTCCAGGACGTAAAGGACGAGGGAACGGCCAGCGGACAAACGAAGGAAGAAGTCATAGAGACCAACGAAAGACTGAGGGCCATCAGGGTGAGACTGGACGAATCGTACGACACCGCAAAAAAGGCCCTGGTGGGACTAATGGGAAAGTACAATGACAGCAAAGCAGTCAACAACATCTTCCAGAGGTACAAGCTCCTCAAAGGCATGATAAAGGTAATAACAAAATTAAAATAAATAGGGGAAGATATAGTACATGTACCTATCTATTGGAAATATTTGATGAGAAACTGTCATGTGGTTTGGTTTTCCTTATTACGAAGTCTTAAATTAGAAATTATTTCCCTGCCAGAGCAAACAGTTCAAAATGCTAAAATTCTGCTTACGAAGGGAACACCAGAACGAACACGTACAGAATGACGCTGCGATGTCTCCTGGCGTCGCGCTAATCGTAAAAGGGTTATAGCTACTGGGAGGGGGTGAGGGGTGAATAAATTTCCTGTTACGGGAATATGACAACTCCCTGAACTTTTCCTATTTTATTACTCCAAACCTCGCCTCGGTTTCTGCTTACACCAACAGTAACTACAGACAGTTAGTTCACTACCAACTTTTAACCATCCCGTTTCTTTCTTTTCAATTAAAATTTCATTAAACTACTAATTTAGATTTGCTCTATGTATAATCAATCCCCAAGGATAATTCTTTTTCCAACGACCACAGGGTATATTTTCATAGGGTCGTACTTTTTCTATAGATTTTAGATATTATCATCATTATTAGGGATGATTTCACGTACCTACCACAATCACAATGACTTTTGTGAAGGATTTCCCTGTTCTGAACACAACTTCTGGGAGTGTTAAAAAAAATAAAGAAGTTCTTGAAAATATCGTACCCTGGATTTGGAGTTTATTTTAGGTGGGTAGGTACTTGGAGCAACGAGTACGTGACCCGATTGTGGTCAAACGTTTCGGGATTATTTCCGTCACAATGGACTCGACTTCTACGAGTGATTTTAGAACTTTTTCTCTTGACAAATGCCAGACGTCGTTTCAGAAAACTTGACAAATGGAATTTAGGGACGAAACGGTTTTCAACTGCATGACCAGGATAAAAAAATACACAATATGCCTACAGGGTATTTATAACTGACTTCGTTGAGCTAATACTTGAGAACCCAAAAGAAGATATTCCGTCATGAAAACGTCAAGGGGTTGGTGGTTGTAGGATCGTAAATCCCCTCGTTCGGATTTTTATATCATGTCTTCTTTCCTGATTTCAAATCTCCTATCTGACAGATTACTTTTGTTTTTATTTTTGTTCGCGGTATACTTACTCTCTTTTATTTCAATGTAGATCTATAACAAATGAATTGCATCCAATCATTTGTTTTGTTATTAAAAGCAAAAACAAAAAAGAAGAGAGATACAGAAACAAATTATTTTGCAAAACAAGTTTACTAGATACCTAGGTATTAAATATAATATTATTACACGTTATCTCACAGAAACAAAACTTGTGCCTACGCTACGTACAATACGTAGAGGATTTTACAACGTAAAATTCCTTTATAAATTCCGAGTCGGTGGATGTGGTACACCTGAGACTTCCAGATATCATCAATAAAACAATACAAACTTTGTGCACGTGTATGTGCCTGAACCCTAGCAGTAGAGTAAGGGTAGGCAGGGTAGTTCAGGTGTTTTGCGCTATCTGAGTATCCACCTACATGTACCATATATACGTATCTGTGAGTTTATTGTACAACGTAAGTGAATGTTTTTATTTATCAGAATAGCATCTCACTCGGCTATCACAAAACCAACCCTTGTTGTGTATGTATGTATGTTAGTTTGTTGTATATATTTATCGTATATACAGGCGCGGTAAATCACCTCGTTTTCCGAGGCGAATCCAGAAGGGAGCTAGCTAGCTGTATGAATTGTGTTATATCAGTGTTCAGATTTATTTGGTTCACATTCATGTTCGTATATATGTTACTTGGAGGGCTTAGAAACTCGATAGTCTTCAGATAATCAAAATCGAAATCAGCTTTCTCATAAAATACATAGTTAGCTGCTACTAGGCAAGAAGTATGTATATAGTAGAAAATAAAATGTGAAACTCAAACAGGAAAACTTTTTTCGTTGTTATTTGATTCTTTTTAGGGTTCCGCACCTCAAAAGGAAAAAGTGGAACCCTTATAGGATCACTTAGTTGTCCGTCCGTCTGTCAAGACCCTTTTTCTCAGGAACGCGTGGAGGTATCAAGCTAAAATTTATACCAAATACTCAGGTCTATTGTCCCTTGGAGCTGTGAAAAAATCAAACTTCTAAGCCAACGCAATCAAAAGATACAGCCGTTTATGCCGCAAATTTCCGCAAATTTTCGAATCAAAACCTACAGGGTACTTCCCGTGAACTCAGAATCTTGAAATTTGGTACGAAGCAACGTCTTATAGCACAGATAAAGGAAAAATTGCGAAAACCGTAAATTTTTTGTTACATCATATAATAAAAATCTTTTTACTAATTTTAAAGTTACTACCCCTTTCCTCATGAACGCGTAGAGGTATTAAATTGAAATTCATATCAAATACTCAGGTCTATAATACCTTTAAGCTGTAACAAAATCAAACTTCTATGTCAACGCAATCAAAAGAAACAGCAATTTAAGCCGCATATTTTCAAACTCGCAACTACTCGCAAGGGAATCAAAACTTAAAGGGTACTTCCAGTCGATTTAGAATCTTGAAATTTGGCATGAAGCAATGTTTTATAGCTCATATAAAGGAAAAATTCTGAAAACCTTAAATTTTTAGTTACGTACGGAACCCTCGGTGCGCGAGTTCGACTCACACTTGGCCGGTATTTTTTCTATAAAAAATTATTCAACAAATATTAAACTACTTAAAAGAAATAAAAAATGATGTTAAGCAAATATGTATATTGTAGGTAGGTATCTCAAGCAAAATACAAATTCCTTAAACAACTTCCTCTCTAGCCGGAGCGCATAATAGATACGTACACGGTTGGGTAAGAATTCCAAAAAACTTTTTACTTAGGTAGGTAGTTAGGTAGGTATGTATTGTTTGAGCAAGGGTTTCTCAGCTGGTGCCTCTTACAGAGCAGAATTCGTTGCTAGAAAGTTTTAACAGGAAGAATCTTCACGTTAATTAATTTATTTATGCAAATATGCAAATACTAACGGTGGCTAATGTCCACCAACAAAAATAATGTCATTCATAATATTTTTCTGACGATTTTCGATTGGTTTCAGTTAGGTACGTACCTACGTTTGAGGAACACTTTCACCGTTCAATAAATATATCTAGAGTATTGTTCATCATCACATCCTTTGGTTCGTCTTTACGTTTCCCTTTTTCCCTTCTTTTGTTTTTTTCGTCAGCTCTATTTGCCCAAACTTCCCCAGAGTAAACGAACACGCGAGTAACACGTACCACAGTGTATTTGATTTCGTTTCCACCCTCTTTTCCTTTCCTTCTTCTTGAGTCCTGGCGTCCTGCATCACCGAAAGTTGAACAATTTTGTTTGCATTACATTTAGTAGGTATATACGAGAGTTCACTAACAACAGAGCAGCTGCAGCATTTTTCTTATTTTTATATTTTTACCATGTTTTATTAGGATCAGGTAGTAGTACCTACAGTAACCAATAACTATTAACTAATAGTAGTAAACTGGTACGTATAGTACTTATATTTAATTAGTTAAAATGAGAATGGTATTACCCAGCAGCAGCAGCAGCTACGTATTCCAATTATCGCTAAATTGAAACTGTCTAACGTCATTTCTTGTCCAATTACAGACGACACATTTGGACTGACTGACACAGTTGCTGACAGCGTTCTCTAAAATTAACACCACGATCGGAATCGATCTATTCATCCATCCATCCGTCTGTCTGTCTCCACATTTTTCGTTTAATTCTAAATCGTTTCTTGTAAGTTGTACCCAATGCGAAATGAAGGGAAGATTCGACGGAGCTCCGGTCCGGACCGTTCTAAATTGGAAGTTCTTTATTAAGTTCTCCTCCCTTTGCCGGCGTTTGAGAGATTAGCGATTCATTATTATTGTCGAGTTTAATACCTAATAAGTACGTTCATAATTAGTTTCACGATCGAAATTGCGACGATCGTCAGCATCCAGCATAAGCTCGTTGTCTAACAACAACAACAATTGTATTCCGAAAATAAGAACTAAAGTTCCTTGAGTTGTCACAGACAGTCACATATACGATCTATCTCAGTGCAGGGATGCAAGTAAATCAACATTTAAGGTGGCAATAGGTGCAACAAATAAAAATTATTCGATCAGAATGTAAAATAATCAGACCACAACGCAATTCGGTTTCACCACAATGTAATAGAATCTGCTTTTTTAGGAATTTAGATAACTTTATAGTTTCTCATGGGCCACAACGTATAAAAATCAATAATAGAACAATACGCCACAATGCAATATAACTTCACTGACCACAATATAAAACTTTTTCTACTAAGTTACCTAACATCACCACAATGTATGTAGTACGGTACGTAGATAATATTTTGTAACCGCAATGTAACGGCTGATTGACTTCATTCAAAACGCGCCAAAAAGTTGTTCCCGATCGATGTCGTACGTACAATTAATTGTACAACTTACGTGTCGAGTGTGAGATGAAACATCCTCATTTCAATTCACGTCCACCGCTTGATCCCTTATAAGAAAGTTTTGTCACTCGGAAACTATTCGGGAGGCATTTGTGCGTCATCCAACAAACTGTACATACGTCAATAGCAAAAGCGGTTTCGACGGCCGCAGCGGCGAATAAAGTTCGTCCGAACTTATTGTGTCAAACGGCGAAAATCCCCAGAGACAGTTCCGAACTCTATTACACCAAGTCTTGGAAAACTATGTTCGAACAACGACTACTAGGTACATGCTTTGCATTACATTGCATTATTATAAATTTCGATCATATTTTGTCCCAATCGCGTTTTTAGCAACCCTTAAGTCTTAAGTGGTCCTTCCTTAACCGCACCCACCCGCAGGAACTTTTCGAGAAGAAAAGAGGTTTTTATTGGACTACTCGGCAAACAGCCGAAGGAGTCTCAACAAAACAAAAAAAAAAAGAAGTGAATCCTTTCCGCTCGATAGAAGAAACAAAACGTTTGAATTTTTCAACATAGATAGAATAAAAAAAATGGTCCCCACAAAATCCAGAGCCGGCTTAAGGACCTTCGAAGAGAGCTTTTAGCCAGAGAATAAGCACTGAATTTTAAATTTATTTTCACAAGGATAACGCTTCAAAAAAAGAGAGAGCAAAGGACGAACCAATGATAAATTTTTCGCGTGTCGTGCATACAGTTCTTGAGGGCAACCCTTACAAACCACCAGTTAATCAGTCGATAGGAAAACAAGTGAAACTAATAGCACGTGACAACAAAACAGTTGACGGTATCAGAGCCTGAAAGTTAACGGATCATCGATCGGAATGTCATTTATTTAGATTATTTTACACGCGCGCCCGATCGAACGTTAAAGCAAAATTGGATTGCCTCCATGTAATCTCTCGCTTAATGGATGACAATCTTTGGAGAATTCCATTTTCATAGCAGCAGCCGAATGGCAAAATAACAAAGTGAGTGAGCGGTAACAATAAGGACGAATTGGAAATGCGGCCCCGTGATTTCGTCCTTCCATTATCTACTTGTACGATTAGATCATCCAACATTATATACGTATGTACGTACACCCCACTGAAGCAAAGTTTAATTTAAAATCTTTTCCAATAGACCGAACGAACACTCAATCGAGTTTTACTACCTAGCACAAAAATTATTACAGATAATATTTGAAAATAGTCTAAAACCATACGGATAGGTACAATAGGTACTCTAGAAGAGTTAAGGGCAACAGACAAACAAATATAAAGAGTAACGCACCAAAGGGTGGTAATATTTCTGAAATAATTAATCTAAAACAGGGGTAATTACGTAATAAAGACCTCTAGACACGTACCATCCCATACTTGGACAAATTATTTTCTTGTTTTCAGGAGGTGATCAGGCTGGAGACGGAATACTGGACGCTGGTGGATATCCCGAAACAAGAGAAACAAGAAACCGTACCGGCGTTCGTATTGAGAGCGTGTACTATTATGGAAAAGGCCCAGAAATCGGGAGAGGGGGTCAAGACCACCGCAAAGCTAGCTGAAGAAGCCCAAAGTAAAAAGGAACGCATAGAACGTCTGGAAAGTAAGAGAAACAATCTTTGTCATTTGTTTTCCAAAATTGTAGTCATTTGTTTTCCAAAACTATAGCCATTTGTTTTCTAAATGTTTTCCAAAGTTTTATTCATATGTTTCCCAAAGGTTTACTCGTTTGTTTTCAAAATTAATAAAAAAAACCAAATGTACGATAATGTAACGATAAGTAGCGAGCTTTTGCATTTGTCTGGCAAGTTCTATTGAAAAGTTGAAATGCCCGAGGCACAGCAAAAGGTAAGTAAAGAAGTCACTCTTGTTCATGGAAAGAAAATCTGACGACTGAAAAGTACCTAGCTACATAAGCATAGCACGGCTGGATAATCCCATTGTGCAAACGCCTTTTCGTACTCTTATTTTTCTACCTCTTTTCTGACCATTTGCTCAAATGTATGTAGGTTATAGGTATTGTAGCAACGTACAAAAGTCGAGAATAAACCCCTTATCTAAACGACATTTTAACGACCACCACATACATTACGACGTACGTAGTACGTACCTACCAAAAAGATTTCGCTTTCTTTAAAAGAAAATTTTAGTAATTAGATACGTAATTGTATCTATTGTTTGAATTATATTATATTATTAACGTCCTGTATTAAGTCAGGACATGCCATTATCTTTTATGACCCGCAAGAAGCGTCTGAACAGGCGAGATTGCGTGATTCCTCCTCCAGCATTTCGAGAGTTAACTTTTTACGAGACAGTTAATAAAGACTTGAGGAAATAAATTGTTTTTTTTTTTACGCGCGACACCGGTAGTATCCACGTACCTACCTATCACTACCTTTACTTTTTTGTTAAAACAAATGCCTCTATTTTGATTACAATTACAAAAGAATTACGTATCTAATAATAATAATTTACTTTTGTCATTTGGAAATTGTTTTTTTTTTGTTATTTTATTGTTTCAGACATGACCACGTCCCAAATTGATTCCGAGAACACGCAGATGACCAACGACTTGTACAGACTTCTGAAAAAATATTCTGGCCTAAGAAATTTAATTAGACAACTCAAGGTGAACAACGTCATTATTTCTTTTATTATTATTTAATTAATTAAACTTATCTTCTCTGAATAGAAGGCACGAAAAAATTTTTTTTTATTATTAAGTACATTAAAAGCTAATTTCCTTTTTCGTCCTTTAACTATTTACCTAGTGATAAATAATTGACCACCCTGTGTATTTACATACAGAACGAATACGTAAATTCGAAGCTATACCCGATGTT